>OY735209.1:20527889-20565389 GCA_963457665.1 Thysanoteuthis rhombus
TTATTTTTTGTGTAGGATGTTCTCTTAGTATGTATGTACTTACATAGTAAGTTAGTATTAATAGTTGGGCAGTTTGGTGCATATTTATGTGTTTGAGGTTAATATATTGATGTATATATGTAAGTTTATTATGAGAGAAAAGTAATAAACCAACATCCAATGAAATTACTTTTGGCTGAAGTTCATGTGAGGATTCACATCAAAAAAAGGCGTATGATGCTCTGAACATTTCTTACATTTCAGAAAGGTGGAATACTTGACTACAAGATTCTTGTTGAATACAAAGTTCAACATTTCTTCTTGGTGATAAAGAAGGGTCAAAATGGAGTTGTCTGATTATACCTTAATGTTATCACGTATAACATTGCCTGATGAATAAAGTATTTCAGCAAGAATTCTAGTTTTTTGTAGAGACTAGGTGTGATTGAAGAAGGTATCTAAATTGACTGTTCACTGATTGGTCAATTGCATTCTATTTTGTCATTGGTTAAAGAAGATGAATGTTAAAAAATCAAATTTTCTTATGTTCTGTTTCACTTTTTGCCTTTAGTTTTAGACATTTAAACCTGAAATGTTTTTTTTAATTTTTTAATTTTTACATAATAGAGAACAATGCCAAAAGTGAAAGATTTACTAATGTAATTGGATTTTTCTTTCAGATTTCAGGTGATCAGAGATATAATTTGTTATTTTTAGAAGTTTTTGAGCCCTTAACCGCAATGCCGTCTACCCAAGTTGGACTAATTTTCAAGTATAATATCAAATTATGCTGCTTAAGCTACAAATAATTGTACTAAAATGCTGATTGTTCAACATAGTTCATAGATAGGAACAGATTGAGATAGATAGATAATTAGATGGACTGTGTTACAATATCAAAAGGTTAAAGATTCAAAGGAAATACTAAATACTATTGCGCAGAAGGGATGAAATCAACATCTCAATGAGTGAATGCTTCTTGTCCCCATGTGTTAATCTCTGATTTTAAAGGCGTCCTCACGTCTCTATACGAGGTGTTATTTGTTGGTCTGTAGGTTGGTCAGTCAGTTGGTCTGTCTTTCTGTCCATCCCCGTATTGTTTCTCAGCTGTTTCAAGTCAGTGTCCCTTGATATGATGCTTTTCACTTATGAAAATCTCCTACTCAGGGTTACATGATCTGGCTATAACGGCATTTAAACTTGATTTTCTGAGCTATTTTGAGTTAGATGTACTCGAAACTTGATAGAAAGATGTTCCTTGATAAGATGCTTCTTAGCTGAAAATGATTTTCTATCCAGGTTCCCATGATCTGGCAATAATGGTGTTTAAACTTTACGGTGGACATTTCATTGAACTTTCAGTTCTTGTCTGTTGATTGTTTCATTCAAAATTTTGTTTTATGTTTCCTTTCAGAGAGTCTGGTTGACTATTTGTCTGAAGTTGCCGCCTCCGCACCTACCTTACCCTTTTATTACTACAGCATTCCTTCCTTGACTAATGTCACGCGTAAGTAACCAACTAAAAATACAATACCGTACTGGACCATTTATCTGATAAGCTTGAGAACAGAGGGAATCCAGATTTCTGGAACAAGGCTCAATATATATTTGAAATATGAAATAAACAGGTCTGGTTAGTCACTCACTAAAATGAAAATGTCATGCAACCAATGTCTTTCGGCAGCATGCTGTGTCGAGGGCGGCGGGGGTGTGAATAAAAAAATCGGAAAAAAAGGTGATCAATGAATAAATTACTTTGCTTGCCTTAGTTTAGAATAACAAGCATGAACGCTGTTGGCCATAAACTAAGGGACCAATTTAGTATAAACTCTCATTGTAGATTGACCCCCTCCCCCTCTTGCTTGAGAACCTATTTAGGGGGAATTTTTTGAAAAACATAAAAAGGTTTGTTTCTTTTTTAAAGATATGATAAGGAGTAAATGTTTGAATTTTCATCCCTCTAGCTCAATTGTTGCATACATATATACATACATACATACATGCATAGCCAGCCTGACCAACTTGAAAACCAAAGAAACCTATGTTGACAGTTTTGGTTGACAGTATCTAACAATAAAAAGTGAAGAAAGAAATTGTATCTTAAAGATACAAATTAATACACTTCTAAAGCAGCGTGTGTTTGATCCTTATTAATTCACTTGAAAATCAATAAATAAAAGAATGAAACTATTTATAACAGATACAAATTAATCCATTTAAGAAGAGGCTGTTCAATGCATTCATCTTCTTCTGAAGACAATTCAACTACACCACACATTGAAAACCAAAGAATGTTCGAGGGGCAAACTACCAAGAAGCCCCCAGATTCAAAACAAGCTAGTTTTTAGAATAGCCGGTTTTCTGGTAATTCTGGTTTTCTGGTAATTCTGGTCTTCTGGAAGCCAGATAAATGGTGTGGTACTGTATTTTTCTTCTAATCAAAATCAAATCAAAGTCTGTATTTTTACACAGAATTCCAAATCCTGGGTAAATACTTCTTTCCAAAAATGATTTTCACATTCAAAGTGTTTTTTCGGACGATTGAACTCGTCCATGTTTGTGTTTTTAACATTGTTTCAGCCAATTCATTCTATGGCCTTCTTCAGGTGTACTATCCAAATGTGATTGTGGTAAACAGAATTTTTCAATGATGGTAAACAGAATATTCCAATGGCAGCCACACTACAACATAGGATTCGGATGATTTGATTTCTTTTTGAAAAAGGCTGTAGAATGAATCAGCCAAAACCTCATGTCAACTACTCAAATAACAAAGAGTTCATTTGTTTGAAAACTCTTTGAATGTTAAAGACCAGATTCAAAACTACAGATAGTATATTTCAAATTGTATTCTGTTCATTTACTTGTCTTTCACACTTGACAAGCGGACCTGGTTGGAACTTTTATGCAACCAACTGCTAAATAAATATCAGTCAACATGAGGTTAATCATTTTATTCAACCTCTACAGACTGGATGTGGGACAAAGATGCTTTGAGAAGCTGATTCTTGAGTCACTGTCAACAGGTTTGCTGGAGCCTTGCATCAACTTTAATAAGACGATCAGTTGGCTCCAGGATTCACTACCGCTCTTCCTGCAATCTGCTTTAAAGGTACCCAGCTGAGGTCCTTCAATCAGTATCTGGGGTGCATCATCTCATTAGATGGGTTGCTTGACAAAGAAAGAGCAGCCTGCAAGGACCGCTAGCTTCTGGGTCAGATCCAAACTTGTATCAGGTACAACAAGAACATAAAGCTGAAAACCAAGATTAAAGTACACTAGGCAATCAAATGCTGTAAGGCTGTAAGATTTGAACACTTCATCAGACACACTTGAGAATTTCCACAGAAAGTTGGGAGGGGGAGGGGTCGTCAACCTAAAAAACTCAGCAGTATGTAGGTCATCTTGAAGGCTCAATTTCACATGGGTAGCACATGGATACCCTATCTAGTCTTTTTCTGTCCAAAGAAATGATTCAAGTACTGCATCAAGGAAAACCTGAAGCACTATCTCTATAAGGTACACCATAATGCACTCAACCTGTACATCCTTTGAATTAAGCTCATTTTTGCCCACAGTATCCCAGTGTCCCCGCTATCCCTGTGTGTGCGCCTCAAGATTTAGACTTGTCAGCCACATTCCGGTTTACTAATGACAGCACAGCCACAAACATCATCAGAATGATGATCGATCAACATAATTTATTGCTTAACTTTGGTGATGATGAATGAAAACAATGCCATCTATATCTCTTTGTTGTGAACTTTGGTTTTTGAACTCATATCCTTAAACCATTGATTTTGACTCAATAAATACAATTGGCATCCTCAGAACACAGATCATTATATAAGGCGGGTGGGTTATGGACTCCAACATTTTTACCTATATTTTAAGTTATCCTCTTGAAAACCACAAATAAAAACATAATTTCCCTTTGAAGCCATAAGCTTGATATTTTGGGCTGAGCACTATTTTACCACATTGTAACCCCATTTGAGGACAGAGGTGACACAACTCTCACCCAACCACCCCACCAAGAAGTATGTTTGACATACGCCAGCCAACCAACTGTAAAAATGCAAGACCAGTGATGTCATGTGAAACTTGGTCCTATAGTTACTAATTAGGGAAGTGCAGGTTATGAGGTATGATGGGAAAACGGAGATCTTTAGGCGCTAAAAGTTCAAAGGGTTGACCCGTAGATATGTAAATGTTTTTTTTTCAAACACTGATTTTTGGTATACCAATTAATGGTAGTTGTTTTGGTGGTGTTATTTAATAAAAATACAAACATTGAAAATGCCTTTGTTTATTTGATCAAATCTCATTTCATTATCATAAAATAGAAAAAGTTTGCCGTCTTTCTCCTATTGTATCACTTGAATATCGCCCATACCCATCTTGCAGTTATTGCAACTGTGTTATAATACGGTTGGCTTTCTTAAAACTTGGGACACTTGTGCTTATATCGGCGATTTTTAGAAGACAAACGTTATCGACTTGAAATAATCTGTTGAAGAGAGTAGTGCTATCATTCAAGGGAAATAACTCTAAACAAAGATTTTTGGTTTACAAGTATTACTTCCCTTGGACGCGATCATTTTCCTTAATGCGATTTTTCTTCCTGTTATGATATCCGTATTAACAATAACTGTGGTACGACTACGACAGGTAAATTTCATTTTGTTTATTGGAATATTTCAATCAATCCCAGAAAATATGGCTGCTCGAGAAACGAAACAGTTATTTGGGCCTTTGCCTCTCTGTCGGACTGCTTAGCTCAATGGTTAAAAGTGATGCTATGTTGAGGCAGCTACCTTATCAGTCGCTGGTTCGTTCTTGCTGCAGCCCAATTTTTCTTTAATTTTTCATTTTATTTACTCTGTCTAGACCAAGTGACTCATTCTACGTGTAACAATGGTAGGTCGTTTCTAATAAGAGCTTCAAAATAATAAAATGCATTCATAAAAATATGTGCACATACACACACACACACACACACACACACACACACACACACATATATATGTTTGTATTGTGGATGTGTAGTGTTCTGACAGAATGTTGATGAAAGTGACAATTGGAGAGTGAAGAGAAAACTCAAGAAAAAGTAGGTGTTACATCTCAAAAATCTTTATCATTCCATGGACATGTTTTGATGCATTTCAATAGGTGCCACCTATCTTTTTCAGAGAAAATATTTGTAGTGGTTCACAAAAAATTTAGCTGTTTACATGTTTGAGGTCCCAAGGAGAGAAATGGGGATATTTCAGTGTTGTTTGGTTGTTTATTAGGAGTGGGAAGGGTGCTGTCTGTATCAGTGTAGGTGAGAGTGAAATTTAGTCTGAAATGAAAAGTGTCTGTAAGAGGCAGGGTCAGAGGGTATTTGTTTCCTGTCTCCAAAGGTGTTAAATTCGTCTTATATGAAGGGCAGTTAGAGGAGAAGGACTGAAATGGTCAGTTCTCAAGAAAGTGTTTTTTTTATTTTATTATAGAATGGAGAGGTGGAGTCTAGCATTTGATGGAGAGGTGTTAGTATATTTTGGGCAAGGTGGAAGTAGGTATATTGTTTTTCATTTGATCTTTTTGGTTAATGGTTGGATGAAACTTCTTTTTCTTATCTTCTTATCAGCCGTTCTTATCTAATACAAGGCCAAACGCCCATAGAGACAGGAAACAAACACCCTCTGACCCTGCCTCTCACAGACTCTTCTCACTTCAAACAAAATTTTACTATCACCTACATACATACAAACACCTCCCCTCCCACTCCTATTAAACAACCAAACAATACAGAAACATTCTCACTTTTCAAACGTGTAAATAGCAAAATTTTCTGCGAACCACTGCGAGTGTTTTCTCTGAAAAAGGTGGCTGGTATGCATCAAAACATGCCCACAGCAGAATAATAAAAAATTGCAATGTAATATCTACTTTCTCTTTCAATGTAGTACGGTTAAATTATTGCTGCACAAATTGATATAACTTATTATAAGCTGAATTATAATGAAACTTTGAATAATGCAGGACAGAAAGTCTTGGAATTAATCAACAGCACTAATCTCTTCCTTTAATTAAGGTATTCCTGTTTATATGTATTTGTATATTTGTTATTGTTTCTATGTTTGTAACAATGGACTTGTCCACCCAGGAAACGTTTACATCTACTCAATATTATGTAAGGTTTTATTCAAATTTTACTGAATTGCCCAAGCCGAATTATTAGTTCTCCCCACCCACCCAAATCATCACATAGAAATTCAAATATCTCAATGAATATATATATATATATATATATATATATATATATATATATATATATATATAATGAGGATCTACATTTGCCTTGGTGTGACATCTTCAATCTAGTTTGCCAACTTTTGTACTGTGAACATTCCAGGGTTTAATGGAAAAGAGACAGAGATAGGAATTTGAAAAAAGATAAACTGGTTATGAAAAGAAAGATTTATTGCGTATGTTTAATATTCCTAATTTTTTTGTCGTTATGTTGAAGGCAGAATGTGAAGAAAATGTAAGATTTTATTTATTTCACTTCTTACACAAAAATGCCTTCACTCATTCATTCAAATTTTACTTGGCAATTCTTTTCGGAATAAAGACTTTATCTATATAAAGAACAGTGTGACTTTTACTTTTTGTTTCTCTGTTCATAACTACGTATTCACCCATATACTAGGGTTATAGTGTTCAGGGCTAATATCCCCTTCCAATATCAATTGAACTGGCCATATTGTACAAGTATAGTTATGGTAGTTATTACAGCTTTCCATTTCTGGAGTGTACTAACAAAGATTTATAATTTTATGATCTCACACGACTATACGATGATCTATCTTCTTAATGAAAAGAATAACTTTTTCTGTTCAAGTCTTTGTGTCTCTGTCCATAATGCGTAATAAATGTAAGATTGAAATAGATTGAATACAGTTATCCTTTACTATTTACTGGTTTTCCATTCTTAGTTTTGATAATTTGCAGTTCAGTCTTGAATAATGTAATGGGAATTTTTTTTTTGTGGCAGGGAGGTACTGGGAAATTGCATCATAGAAAATACACTGTCCAGTATTAACAAAATGTAAGAAATTTAAAGAAATCATAAATGCATCATAATAATATCTGTTATTTATATCTGTAGACTTATATAAACCTGGTTGAAAACTGAGAACTTATTGTTGAAAACTCAAATCTCTCCAATGTTTACACTTGCAAACCTCTTATTAATTTTTTTTCCAATCTACCATGCTAAAAACAAATTTACTCAACTATTTTTTTAACAGATGAAGTATCATAAATTATTATTAACAATTGTTTTCATTTTTATGCTACTATTTACCTTCATCTTAATATTTGTGTTGCTTTTCATTGCAACTTTTTTCTGACTGCATAGATTTTTAAAGAGCGACAAACATATTAAGATGAATGTAAATAGTAACATAAAAAAAGGAAAAAGAAATTGTTAATAATTGCTCCACTGTAGTTTTTTATCAAATTTATGGTTTTCGTTAATCAGTTGTATTTTATTTTTTCATTAACATCTACCGCATACTTTTTTAATGATCTTCTGAAACGTATTGCAACAATGATTAAATATCACCTTTGAAAGTTTCATTTCGGTTATAACTTCAAGAAAATAGCATAAAGTTAGTTGTGAGAAAGAGGAAAAAAATACTTTTACATACTCATAAAGGATTTCTTAGAGTGAGGCTGTTTTTAACAAAAAAAAATATTGATTCTGCCATAAGTGAAGAATCTGTCAATAAAAGAAAATGAAGTCAAAGTATAATACTTGAAATTTTTCCTGTATTCATTTATTCATTTGTACATTTACAATTTGGGAATGGTAAAGGGTTGATTTATTATTTATGGTTCAAGAGTTTTGGGTTTGGGAGACTGAAGTGGGGCAGGAGGGGGCGAAAATCATTTCAATGTTCATAGCTTCCTGGTGCCTCTAACCCCTGCAGATTGCAAGGAACAACAGTATAGCGAATGGATTTTTAAATCAATCCAAAATGTATATATACTAGCTTAGGTAACCAGCATTGCCTTGGAAAGAAAACCAAACATACTTCATTTTTTTGAGAAAAAAAAAAATTGTACGGGTGGGGGCAGATTTTTCAAGTTTAACTATGTTAAGTATTATAGCTATATAGTAAATAGAACAGCCATGCTGACCCCAAACCTGAAAAAAAGATTTCTCTTCTAAAACTCATACTTTGCCTAAAGTAATGCTGGTATGGTTAAAAAAAGAAAAATCATTGATACATCTTTGCTTTCACTGGTAAAACAAAATTTACCCTATGAAAACAACTAAATGAAATAAGTTGAAGGTAAATAGTGCTGTAGATGCAACAAAACAGAAAACCTGGAGAAATTGAGAGTCAGAGACAGTCAGGCAGTTTGAGACAGTCGGCTGGTAGATTTGAAGAAAGGAAGAGAAGTTGCTCATAGAAGTTGGCAATGGCTGGCTGTATTACTACTACTTAACACTGTTGAAGATTTACTGTGAACGTGAGGAAAAATCGCCCAAAAATAGTTAAAAATTCATCTTATTGTAAGGAATGTTTTTACCATTCGTGAGAAAACAAAATTCCTGGAAAGAGAATTGAATTTTTTTGATGTATAGCACTGAAAACTGGCCAGAGAATGACCTTTAGAGGTTGGTCAATGTAGAAAGTTGATTTTTTTTTTTTTAAATTCTCCATGCCAAATATCAGGTCAATAGATCTTGTAGTTTTAGTTAAGAAGAAGCACAAATAAACAAACAAGACTCAAAGTATAATTTCAGAAATTGGAATATATCCGTGAATTTTTTCACAGGTAATAACTAGTAAACAACAATCTTTTCTGTGTTTATTAAAATTCTTTTGATTCTTCAACCTTTTATAAAGCCTAAGCATCTCATTCTGCAACAAAAGCACACTCTCACCATTTCAGAAGAAGGTGCGGAGTCATGTAACAGTTATGAGAGAATGGAATCGGCTAACTGAGTACAAATTTCAGCCAAGGCTGCTTCAGTTCGCTTTGCACTAATGACCTTGGGAAAGGCATGAATCCAATTTTCCTCTATCTATGTGAAAATAACAGTGCAGTTGCAGCCCTTGAGGATGTCCAACTTTATCCCTGATAGAAGCAAAGAGGTGGGTGTATGTTCACAGCTACTTGCTTCAGAATCTGCAATAGCATCAGGTCAGTAATTGTCTGCTGGCCTGGTGTAGTTGTAGGCCTATGTCCCACAAGATGTCTACAGGAATCATAAAATTTACACTGTAGAAGATTTTTATATAACCAGATAAAATGCTATAACATTATGTATAGATCAGATTTGTTAACACTAGACCCTACAAGTACTCTAAGTTGACGAATAAAACAAATCTAAGTGATTTTCAACTGTTCAATTTAAGATATAAGTATAATGCTGAAGTACTCCGTTATTTTGTGCCAACCAGGATGTGATTTCATAATAGAACTTTGTGACTTCATGAGAGAATGTTTATTCTGGTAACACTTTTTTTTTTTTAATTGTTCCTTCTTGTACCTGACCCCATATTCTGATAACAATATAAAGAACTTGCTATTTTTTTCTTTGCAGTTGATGATGCAAAGGTATTGACATTGGGTATGTTAAAGATTCCCACTCTCCATGGAATGAAGGATTTTTCAGGCTCTCTGACACGTTCCCTCATTTGTGCACACCTTGACAGACGAAATCTCCAAATTGTCATAGGAACACTTGGGGTAAATATACTTTTTGCATCAAGAGTGAAGATGACCCTTAAAAATATGCATGTATATAATCATTATTTGATTAATAAAAAAGAGATGGATTAGTTTGTTAACATTTCGATGTATCATCCTCACAACATTATCAGTATCTAGAAACAATGAAAGTGATTCTGAAAGACAAACTTTTAAGTAATTAATGTTTCTGTAGTGATTTTGATTCTAAGAGGGTGTCTTTCACTCTTGACTTTATGCAAGAGTAAGCTAAGCTAAGCTAAGTAAATACAAGTAAGCCTCACCATGATGACCAATAATTGAACAACCACTTCATTAAATTTTCAAAGTCATGTAAAAAAAATTCCATCAAAGAATTAATATGATCAAAAGAAATTCAATTCATGAGATCACTGACTAAAATAGAGTAAAAAAAACACCTAGAAATATCTAGCTTCTGAAGAATCTAGATGTTATTAATAAACTGTCAAGAAAACTTCTTTCCCAAAAATTGAAAAAATAATTTATAGAGGCACTGTAGTGGAGTACTGATGTCAATTTTCAAGTCAGTAGATAACACGGTATGGCCAAGAGTGCTAGAAGACACAAACATATAAACAAACAAACACACATACATAAAAAAGAAAGATAGAAACCTTTGTCATCTTCGATGACTTAGGTTGTGCAATATGAGATTTCTCCATACATTTCTCTCCGCTTCTATTTATCAGGTCACTCAAAGAACTTGAATTAACTCGATATTTTCGTATACAACATAAGTAGAGTGCTTGCCTTTGACGAGACCAGAGAGATAGCAATTTAGCAAAAGAAACCGTGGACTACTCGTTATTGACAAAAAAGATAACGGTGATTTCATATTCATGAAAAAAAAAAGGATGATTTACAACTATTATGAACTAATTATTGCTTGTATTGTACAAGACAACTTATATGGCTCCTAGAAAATCCAAATTACCTTTGGCTATTTTTAAAACTAGCTTGTTTTGAATCCGTCAGGGTTTGTAGTAATTTGCCAATCTTAGTTTTCATTTTTGTGGCATGGTTGAATTATCTTCAGATGAATATTAAACAGACCCTTTTTTTCAATTAGATTAATTTTGTGATAAACTTTAATGGACACTTTTTTTCTTTATTTCTCTTTGTTTACTTTTTATTGTATATTTCATACAGTATATATGCTATTCTAAGAATTTTAAGTGAATTAATAAAAATTGAACAGATGCTACTTTAGAGGTGTATTAATTTGTATTTGGTAAATACAATTTCATGATTTACTTTTCATTGTTTATTTCATATTTTAAGAATATATTAAGCCTTGATCTGTGCAGGGTGAAGTGAGTGACGCCACTTCAGGTGCTTGTTGCCACCTATCTTTTTCACATATCACAAACCAGAGCTGAGACAGAGAAACTGGTGATATGTTGAGTCTGGACAGGGACACCTAAAGTTGTAGCCAGCAAAAGAGCATTAACTTATTAACTAAGTAAGTTTTGATCCAGAAATCGGGGTCATATCCAGTGCCAAACTTACCGGACAAATGTTTTCGTACTCAAATAACAGATGGACTTGCCGTTTACAAGAACATGTAGTATGGGTCTTGCTGCTGCTCAAAGGTAGATAACTCTTCACTGATAGCATTTTTTAATATTGGAAATGCAATTAGTGAAGGGCTGCCCATCCCCTAAATTAGGTGAGGATTGTTGTTTTTGTTGAAAAACAAAGGCAGCTTTGACTTTGACTGGAGTTAGGCAAAAATATCAGTAAACTTTTGTCAAGAGAAGATTCTAAAATTAAACTTTTCTTGCTGCTGAGATAGCCATTTCTCATTGGTATCAGAGGTTAGGGTTCAAGGCCAAGTAGAAAGTCACGATTTTGATTGCTGATTTACCAGACAGGGGAAACGTCTCCAATTGGAAGACTAGCATAATGTATCTATTTCACCACCCCTGTTGGCCCTGTGTTATATTATGTTGGACTCAGCTAATATGAAAGGAAAGAACAGATAAAGAACAAAATAGAAAAATAATCCTCTAAGTGGGTTGAGTTATGCCTTGATGAAAAACAAAACTGGTCTGGTTAGTCACTCAATGGAAACTGTCATGTGACCAATATCTTTTGGTAGCATACTGTGTTGGGGTGATGAATTGAAAAATTATTGGAAGGGGTGATAAATCAAAAAGTTGATTCACTCATCTTTAGTTGGGCAGTGATCACTGAAAAAATCTGAATTTTGAGGAAATAAATTAGTTAATGGACATTGTAAATTTTATCATAACATTGAGGCACCATTGTTTTAACAGCAAATTATTACTATAACTTTTTGTAAAAATTATCAACCCAAATCATATTTCATAAATATGTATCTTTTTGATTTCAACTAAAGTATTTTTATGTGATACCATAATTTAGATACTATAGATATTGATTTCTGGAGAATAAGTCATTAAGTTTTAAGGTATTTCAAAGGTATTCACGAGTATTTTGCGCTTTAGTCGGGTATTTCAGTGAATATCATGGTTCAAGGGAGATAATTATGATATTTCTATTTACGAGTTATTCCCCTTACATTTTCTCGTGAGATAATCAATATTCAACTATAAGCAGTAAGTATATATGGCCGGTGAATAATTGGCTAATTATCAATGTAATGGGTTCTCAAGGAGCTGATAACCAATAAGATTAAGACAAGAACACTTGTTATACTGAATGAAAGTTATCAATAACAACAAAATACAGAATCAGGACATATAAAAAAAATACCAACCAGATGTAATATTTCACCAAGAAAGGAAAGAGACATCAGATTTGAATATCATTCAGTTAACAATCGGATAATTTTTCTCCTTGCTCAAAAACGATAATCCTGGAGGAAACCAATATCAAAGAGACTGGTATAACCGTGTGGGTCTCCACTAACCATATGAAATGTGAAAACAATCAGCCTGGAAAAAGGATTTCAATTGTTGACCTAAAATTGTTCTGTTTTGGGTTTTTTAAATTTTTGTTATTGGACCTGCGTTTATTTTTTTTTCATTTTCATCAATCACACAGGCTTATGAAATAGAATATAAGATCTTCTGGTCTTCATCTCTTCCTTCCAACCTTCATCCATAAATCTATGTTGGTTTCCAAAGAAAGCATAATTTTTTAATTGTATACACTCTTATGTCAGAAATATTTTAAAAACAAAAATAAAAAAGAAAAAGATTTCTTTTAAGGTAACTATTGATAGGGATTTTATCTATTTGTATTTTTGCAGGGAGGAGGGCTGCAATCTGACAAGAAAAATCCACCGAGAGATGAACTATAACCCAATTCTTCATAACTATTATTTTTCATGTTATACAGACATATTTTCCTCTTTGATTTTTTTAATTACATTTCATCAATTAAAAACAATAGAGATGAAGATATTAGTTCAAGTAATGTGTTAAATGAGGAAAATACTTCATCTTGACCTCAAGAACCTTGAATAATACTTCTTTTAGGTACTTCAGTGAAATAAAAAGCCAGCAGGCGTATTATCTGATATATTGTGATAAAAACAATGAAGGTCGAGATACTAGTCTGAATGATGTGTGGAATAAGGGAAATAACTCAACTCAGATCTTCAGATGACTGATTTTTAGATAATTTCAGCCAATTGACCTTACTTTATTTTCCTTTAATGTTCTCTAAGATATATAATTTTAATGTCCTGCTGCCTTTTTTCATATGTCAGTTTTTGTCATCTGCTCCTTTCCAATTGATGGCAAACGTACAAAAATTAGAAAACAAAAACACAAAAATTGAGAAATAACCAATGAAATAGTAATTAAAGCTCTTAAGATGGCCATAGCAATAGCTGTCCCTGCCAAGGCTTCACTTATCACAAGTTTCAATGTGTTGGTTTCTTCAAGTTCTGTAATATGTGAAATAGACTTAGAGGTGACAAACATTCAATGGGGTGTCACTCACTTCACCCAGCGCTATTTTACCCAAAGCTAGGGGTGGTGGGTATATTCATGCTTTTCCCAAAGGGCATTAGTGCAAATTGAACTCGAGCTGTCTCAGCCAGAGTCTGAACTTGGCTTGCCGAGTCCATTCTTCATGCTGTTAACTGCTCAACCACCTCACACCTCTATAAATACCAAGTTTTCAAGTTTTTTCAGAGATTCTAATTATTTTTGCATTTTCTGTGCAGGATATGCTTCCAGCCCTGTCAATTGGAATCCCCTGTCCCATTATTCCAGCATATATGGCACCAATTTACCTTCGAATGAAACAGGCTATGGAACAGGGAGATTCTGAAACAGCCATGAGGGACCAGGTGAGAGAGTTACATACATCCATCTATATATCTAAAGCTGTAACATACGTATGTTTGTTAGTTCTCTCATAACTTGAGAACTATGCATCCCAGACAAAAAATTGAACTATAATCAAATTCAGAATGTCTCAATCTACCTACAATACTCATAAATAGAGTTACAATATAAGTTTGTATTTTTTTAGTGTTAGTAAGAGTACTGAGTGTAAGAAAAAACAAGAATAAGATTGGGGCTCATGGAGTAATAGTCGTAAATTTATTGGTGAATATTTCCATGTATCTTTTGAGGTAAGTATTTGAAAAGAAAAGAAAAACTTTAAACACCCTGGAAAGAAATTCTATTTGGAAGGAGCATGCAATGAAGTGCAAAAAAAATGTTTTCTCTTCATAATTTATGCAAAATGTAAATTTTGCATATCTTTTGAGATACATACATCTGTAGGTCCATTGAGCATGCATATCAAATTTAGTTGGGTTGTGACCATGTTTTGATGATATCTGTAGCGTGACGATCCAACAGGCAGATGTTTTTACACTTCTCACTTTATTCAAAATTCAAATAATAACTGTTATGCTACCAACTTATCTACACTCGTATATATATATATATATATATATATATATATATATATATATATGTATGTATATATATATATATAGAGAGAGAGAGATAGAGAGTGAGAAACTAGAAAGCTTTACAGCTTTAAACACTAAACATGAAAAAAAAACTTTTCAATAGATTTTTTTGTGTCACTTCAGTCACCTATTATTACCCAATATCTGTCAATGCAATTTATGTAATTTTTTTCAGTGTTTTTTTTTCCCCTGTTTTACATATACTTTGCTTTATGGTAAACTGTGTAAATTAACTCTTGTTGGGATCATCAGTTGTTTACCATGTAACTGTTTCGGGAATTTTAAAAACGAAACTGTCTTAATAACATGGCATCCCAGCTGTGTTGATCAAACAGCACCTCCCTTTCAGCTAAGCTATGGCTTAGTGCAACCAGTTATTCTAAAGTCTGGTTTCACTAAGAAACTGATTTGGGTTAATTTTCTTGACTACCTCAAAGAAATCTCTCAACTCTTTGTACATGAGTAATTAATAGTCCACTGAACTTCTATCCATTGGAATCACCCCAAAGGGTGTTGCTATGATTTCTCCCAATTTGAAATAGGTATCATTTAATGGTAGATGTTCAGATGTAGCTTGTAGATAGATCTTGACAAAACAAACTTGGAATCACACAGAAGGCAATGAATATATGTATGTATATATTTATCAGTCATCATAGAAGTCCACTTCTAGACTAAGGTTTTTCTCATCTCTTTCCATGATGACTGTGATTGCATTAACTTTAGCCATATCTTGCCATAAACTGTCCCATGAGCACCTATCAGTTAACCTTTTGCTCTATCTGTTGTTCTTTCCTTTTGCCAAGTATCCTACCCATCTCCATTTTTGTTCATAATATTCATCATCCTGTTCTGACATGGATCCATGTTGATCTTTTCCTATCTCTCAGAGTTATCCCTGTCATTGCTCTTTTCATTGCCTCTGTGGGATTCCAGGTTTGTTTTCAAATGCATGTTTCTATGAAAAATATGTGAACATGTCTCAAATATTGAGCTCTTTGATTAAACATCTACTCCAGATAAAATCTGTTTTCATTTGTTTTCTCTTTGTTTGTTACAAATTGAGAAAATATATGCATTCTGTATATATGAATATAATATATAGTTTCATGGTAAACAGCTGATGATCCCAATAAAAGAAAATTTACACATAGTGCTATAATATCAAAGTATATGTAAAACATGAAAAAACAGTGAAAAAAATTACTTGAATAACATTAACATATATTGGGAAATAAGTGACTGAAGTATGAATAAATAGAATCATTTGCCTGAAGAAGCCAAAAAAGGGCAGAACATATACATGTTTGTGCAGTAAATCCATTATTTCACCGTATTTAAAACTCCATTTTAACTTAACTAAATGGTGAATGTATAGAGCACTTAATGGAACAAACATACCACCCATCAGACTTTGAATTACTGATTTATACGTTGATATATATATATATATATATATATATATATATATATATATATATATAAATTATTGAGTCATCCACAGACAGCTGTTTTGTTGTATTACAACTCTTCAGTGTGGCTATAGACTATACATTATCCCAGCCAGTACCGCGAGGTAGGATCGAAACCTCATGCTTCAAACCTAGAGGCTGGCATTTTACCCCTGCCCTACACAAAACTGGACAGTCAGTAAGGTTGAATTTAAGCGGTATATTCATTTATGCATAATTCCTCCAGAGGGCTCTATTCCAAAGATGGAAGAGCATAGCATAAGCTTATAATGAGCGAGTTACCTTACTTAAAGAGTGCTCATTAAAGGGAGCATTAATTATGATAATAATCAAATAATTGAGTATATATATATATATTTTTTTTGTTCAGATTTTTAGACCTTGTCATGGAGCATTGGCTAGCAAACTAGTTTTACTGTCTTTTATTATTTCAATGTTTTGAGCCTCACTGGGTGACTTTGTACCAGACTAAGCTAAAGCTTTGTATTTATGCTTTTTCCATTTTGTTTTACATCTTTATCTTATACTTACTATCCAATTCTTCCATGTTTTTCACAACTGTTTTGCATAATGTTAAATTTTTTTTATTTTTGCTTCCAATATCCGTGAAAAGAAACATAATTGTTATGAAGAAAGATTTTAATTGAACCTTACAGAATCATTAAAAGAAAATTTATAACAAAATTGTTTTTATGAATTTCATTTCAGTTAATGGCTGTGAATGTTTGTTCAATTGCTGCAAAACACAACAGTAAGTAATTTATTGATTATTATAAGCCAGGTTTCAAAATGGGTAGATATACACGGAGTCCCCGAGTTATGAACAACTTGTATTTTCAAATGCAGACATTTTGCATCTTCAGAGGTTAAATTTTAAAAAATGGGTGTGTATTTTGGGCTAAAACTTTCTAATGCAAATTCTCACAGTACTGAGTTTATATTGTTTACACAAATAATTTTTATATAGGGATACATATATTTGAAACTTACGTTGGCGTCAGCCGAAAAAGGTTACTTGCCCCCGTTTTCAAATACAATTTTATTTATTGTATCTTGTTTTCTTTATCAACACGCATGTTCTTTGTGGTCAAATTTTTATTATTATTTTTATTATTGTAACAACAATGGAAAACTTTGTGGATGCTTTTCAAAACTAATCGTGTAGCTACGGCTTAAGTTTTGTTTAGTTTAGTTTAACAGTTTATCCACATGGTTCAGACTTCAGATAATCATGTCTTTGTACACTCACACACACAGAACCGGAAGAACAAGAGCAGAACTTCTGCTTAATACACTCATTCAATGTAAACAATACAAACAATGAATATAAAGGTACTTGTACATAATACTATTATTATTATTATCATTATTATCATCATTGTTGTTTCTTTGCTGCTTTTTATGCATAGAAAGGTAAAATATACACTTTGTACTGAGATAATCATTTGACTTACTGACATTAGTTATGCACCGTATGTGAGTATTCCAACTTAATATAGATCGAACTTACGAACAAACCTAGGAATGAAACTAATTTGTAACTTGGGGACTTCCGGTATCTATTCATAGAATGCAGAGATTGCACATTTTACAAGAAAATGTACTGACTGCTAGAGGAGTTGCACCAGTCTTCTGAAGTTTAGAGGACTTGCCTTCTTAGAAAATCAGCATTCAAAATATGTACCAGAGGCAAAGACTGAACTATCTCAACTAACACGTAGGTTAAACAGATGGGCATTGACTGAAATAGTCAGATAAATAGACAAATCTTAACAGACAGATATATTTAGATAGATATACATATACACATATATACATATATATATATATATATATATATATATATAAATATTTTGGGAGGATGCTATACATATATATATACTTAAAGAAATGGATATATAATCCGGCAGAATAATTATAAATGCATTTTTCTATTTGAAACTTTATTTGAACCAACATCCTGCTTTTACACAGTGAATATGTCAGTTGGCCTCAACAGAGTAAATGGAGAAAGCAATTAAGAAAATGAGCCTCTACAGGAATCGAATCTGCATCCAACAAGAGGCCATTTTAACTGAACTACACAACAAGACTGGAACAACAAATCTCATCTTGTTCATTCACTGTCCATATCGGCTCTTTGTTTCTCAAAGTAGACAATTATATTATGAAAAAATGGATATATAATCTGAAGGAATAACATTGATATTATTGGTATATTCTATTTTTAAAAGCGGGATGTCAATTTAAATAGTTCCAAATATAATGACACATTTATAATTTTTTATTATTCATTATTATGTCATCAGAGAGAGAGAGAGAACATCCTCCCAACTCCAAAAATGTTTATATATATATATATATATATATATATATATATATATATATATAAACTAAACAGTTTCATGATAAAGAATAAATATTACTAGCTGAACCATGAAAATTCCATGGGTGATGATAATTAAGATAATCCATCATTTCATACCTCTACTCTTCTCTCATCCTTTGCTTGTACCTTCTGATTCTCTCCCTTATCCCTTCCAATCTTCTTTGCCTATCCATGTGTTTATCTAAATTTTCTCCCCTCTCCCAGTCTACACTCTTATAAGACAACCTTAATTTCTTTTTTGTCTTTTCTGTTGCTACCCTATTATTAAAATACCTTTCTTTTCTCTACCTCCTCCCTATTTGTACCTTCTTATCAAACTACTGAATCCTCTTTTGCCTTCTATCTTTGTACTCTCTTATTAAACTACCCAACCTCCTTTTCTGCCTTCTCTCTTCCTATTCTCTTATTAAACTACCTAGCATTTCCCTTATGTTATGACTGAAAGTATAACACTCACTTGCAGACAGGAACAAGTAGTACAATATTACAGATGATAAAGTTTAGGAAGAAAAGCCTGAGATGCTTACGATTAGACATCACTTTGAAATGTTCAAAATGTCCAGAAAGTAAAGTGTTATGAAGTTGAAAGCTTATAAAATGATGAGACATTTTTGTACAGACCTTTTATTTCAATAGAAGAGAACTAATGAACAGTCAAAGAGATACATAAGTTGATGTCTATGATGACATTTATTCTTCATTATGAAGGTATTCAATTCTAGTCTGGGTGATCGTTTATACATGTATTACCCACACCAATGGAGCTAGAGGACTGAAAATTCTAATGTGTATATCATGTCTTCGAAAATTCCCACCAAAATAGGATGTTTTATTTTTTGTAAGTTATTCAATTCACAGAGTTTACAGTTAATACTGAATTGGTCCCTTTTTTGTCTCCGGCTTTGATCACGCTTGCTTTTTGAAAATTTGGATTCCCTTAGGGGTCACCATCAAACAAAAGTCGAAAGGTGTAACTTCTATTTTTTTCTAATTTTTCCATTGATCACCCCCAACATGACATGCGGCGAAAAGATGTTGGTCACATGACAGTTTCTATTAAATGACTAAGCAGACCTGTTATGGAACCTCTTAATTATTTTTAGATAGTGACCCAAGCTGCTATAAACCTAAAGTGTTTGTACATTTTTTGCAATACCCTTGCTCATTTACATATCATATATTATTAATCAAAATATGCGCTTATCTATGTATACAGGGCGTTCCCCAACAAAAAAACATGAACAAACTTTATCTGTTTATTGCAGTTATGCTTTTTCTATATCAAAGTTAATTAAACATTAGAATAAATTTTATAATAAACGTCAATTATTATTAAGATATCATTTCTAAATGTGAAATAATTTTCTTTGAATGAAAAAAATATCTGTACCAAAAAATGTCAGTTCATCATCTTTGTAACATTCTTTTCTCTGAACTTTTTGAATGCTTTGAATAAAGTAACATTTAAATGCAAACATCTCGGGCATTTCTTTCTTATCTGTATTATTACATTTATTTTTTATTATGAAAATGTTTAATCAACTCTTAAATTCATGGACCACTTGCAACACAGTGGAGCTCTCCAATGGAAAGAATTTTTAAGAAATATGGAAGTCTTTTGTGACTTGAATTAAAAAAAAAATCAATAATGAATTTACCTCAAGGTACAAGGAAGTACCTTTTATCAGGAGTTATTCCTGTTTATTCTGGATTCAAATTTAAATATGAATTTAAGGGTTAATTTTCAGACAGTAACCAGAACTACTAATAAAAAGTAAAGTGTATAGTTATTTTGGATATCTGGTATATGCTTACAGATCAATATAAAATGATTGATCAGTAAGATGCGATTGAGTGGGCAAATAGGAAGAGAACTCAGGAAATGTTTTGAGTATGGTCACTGCTATCATCATCATCATTATTTTTACACAAATTATCACCAATGTTCTCTTCCTCCTCATCCACTTCATCATCATGATCATCACTTTTTAATTTCAACTTTTTTCTTTTCACCTAGGGATGGTCATTTTCTTGTATAAATATAAGATAAGATAATATAAGATAATTTCCCTGTTTGCATGTCTTTGCCACAATATTTTAAATGATGTCTCACCTACAACCAACAATTCAATACTTGGCAGTGGGGGATATGTTTGTCTCCGGAAATTCAATGAAATCTTTTAACAATCTTATATCATGGCAATGGTTCTCTACCTTGGGTGCCTCACAGAGCAATTTGGGGGTGCAAGAAGAGCATACCAAACATCTTCTTTTTTTCTTTTCATTTTATTACTGAGACATACAAGTTTTGTTCTTTCTCCTCCGTATCGATTGATAAAAAAGCAACTGCAACCTTTAAATAGTTTTATTAGTAAAAACCTTGCCACAGACTTTTGATTTTTAAATGAAGAAGTGGCATAAGATGAACTTTCGAAAGTGGAGACTACTATTGAAATTCTATTAAATGACCCTTTTTTTATTTAGAAAAAAAACAAAAGAAACTCATTACTATGGAAGTGTCCATTGTTTCAAATGGTGGGTAGAAGCTATTTTTGTCAGCAAAATTGTTACCTTCAAATAGACAAGTCAATGGTTACTGATAGATCCAAGAAAATCACTTTGTTAGTTATTTCATTAGTTAATATCAAATCATTGATATCTCATACTGTCAAAAGCAAATACTTGACTAACATCACATTGTGTATTTTTTATTTACTTATGTTGTCTAAAGCAAGAACTCTACTTGTGTCATTTACTGAAATACTGACTTTGTTTGAGTTCTTTAAGTGACCTGATGAGTAGCAGTGGGAAGGAACGTATGGAGAATTCTTACATCTTATAACTTGAAGATTAGTCTTGCACCAGGCCACAAGTCTGGGGCTCCCATTGAGGATTGTACTCTCAGTAATAATATGAATTACTGGAAAGTTTCTTTCATCCATTTTATGTGCAGATAGTATTGTAAGGATGATATGTTAACAAACTAATCCATCTCTTATTTGCAGATCAAACATTGATTATCTACAAACAGATTTTTAAGGGCTAACTTCACCCTTCATGTCAATGGTTCTTAATCTTGGGTACATGCAATCTTGGGAATGGGGTAGGACAAACAAACTTTTCGTTTCATTGCTGTTATATACAACTTTTTTTTTTTTTCCTGTTCTGGTAATATTTGTAATATCTAAATCTTGATAACTGATAAATTTTAGTTTTTCTTATTTATACTTTTCAATAATAACCAATTCTGACATCTTTGAATTCAATTTTTTAGCCTTGATATTGAGGGGTGTGAGAAAATTTTGATATCTCAAAGGGGTGCAAGTCTTGAAAATGGCCGAAAAACTGCTGTATTATAAGAAGAAATCTTTTCCTTTCTTTAGTTTTTAGAGGTGTCCTTGTCTCTCTGTAAGAGACTCTCCATTGGTAGCTTGGTACATCTATCCTCATTTTGTTTCTCAGCTGTTTTTGAGTGTGTTTTACTTGAAACTTGGTAGAAAGGTGTCCCTTGATGACAAACTTCTTATTTATAAAAATCTTTTACTCAGGGTCATCCGATCAGTCAATAATTTTGCTTCAACTTTGTTTTAAAATCAATTTTCTCAGCTGTTTTGAGTCAGATTTAGTTGAAACTTGATAGCAAAGTGTTCCTTGATAAGATACTTCTTGCCTAAAATCATTTTCTTCTGGGGGTCACGCAAACTGGCAATAATGGCGTTTGAACTTTATAGTTGACACTTCATTGAACTTTCGGTTCTTGTTTTCAACTTGCTGTCTTACATTCTCCAGATTTTCTATTAAGAATCATAGACAAAGGTAGGTTTGTCTAAAAAGGTTTAGAGTAGCCTGTCTGAATTTGGTGTAGATTAACTGATGCTGCATCAGTCAATAGTTTCACTTGTTTGGGCTTATCAGAAACGTTTTGGTACCTTTATTTTTTCCCAATTTGGTTCACTTCCTGAGGAAAGAAAATTAATAAATATCTAAAAAAACTACACTGAACTTTTATCTACCATTCTTGAAACTGCTGGTTATCCTCTCCCAAAACTCACTCAAAGAATAGATTTTAATGTTCTTTTATTTTTCGTGGAACCCCAGCTGAGAAAGTTTGTATTAAGGTCTTGTGTTAATATCAATGAGAGACCAGATGGAGATTGTAATCAATTGTCTGGATGATGAAGGCATTAACTAAGTTACAGATATCAGTGCTCAGAAGAGAAAAATTCAACAGTTGAAGCCTCTTATACTGTGTAAGGCTATTTAAAGATTGTTAGTAATAGCAATTTGACTCTGGGAACCATCTAATGCTCTCTTGTTGATACTACTGGAAATAGGCCTTAACACTTGGTCTTGTGATTCTGTTGGACTGGTATGTTCTACTTGAGATGAGGAAAAGGTGCAAAGAAATGAAAAAAGTGCTAAAGAAATTATGGAATTCAGATAAACTGGAGAAAGACTAAATAGAATGTATTGTCCAAAATATATCGAAAACAACTTAAATAAATAGTCCAAACATTATATGGAATAATTTGTTTGACCAATCCAAAGTTGACACACGGCCATATTCATGGAGCAACCAGAGACAAATGAACTCACTACCAATGGCTTGCATGACTGGGTATTTGGTTGGACAACTATTTCAGGTTGAGGAGGTGCAGAGTTGGCCAAGCTATTACTGGCATGGAAAATATAGAAAAAATAATTGGTGAATCCCCTCATTATTACATTACGCTAATGCCCTTGAGATAAGTATGAATCCCTTTTCTAGCTACAGACGATATATCTGGACAGATGGAGCTCTTCAAACCTGTGAGACAATCCATCTAAAAGAAGGATACTCTAACAAAAAACCTACCGCTTGGTGGTTGGCTTAGCTATCTCGGCCCACTGAGCTACTGAGGAAAGGCACCAAGCCTAAAAGGTGGACTTGGTGTGCACGAGCTAATCTCCATTCAAAGAAAAAGATACAACCACTGCCAGGAGAAGGAGAGCAAACATGAGGATTCTCTTGTCTATAGAAGAAAAGTTCATGAAGAACTGCATCATACAGATTAGGCTCCACAGCCTCCTTTGACGATGCAGAAGTTGGACCGACCATCTTCTTACCCTTCCAAGCTAGGAATAAGCCAACATAATTTTTCAGTTCAACCAGAACTGATTGAGGCTACTCAATAGTAACATTTCATAACTTCTCCTTTCTATATATACGAAAACTAAACTTGAAATGCGGAATATTGCATGCACTTGGTGAACTTGTATTGATCAAATGATTTCTGAGAAATTTAATCGTGGACTCCACCCAATCTTGGAAATGCTCATTATTTCACCTGAGATTTGCTCATCAACTAACACAGCAATAGGATACACAGTAGAATGTACAGTGTCATTCCAGAGAAAGGTATCTGATCATAGATGTTCCGTATTTGGTCGCTACATATGAAATGTTGTTTTTTTTCAATATGAGGTAAGATGAAGGAGGATATAAACTACAGAAAGAGGTGCGTATTAAATCGAAATATGATCCAAACTTTTCACAACAATCCTCTAATGATAATAAAAGATCTCTATAAAATTCTCTAAGTTTAGTGGTCATGAATTCAGTAAAAGTATGTATTATGTCTTCTCAATTATTGAGCTTTTTATCATGCATATGAAGTTTGAAATGCTCGTAAAGATGATAATCTGGAGGAAAAATGTTGAGTGAATACAAAGGATTCTGGAAGACTTGATATCCCAATACTTTAAGCTTAGATATGGTTAGCTGAGAGGTGTAGGGCCTGTCATGGCAAATTTCATTCAGTCAGTATAGAAACAATTATCCAACTTTATTATTGTTTGAATAATTCATTGGAACAAAAAAGACCTTTTTTCCAAAGTAATGAAGTTGACCAGTGATTTTACTGCATGACAAAATCCTTCTTTGGATTGCAAATGCAATGTGATTGATGATTGTGAAGCTCTTTTATATGCCACATATTCCTCAGACCTGTCACTTCCAGAATATCACTTGTAAGACTCCATGCAAAACTCTTAGTATGGTCAAAGGTTCCAAAAATACACGTGTATAAAATATGGAAAAATTCCTCAAGGGATTTATTGAATCATATCTGGAATCATTCTTTTATAATCGAATACACACTTTAGCTGAAAGGTAATACAAATCCAGGAAAAACATTTCAATAACTGAATAATAGTACTATGAATTTATAGGAATAAAAAAATGTCAATTAGATGTAAGGAACCTCTTCATCAACATATACAGATATATGTCATGTCATTATTGATTTTGATGATAAAATGTTGACTGATGATATCTACTAGAAAGTACTCAGAGATCACCTACTTCAAACTAAACACTAGCTGTAATTATAGTGTGAGGGAAAGAACTATAGATTTTGATTTTTTCAATTTTAATCTTAATGTATGAATACATGTCATAATATATGAATAAATATGAAAAAATGAAAAATATCTCTCAATCAGAGAGAAATACCTGGATCCACCCCAAAATATCTCCTACCCCTTACCCCATGGCTCATCCTCCCGCAAAATATCATTGAAATTCATTGAGAACTTCAGGAGATATTGTGTGGACAATCTGATAGACACTTTGTTGACAGAGGTAAATATTTGAATATGAAGTAAAACATAAATGAATATATACATATGTATAATGATGAAAATAATCTTAAAATATCTAATGCCT
This sequence comes from Thysanoteuthis rhombus, assembly GCA_963457665.1. Lineage (NCBI taxonomy): Eukaryota > Metazoa > Mollusca > Cephalopoda > Oegopsida > Thysanoteuthidae > Thysanoteuthis > Thysanoteuthis major. Next base: position 20,553,137 of record OY735209.1, read on the forward strand.
CTAATCATTATTAATGTCGGTAATAATAATGCCAATCCTTTTTGAAAACTGAGAAAATTCTTGCAGTTTTTCCACCTCTTCTACTTCTTGGTTGTTGTTAAAGATGAAGGAGTTCCACCACAGAAATTAATTCGGATTTGAGGCTTTATTTATATGTAAATAAGCTGCCAAGGTCACCAGGTTCATGTGTTAGGCTTGTCTGCTGTATTAATAATGCATTTTAGAGGACAAAGGATTACAAGACATTTAAAACCAAACCACGTAAGAGTCATTTAGGTAGATACTGTCTTATAGGTAAAATGCCAATCCTCCCACAAAGTCGTTGAATGTTTCTTACTAAATTTATCTTCTATAGCTTCCTAAATGGTTGTATGCTACAAGCTGAAAAATATTATGTAAGGACGAATTGACCCAAGATGAATAGTTGGTGTGATCTCTGGTGACTTCTAATAGTCAATTTGGGAACAAAAGTGAATTTTGGCAAATCTCATGAAGATAGCTACACACTAAGGGCTGCAAATTTGTGACTCCATGATGAATATAGGATAGCTGGTGCTGACCACTCTAAATACCAGTCTATGGTGATGTCAATTTGGGCATTTTTAATAAAGATCAATTTTGGCATTTTCATATCCAAGGAAACGACTGCAATCTATGGGATGCGAATTTGTGTACATGGGTAACTTAACACCATGATGAACATAGGATAGTTGGTGCTGACCTTAAATGAAATCTAAAGGTCAAATCAATTTGGGTATTTTGAATGAAAGTCATTTTTTTTATTTTCAAAACTAAAGGAGACAGCTGCACCCTATGGGCTGGGTAAATTTTCTCCAGGATGAACATAGGATAGGTGTTATTTATCTCTGGTAATCTTTAAAGGTCAATTTAAGATCAAGTAAATGTAGAACCTTTCAAAAAAGGTCAATTTTAGCTATTTCAACCTACCTAAAGTGTTGCAATCAATACTTTGAAAAGCTCTGTGTCAGAATTTACTCCATAATCGTTCAGCATTGATTACTTTTTCCCCTGGCCAATGCCATGGAACACCCAGCTAGTATATATATATATATGTATGTGTATATAGCCTATGAGATTAAGCACAACTACTCAACTCAGTCAAGTGAGCTCTCTCTTGGGAATATAAGTTTTTCAGCTTTCTTGGTCACTAGTCAAGTTGAAAAAATAAGATCTTTTATCACATTTTTTGAATTCTTTAAATCTTTGGAAACATTCAACTGAATCATTATCAGAAGAGGACTGGGAGGAAATAAATACCCCAACAGATTTCTGGTGTGAATTTCAAGACATAAAATGTTAATATATCCCTGTACATAACATTTTTCTTTGCAAAATTTGTTCACCTGACCTTGAAAGGTCTTCGTTCAATATGTAGGAACAGGAAAGTGAAAACCAAAGAGATCAAACTCATCATAGTCAGCTTTGCCCACCTTGATATTTTATATTTAAATTTAGATATTTTTTTTTACATGTTAGTATAAGAAATCATTTTTAGATATATTTTAGTTCATATATTTCCAATGAGGCTCAGATGTTTTCGCATGGAGAATGATATTCAAGATAGCAGGACTGTATCTCAATGGAAAATACATTGTACATATAATGTATTAAATATAATTATTATTTGATTGGATTTTTTTTTGTTATTAGTTATATTTTATTATAGCATACAGTGAATGAAAGCTTCGTAATATGTAGGGTATTTGTTATGATATTTTATTCTCCTTATGTATAATTTTATTCATGATTCACTCAAGTAAATCTATTCTTGAAGAATGGTAAACAATATTCAGGGTTTTTTCACCTGAGAAGTAGCCTAGAATTAACACAACAATTTATAGTCAAGTCAGTCATAAAGAAGGGGCAAAACTTCTTGGTGGATGAATGTGTGTGTCAGTGATAATATCTATAGCTATAAATCAATTCACACTCCCTTATTTTAACTGATATATCTGTACTTTTACTGTGACTTGTTTTACTGGGTGATACTATTGGCTAATGAGTTAATACCAGAATATCAAATCATTTTCCTGATTCATGTTACAAAAGGAGGAAGTTCTGAGGTATGTTTATTTTACATGAAGTAGCTATCAATCTATTTTGGAATGTAAGATTGATATATAGAAGAAAAGAGAGTTGAAAATTTGATATTTTTGCTGAAAGTTGGGATTGTTTCAAATAAAACCCATTGATACCTGTGTGTAAAAGAATGGTTTGGCCCTGAAAAAGATAAATGCAACAAAAGACATGGAGACCTCAGTTTTGCAATAAATCCCAATTTTTTATTTAAAGAAGTAAAGAATGGAGAAATACGAGAGAAAGAAAAGGGTTTGTTTTTTGGGGTTTTTTTGCACAAATTATGAAGGCCTTGAACAAAGGCCCATCAAAACCCACACGTAAGCTAAAAATCAATCGACCATGCGAGAGAAAATAATCTAATCAACTATAAACAATTTAATCAATAATTTGGAGATAATTATTTCATTACTTGATTGCTGTTACTTACGTGAAATACACAATCAATTTTTATAGGATGGTCGTGGGATTGTTGTTATGAAGCCAGTATTTTGTTAACCCTAGCAATGTCTGGTCAAAAAAGAGAACAATATGGCTGTAATGCCACCTTCAAGTTGAAAATGGTGCCATATGCAATTGAAAACAACAATAACAGCAAAGCTGTTCATGGTTTTAATGAATTCAAGAAACAAGTTCGAGGCTGGAAAAAATATACTGCCTATCTTGCAGAACTTATACCACCCCTGCATTGCAAATGAAACTGTACTGCATGATTGGGTTTGAGGCAGAAAAGTTTTGTTGTAATTTGAGTATAAGCTCAGACCACCATCAGTGACCCTTCATGAACCGACATGGCCTATTTCTACAAGTGTGCAGCAAAACCAGCCAGAAGCTACCAGAACGAATTTCATTTCTGCAAAATTGAACAATTTTGTCATCACATTGCCTTGTGATAAATCTAAGGGAGGCCTGTGACTTCGATCTTCTCTGCATCACCAATGTGGACAAGATCGCGGTGTGCTTTGAGATCCCCAGAAATAGAACTGTACATCCTGCTGGTGATGTGCCGATGGAACAAAATTAATTTGGAGATATTCAATGGACAGACAGAAGTTAATACAGGAATGTACAAAAAAACGTAAAAATATCTCTCAATCAAAAACAAAAAAAGAACAAACTGGATCTGCACCAAAATTTGATCACGTCTTCCTTGAGATGAATGCTAACCTTCCACAAAATTTAATTGAAATTCATTGGGAACTTTGGGAAGTACGGTATAGACAGACGGAAGCAAATACAGAAATGAACAGAAAAAAATGCAAAAATATCTTTCTATCAAAAACAAATTCCTGGATCCATCCCAAAATTTAATCACATCTTCCTTACCAAGTGCCTTCCCCTTTCACAAAATTCAATTGAGATTCATTGGAACCTTTGGAGATAGTGAATTCAGAAATTCATGAAAAAAAAATACGCTGATGCTGTCAATACAAAATTTCAGTTGATCCATTCTTCAGCCCTTGTCAGGTGTATGATTTTTAAAAAAAAAGGCAAAGTTAGCCCGGTTTCTTGATGTGAGGAGAAAATGTTTGTCTCTTCACTTGTATTCCTATGAAAAGGAGAGATTTGATTGTCCTTACAAAAGTTGGCATTTTAATAACTCTTTTCATAGTTATAGACAACTCGTACAGTCCGTCACCCAGTTGAAATATCATGAATTCCTGGTCTGATCCCTCTTTTGCGAAATAAATAGAAAAGACAGGGCCCTGATTTTATCTATTTGCTTGTTTAATGTCTTTCTCACTGGATTTTGACACCTGTGAAAAGAAACAATAATAATGTAAGAAGTCAGCCAACCGCTTCCATCCCACCTCAAAATATCCTCAGATTAGTTACGGATGTGTGTTTGTTCATTCAACTTCAATCACTGCTGTAAAATGTTCTAGATTGTGCCAAGGTGGGACAGTAGGTCATTCATACAGTGAAAGGTATGTATATATCTACGCAACAATAGTGACAAAGATATTTATACATTCACATAAAAGTACATAGAAACGTATGTATACGTATATCATTGGTATATGGTGGTTATTATGACAGAGTGTGCTAGTGTGTTTACCCCTCTAAACAAGGGACATAGTTAAAGGGAGCAGGGGTGCTATTTAAAAAAATGCTCCTCGGAGGCCCCAAATGGAGCAGATGGGAACAGAAGTTTTCTGAATAGTAATTCACCTACTGCATTTCTGCTGACAAATCTCAATGAATGTTGGCAGGGGCCCTTCAAGGAACCATATCCCCCCACCGCCGGATCTCTATGAAAAAAATAAACGGAAACTTCAAACTATTTACAATTTGCAACTGATATGAATTGTCATGTTCAAATGAATGAGCTGAATCTCTAATAATCTATGAATCGAATAATTTGCAAAAAAAAAAGATGAATTTTATTTTATGTATAAATTCTAAAATAATACAGAATGATTCTAAAAGAAAAACCTTTTAAATTGGAGGTTGGAAAGGTTGGTCACGTTACTTCATCCAGCCGACCAGATAATTGTACTTATCTAATTTAGTTGTACATCAATGAATGTTTTTTCTCACAAACCAAAAGTCTGCAATACATTTTGATAAAAATTTGTTTTTTTAAGCAACGATGAAGAAGAGATATTTTATCATTTAAAATCTGTGTATGATTTGTCTTAAAATGTTGTAATGCAAATTATTATCTCCCATCATTTATTTTTTACCTAATGTAAACAACTTTTCAAAGACAAAATTTTCTGGTTCTATACATTAGAAACAAATATTTTTTGGGCTGATTTTCCTACAATCATTTTTCTTATAAATGGTTCAAGAGTATTGCAATTAAGTTTACAAGTCCACAAATTTGGGGCATTTTTATAGACACACGTAACTCAGTCAGAAGTGTGTGGAGATGTCTTGAAATGTTTTTAAAAAGTCACATCTTCAACCTGACTTAATCTTTGTTACTGAGTATGTAATATTAGATTTGAAAAGAAATTGATATTGCAAGAAAATAATTATATAAATTTCAATGTATTCATGTATACAATTTCTTGGCACAAAAAAAAGAGCACAGGAGGTGTGCTCCTGATGTATAGCACGCCTAACACTGCTTAATTTTCATTGCCATTGCCTTAAACCTTTAGTGGTTCAAATTATCAAAAGAAAATGGATAGATAAAAAGATTACGAATAAAATTTTTATTTTTCAACTTGGATCATCAGGAGTGAATGAAATTTGATTGAATAGTCACAGAATGCTCACAGTTCAGGGGCTAAAAATGTCACAGCCAATCAGAACCCTAAACACAGACACATGGTCTTAGTGCCATGTTTGAATTTCTGCCTCTTGATATTTTGACACAATAGTGTATAGACCTGTCAGCTGATGGCTCTCTGAAACACATGTTTTGAAGTGCCGGAAAATCTACTAAAACCCCTTTGTAAGTACATACACTTTGAACCACACGTAGACACCTTGAACATTTTTACAAACCAACTCATTATACCTCATGTACAAAGACCTACACAAAAACACTATTATATTTTGATGTGCATACTACATCAGAATTATACACTGTGTGCATTACACACTAAGACATTGATAAAACTTCTCCTTCATACAGATCTACTTTCATGTATTTTCCCTTGATTGAATGAAATAAAAGTGATTTGTTTCCCCAAGGACCGTGTTATTTTATCATTATGATCTCTCACACATATGACCCGTACCATGGAGTTAGCTTTTAAAAATTTCAATTCTAAACCCAAATTTACACTGTGGAGAACTTTCATACTTCCATAAACCCTTATCCACCTCTCTACTATATCATAGTGCAACTAGCCATAGAGTGTGTGATGCGATTTCCGCACAACTGCAGGACAATGCAGGACAAAGAAAACAACTATCACTGCCTTTTTCTATCACTGTCGTATGTCCACTACCATTTGTGTTGTGTGCATCACAATCTCCATACAACCAGCAAGATATTTCATTGCAGGGGACAGAATAATTAGTTTCCCATTACGATCCATTATTATAATATTGAGAAATTGATATTTATGATGAATTTTTTGGTGTGTGCATGGTGCACACTTAGCATACCCAGAATATATACCCTTGATATATATATATATATATATATATAATTATAATCAACTAACGAGGAATGTTTTTACAATTTTTTAGTTAAAAATTTCTTGTTATGTACAAGAGAATATGAATATAAATATTGTTCAAAAGTGTGCTATGATTGACCACTTTTAGTCATACTTCTGGCCATTAAATGGCCAAGATAAAACGTTTTTTAAGTTTTATATATCATTAATTTCGGCATTTGCCATTGGTTCATTGTAGTGATATCATAGACAGGGTGTTGAGTAGAGGAATTTCCCCCTGGGTCAATGTATGTCAATTGCTGAATATGTTCAACAGTTCCTAAACTGAGAAAAACAGATGTAAACATGTCTTCACGGCAATATGTGAAGGTACATCAATAAGTCTCGGCCTAATGATGAAAAAAAGCATTAATTTCACACAGCATATAATTATTTTCAACGTAATTTCATTCCTTGTTAATGCACTTAATTTAGTTGAATATTAATCATAGAAATCAGATAATATACAGTGAGAATTTCAAATCATTATTCAGCTAATAATTGTGTTGGGCTCAAGAGAGAGACAAACCAGTACCTGAAAAATTTTGTATAGTAATGAAAATTCATTTTCAATATTATGCAAAATTCATATAGCATTAAACTCTGTTGTCAAATATATAGATATATCATGGGCCAAATATAAGTACATTTCATAGGAAAAAAAATTATTTCATTCTATATAGTACACACTTTTTCAAACAAAACTTGTTTTTTTCTTTCTTGTAGGAGATTTAAATAAATTTGAATAAAAATAGAGCACATAATGTTTTAATAGTTCTTATAAAGACATTGTTGTCAGTGTACAGACATTTATTTCAGAAATGGCTCCACATGAAAAGAAGAACTTCCTGATTTGAAGGAATATATTATTAATTTGCATAAACAGAACAATAGCTACCAAAAAATAGCTACTAGACTGATATTGAGCTAAATTTAAATATATATATATATATATATATATATATATATATATATATATAATTGTTCATCCTTCCAATGATCTGAACACCTATACATGTATGCATGTGTTGATATTTTGTGAAGGTTTCATCTATCTATCAATCTATCTCTCTCTCTTTATCTCTCTTTCAACATGTTTACTTATGTTATTCAATATCTTTGGTGTAATTATATGCCTGTTTGTATATATCGTATATTGTAGTGTTTTTACTTTATTTCTATACTGGGCGCAACTCAAAACTTCAGGGAATTTCAAAAAAGACCTGAACAGAATGTAGTATGAATTTTTGTCTCTACCCTTTGTCAGATTGTTATATACACACCCAGAGGGTCTACCCTGAAGGAGATGGTGAAAACTAGGTGTAAGGATAAGTAATTTGGGGGGGGGGTCAAATTTTCCAACTTGGAGTAGCAATACAAAAAACTAATGAATACCAATTTGAATGCTCATTGGGAGAATGCACTTGTGATTTTACTACATATATTGGATATGTAACCACAGCACCGTCAAGGAGATTTGCATGCCACTTATCAGACACTAACTCCATTTGTCAACATTTAAAACAAAAACACAATTGCCCCTCCTCTAATATCCGCAATATATATACACATAAAAATATATATATATATATGTATATATATATATATATATATATATATATATATATATATATATATATATATGTGTGTGTATATATGTATATGATTATGAATTTGTTCATTCATGGTCTATATCTGCTCAATTTGTTTCTTTTCAATGTGGAAATTAAGATACTGATATATGATTTGACAGAATGATTATAAATTGCATTATATAATATTGGAACTCTATTTGAAATGATCTGTTATTAAACAATAAGTGTATCATTTGTTCTAAACAACATAAATAGAATGAATGAAAATGTGGCCACTGCAGGATTCAGATCTATACGTGATAGGGTAGTCACTGTAGTGTTGCTCTTATCATTGAGCTAAACAGCTGCCAGGCATGCAAAGTAATGCATATATCCATTTATAAGTCATTCATACAGTGCATGCTCTCTCAATGGTATCTCTGTGCTGACTGTGTAACCTAAAAGAAGAGTGTCCTTCTGTCTGAATTTTTTAGATGAGGGATCATCATTATGTATAGATTTTTCAGAGTGCGATCCTCATCTTGGTTCATTTTATGGTCTTCTTTGGATGGACTTATTTAGTTACCTATGGAGCTGAAACATGGAACCTAACCAAGAGACTGACCCCAATCTGGGAACCATGCAACATGCACATGAAAGAATCATGCTTGATACACCATGGAGAGATCACAAGACAGCACAATATATTAGGGAAAAAACAGGAGTCCGAGACATCATAGAATCCATTAAAAAACTCAAATGGCAATAGGCTGGTCATGTTGCAAGAATGGCAGACAGCCAATGGACATCATATCATGACTAACAACACGGATCCGCAGAGATCACATGCAAAACCGAGGTCAGGAGAATACAAGATAGAGAGACGAACTAGACAACTTCAGAAAGTATTAATTCCATGACGCCCATGATAGAGAAATCTGGCGAATCCTGAAAAAGATTGATGATGATGATTTAAATTTATGTGTACATATTTTGTATATAAAAAAAGGAAAAAAAGAAAGAAGAAATTTTGTAGTTTCCTCCCTTATACCAATGGACAAACATTCAGAATTGTTGACCACTTTGAAAAACAGGAATTAACTCCCCTACTCACCAGTTCCTTAACACCAAAAAAAGGAAATGTTACCTGCTTTTTTTTTCCATTCCAACATGGTGGATCTTACACTCAGCAGTTTTTTCATAGCTCTTAATAACTGCTCAGAAAAATGCTCCTGTGGTACCAATTTCGGACATCAATTTGATTATAACTCCAAAAACAATCAAAAACATCATTATAACACTCCTGAAGAGAGCCACAGGGTGCAAAGAGCTAAATTATGTCATCAAACTACTGTCCAAAAAAATCTATAACTTGAAGAAGTTCAACCATGTACCGTAAGGTCCCCTCCGATTGTTTGCCAAGTTACACCAAGGCCGTGTTACCAGTTCTCGAGGTATTCAAAATGGCTGGATACTTTCTGGACAGACCTTATATTCTGGTAAAGAAATCATCTGTATCTATTTTCAATATGACTTCCCAGATTGTGGCTCATGTGTGTGCTGTTTGATCAAAATGCCACATGCTGTTTATTTCAACAAAATATTCAGTCTGCTTTATTATACTCTCTTCTAACTTAACAAGTTGGAGTTTATAAACAAATCAAAGAGTTAAAAGGTTTATGATAAACAGGCTAATGTCATTGCTTATGTTACACTCAGAAAATATCATGGCGATCGAAAAATGCAGAATAAAAGTGAAACTTTTTGCAAATAAAAAAAAATTCATTTACACATACTAAGTAAAATATAGTCTTCATTTTATGAACTAGTTTATCCATGTTGTCCATAAATGGCAGTATTTGAATAATTTTGCTATTTTATTGTACTTGGAAAATATCAAAATATTGTGTGGCTCATTTTCTTCTTAATGTTTTACCAGAATGAACCCAGATTTTACACACAATTATGAAAAAAAATAGAGAAACTTCGGAAGGAGATTATAATAAGAATTTAATTGTTATCCCTTTGATATATCTTACAGACAAAAGATATAGATGATTGTATGATGTATTATGCAAGTGAATTGATTAGTACCTCGTTTTTATTATTTCAGCCAGTTTATTCTCCAGCCTTTTTTGATTATCTAGGGTTCTAGTTGAAGTATTAGAAGACATTAGTTGCATCCTCTAACATAACAACTATGTATCCTTAATTGTTTCTGAAACAGGAAACATGAGGAGAACCCTTAGTCCACTATCCATAGCAACAGCAAACATTTTTTATGTAAGATCAGATTTGAGCATTCAAAAGATCCAATATTAGGATGGTGTTCAACAGTAAAACTACTCTTCGCAATCTATTGACAAGAATTGAACCCTTATGGGAGGATTATCTGAGAAAGGATTGTGTCTACAACATCCTATGTATATGTGGAAAAAGATATGCGGTGGGGAACCAGTCATCCTCTCAAAGTCAGACTCGAGGAACATAAGGAAGTAGAAGTGAAACCAGAAGTGGAAAAATCTGGTATGGTCAACCATATCTAGAGTAAGAGCCCCCTTTTGGATAAGGTCCAGCTAATTGACATGGAACATCAGTGAAGAATGAGGTAGTTGAAGAAAACTGTACATATTGGTTTGTTTGTCAAATTTATAAGTCAGGTTTGCACAGATTTCAACACCATGTGGTTTTCTTTGCTTAGTGAAGCAATTGTTGAGAAAAAAACACATTTATAATTTGGAATTGTGTGAGGACTTTGATTGGTGGTATGATTACATCAGTGCTGAAAGATGGATTGTTCTGGTTGGTATATTAATATCCACAACATATTCTTTGTCGTGAATTGACAGAGGCCAAAGAATGGATTAGTGAAAACATCGTGTTGACTACATCAAATGTAGGATGAAGTGATTTGATTGCCCGAACAAAAGATTGGATGAAGTATCATCATTTTATGATTCGTTACTTCCCCCCACCTACCAGATGATACCTGATGAAGGCCGTAGAGTACAACGGCCGAAATGTTGTATGAAAAACCACCAAGATGAGGATAGTCCAAATAATAATAGAAATAACATTTAGACGGTATCTCTATTTTTATTGTTCCAATCACCAACTTTTGGTCAATGTGTCTGTCAATCACACCTTTTTCCAATTTGTTGATTGATCATACCCCCCCATACACACACACACACCAACACAGCATGCTGCCAAAAGACATTGTTCGCATAATGGTTTCTATTTATAAAATCCTGAAACAATTAATAAATTCATGTCTAATTTTATGCTGAGATAAGCATTAGAAGTTTTCATATTTAAAGTTCTTTTATTCCATTTCAAACTGTGGTTGGTTTTTTACACATTTGCTTTTAATGAATTGGTTGATAAACTGCTGAATCGTGGTTCAAACCATGGTTTGAAACTGAATCAAAGAATTCTAGTGTCAGGTCCATAAATCAATTGTTTCACATTCAAAACGTGGTAGACCATTTGAGTTGCCAGATCACAGAGCACCACATTAGAGAGGTAAAACCTGTGTATCAAAAAATATCTCAAAGTGCAAACATAATTTGGCTGCAAGGAATTAACTTGTACCACCAAAAGGCATTATAACTGATAAAATGCAATAGCTGACATTGTTGATATACATCCACGGGCCAAATATTTGATTGTTGGACATATAAACTGTCAATAACATACAAGGTGAGGCGGTGTTAAAACTTAATTACAAGTGATCAAGAAAAAAAAACGATATAATAAGCAGGAATTTGTGATAATGAGTGTCACTGTTTCAGCATGGAGGAGAGTGGAAATCGAAATCCTTCATCCAGCAGTACTATGTTCTTGTTAGAGCTAAGTATGGTCAATCGATAGATTTTTAAAAGACCACTTCTAAAAGCAAGTATACAGAGATATTGTTTCTCTATTGACCCCATTGCTAGCACCTTTTTGAAGCTGGTCCTGACTCCAACCATTCAGCTATACTTGCAAGATGGAGTGACCACATGGTTAAGTTATGTCGGGTCAGAAGGAAGTAAAGTGTAAACATAAGTAGATGCAAGATAAAATGAACAACTTCCGCTAAAAACACTGAGGAAGAAGAAATCACTTGGAGAAATTTTTGTGGGCAGCAGTGGGAAAAGAAATGGTTGTGTAGGTTGCAACATGTCTCATAATTCGAAAATAACTTTTGAAAACTTTTGACAGCATTAATAATAACAGATACAAGACCTACAGTCAATCAAAAAATCATATTCACTCTTACCATACGTTGGTGTGTTTTTATCAATCCATTCTACAGGTACAAGTCCTGTTATCCAACCTTCTTTTAATCCGACAAATGACTGATCAAAACATTCTATCCACATTTACTATCTGTTTGTGCTTATATCAATCAATCAATTGTACAGCTACAAGACCTGTAGTCTGACTTTCTTTTAATCTGATCAACATTTGATTAAA
>OY735209.1:20570389-20580389 GCA_963457665.1 Thysanoteuthis rhombus
GAGAGGGGTTCTGATTTCAAGTGTAAACAATTACCAGTAATAGTTAAAGTTATGTCAAGCCTATAGAGATTAAGACTAGAGATATTTTTGAATATAAATAGTGTAGATGTTACACTCTTGATGTATGTAAACAAAACATTTATTTACAGTAGAAAACTTTCAACTTTTTGTGCTAAAAATTGCCTAGAATTTTTAGAAGATTACAAAAAATCAAGTCCTTTTGGATTTTGATAAAATTCTCAGTACACTTCTGATGAAAGATAAAATTTATCTTGAATAAGTTTCCATTCCGAAAAAATTTCTTGTCTATTTTTAAAAAATTTTTTTGATAATTCAATTATTTTTGAAAGCGTCTTATTCTTTCACTTTGCCCAACGCTGAGATTTTGTTAATTATAATGCAATGATATGATTAATCGAAGATTAAATTGTTGTCAAATTGTTAATAAGTTGTGAACTGTTATTGATGTTTTGCTGGTAAAGTTTAAAAAAACAGAAACACTGATTTGAAAATGCTCCAATCTGTGTTACTATTAATGAATATTTGTCTTTCTTTTTTTTTTAACAAATATTTAGACTTTTTCCTTTCTAGCAAAAACAAGAAAAAACCTTGAACTAAATATTTAGAAATATTATGAAAGTAGCTTCCCTTTATTGATGGAAATAAAACCACGAATAATCAAATCCACAAATTTTCAAGTCTGTAAAATTGGAGGGACTGCTATGTATGGTTTTCACCAATCGATAACACGTGTTTTGAAGATACGTTAAGATTTAAAAAATGACTCAACCCATTCATCACACCTTTTGAAGGTAGAAACATAGGGTTTTCACCAATGGATAACCCATTATTTCAAGATTGATTACTTATGTGACACATGTGGTGGTTTTTAGTTGATGGAGAATTATGGTGGTTTTTCTGAAGCAAGTCATATTTGGTAATCCTTGCTTATACAGATGTAAAACACGGTTGCTCAACACAGCGTTCAAACAACATTATTTTAAATCTGTATAGGCAAGGATTACCTCAGATTTTCTGAATATGCTTTTGCAAAAAGTTAAAACATGAAAAAATGAGTAAAATGATAATCGGTATGTAATTGCTATGAAACAAAGGTGCCAAGCTATGACACCCCCAAAATTTTTACCTGAACCCTGCCCATTTTTCATGCTTAATAACTTGATGAATAGATAGAGATTTTTTTTCGATCTCTCCCAACCTAACCCCATTGTATTCAATTGTATTGAAGGGAATACAGTAGGAAAGAATGACGTGAAAAATGTCAAAAGCCCTCAATAGAGTACCAAACAAAGAATATTTTCTCTAAACAACCAGTGCACCTACCTCTCTTATTTAGACTTTTTTCAATGCAGATTGCGGTTTTTAAGACTTTGATTTTAGGGACTTCATCATTATGATCTTTCAGGATTGTGGTTTCTGGCATTTAGATCTTTCGGGATTTCAGTGTTCGAGATTATAGTGTTGGGATTGTGTATTTCTGGGTTATGATCGGTGCTGGAAATCACCGTGAATAAATCTCTAAATAAAATTAAAACATTTTCTTCTGGAAAATATTCTTCAATTTCTCTTTATTTCCAGAAATGAGTAACCTTTTTGAAATATCTAAATCACTTCAAACTGCAAGGCATTTTCTAAATGAGGGGATGATCTGTATCTCTTTGCCCTCCTTTCTTGGAACCTACACAATCAGGAGTTCAAAACTTCATTGTAAATAAGAATTGCATTACCAGAATAAAACATTTTCTGCAATAGTTTGTTATTTGTTTGCTTGTGCTATAAGTATTCACTCGTGTCCATCTGTCCACGCAATATCTCTAAAAGAATTTCGTTGATATGCAACGGGTCATGAATTTGAATGAATAAATGAATACATGAAATTTAAAAAGAAACGTTTATCTGAAATATTTTGTCCGAGGAGAAACCATCTCAAATATCCTTCTTGCCTCACAGAACAAGAACAGATGAAATTCATTTGAAATATTTGTATGTATCTGTAAGAGTAAATTGTATCATAGCCTTAAATTTTGTCATTAGGATAACAGCTTAAATTGGCACTGGAAACCTGTTCTCCCGTACAGTATATTCCTTTTGAACTTGAAGAGAAGATCGAAAGTGTATTCACAGTTCATAATGTGGTTTAAATGCAAACATTGAAAAGATTTTGTGTTGAATTCTGTATCATTTCAGGATATCTATTTATATCAGGTTTTCTTAATCTTTTTTCACATCTCAAGGAACCCATACATAAAAGTATTATATATACTGCTAACGACACATCAGATTGTTGAAAAAATTATATTTATTATATATTATGTATTATATTGTAAACTACTGACCATATAAATTCACAAAAATCAATAAATATTGAAAATCTGGGACCCTGATTATAAGTATTTTATTGTATTTTCTGAGATTGTAGCTTTCTAGAAATTTTTCCTTTGAGAAAACTGAAATTTGTAACAATTTCATAGTATTGTATGATTGCCCAATGTTATCAAGACAGGGAATGCTATTTGTTATATAAAAAATTCAAATTAAGCAAAAGTGCTTTTTTCATGCATGTATAAAATTTTCACGGAACCCCTAATAACCATTTGCTAACCCTGGTTGAAAAACAATGTTGTATACAAATATATATATATATATATATATATATATATATATATATACATATAATCGCAGAAATACCTAGCATTGTCCGGTGAAAAAAACTTAGAATATAACCAAACAGGAAAAATATGTTCTTTGATATATTTCTTCTTACACAATACAACCAATGAAAAAACGATGATTTACACTACGTACTTATGAAAAGGAGCAGTGACAAAAAATATTCTGAAATTCATGAAAAAGAACAAATGTTATTGCTTAGTTTGACAAGGCTTCTGGATACACTTCACAAGTGTTTCTCCCCCTGGATGCCATGATCTAACCCTAGAACAACCAGTGTAGAGCTGTTCATGGGAAAAGCATGGAGAATTTAGTTTAAAGCCAGTGATCTTTAGAGATTGTTCTTGTGCCTTCTTACGATTTCCAGAAGTGACTTCTAGTGACCTCCAGCATCAACTTTACAATGCCTATAACTTTTGCCCTGTAAACATGTACCCTTATACAAAATTACTGCATTTTTGGTTCAATATTGTAGCCAACAACTAGAAAATTCAATCGAAACGACCAGAAATTACTTGTGATGACCTCGATTGATTCCAATGTCAAAATTGAATTTCTAAAAACATTGGCCATGAAAGAATCTGCCCTTGCCAAATTTCAGCTTCAGTCGACTACTTGGAAAATTGGCTAAAATTGACCGAAAATGATCTCAGATGATCTCAAATGAATTCTGAGGTCAATTGCCTTTGACTTTGGCCAAGAAAAGCTTCATCCCTATGCCAAATATCAGTTATCTAAGTCTGAAATTATTACAAAAAAATTGGAAAATCGAATAAAAAAGACCTTGCTAAGCCCATTGCTTCTAGTCTTAGAAGATGTACCATTATGCATCCTTGGTGCAAAACTGTGACCACAAAACTAAAAAATGGCTAGAAATGATCTCTGATGACCTCAAGTAACCTCAGCAGTCAACTCCACATTGCATATCAGCTTTGCCATGGAAAGTTGTATCTCTATACCTAATTTCAGTTTCATAGGTGGTCAAAAATATAGAAGATTGTTTTAAAATCAATAGAAATGACCTTTGATGACTTTGAATGAACTCAGAACTCAATGTCACATAGATTGCATACAATATTCGGCATGAGATGTACTCCAGTGCTGAATTGGTGCAAAATTGAGGCCCACAACTCAGAAAATGACTAGAAATGACCTCTGGTAACCATGAATGACCTCTGAGGTCAACCTCACATGTTTTAAGTTGACCTCCCTTCAGTCTACATCTTGTGATTTGACAGTCTCAAATATACCAGAATAGATAGTGAAAAGAAAATGTTCAGATCAAATGAATAGACAAAAATACCACCTTAAAATGGTATATTTCATTAACTTAGTTAAGTCATAGTCTATTCCAAAATAAGCATCAAAGTTTAAAATGATAAAAAAATTCAATATTTGATAAACTAACCTAAAAAAAGATCCATGTCAAAACAGCTGATGATCCCTACTATAAAAGTGAACATGCAACATTAGGATCCAAGTTTAAATGATATAATAAAATTAGATTCTGTATACAACACAGAATACCCTTAAAATAGTGCATTAACAGTGATTGTAAAGTAACTGATTTGTATGACATAACATTGTATGATGATTTGGGACTGTAAAATCCACAAGATCTGTAAAATAAAATTTATTTTATATATATATATATATATATATATATATATATATATATATATATATATATATGTATATATATGTATATATTGATGAAAATGACTATTGGAAGGTGTAGAGAAAAACTCAAGAGATAGGTGTTATATCTAAAAATTAAAAAGTATTCTGTGGACATATTTCAATTCATTTTGATAGGAGCCAGCCATCTTTTTCAGGGAAAATATTTGCAGCAGTTCACAGAAAATTTTGCAGTTTATATGTTTTGATGCTGAAGAGAGAAATGGGGATATTTCTGTGTTTTTTGAATGTATAGTTTTTCTATTCAACATCCAATTGTCATTTTCATCAACATTCTGTTGAATCACTTCAGATACACAATACAAATATATATATGCAAAAGCCCAATTAACTGTTTCAACCCCAAACCCTCGTTTACTTATATTGAAACTCT
This sequence comes from Thysanoteuthis rhombus, assembly GCA_963457665.1. Classification (NCBI taxonomy): domain Eukaryota; kingdom Metazoa; phylum Mollusca; class Cephalopoda; order Oegopsida; family Thysanoteuthidae; genus Thysanoteuthis; species Thysanoteuthis major. The sequence continues at coordinate 20,575,152 of OY735209.1, forward strand.
CATTTGAAATGATCTTTCGTAATTACACTGTGAATGTATAATTTGGCCTAGACAACATAATTAGAATGTATGATTGAAGAAAATAGGGCAGCTACAGGATTCGAACCTGCGACCGAAAGAGTAGTCACTTCAATGGTGTGTTGCTCTTAAACAGCCACTGATCCACTTTGTAATAATGGGAAATTTATTTTAGATAAGAGTTTCGATATAACACAATTTATAATCATTCTATGTGATCATATATTCATTTCTTAATAACATAACTGCCATGTTGAAAGAAACAAACGGAGCAGATGAATAAACAAAATGAGAATTTAAGATTGAAACAGTTATTGTCTATAGTCTATTAAATTCACCGTATATATATATATATATATATACATATATATATATATATATATATATATATACATGTATGGTGAATTTAATAGACGATGTGGAAACAGGAAAGTTTGGGAATTGGATTGAATTTGTTCCCTTTATGTGTTTTGAATGACTATTTGCTCTTGTTGTCGAACGTCAAATCGGAGAAATGATGAAATTTTGCGAATAATAAGTTTTGGAGAGGAGAGGAGAGGAGGAGATGATGTAAGGCTATTGTTTTTCTAAATTTGTCATTTCCATTGGCAAAAAAAGGGGGTGTCTTTGTGTCAAAGTTGAAATCATTTGTGTGTAAGTGAAATTGAGAAAGTTTTTGTGCATATATGTAGTTTAGTCTAGTGACTTATTGAGAAAATTGTACATGTGTTCGTAGAATGTGTGAGTGTGCATTGTTGTATGTGTGTTGCTGAGTGGGAAGATGTGTCTACATCGATATATTCTCTGTGAATATGTGTGTGGATGATCCAAGATTTAGCAAAAGTGTAGATCTTACACATGGTACATACACACATATAATTTTCCCCTTTTGATGTTTGACAACGAGAACAAACAGTAACAGGAATAAATTCAATCCGGTTTCCAAACTTTTGTGCTTCCATTTTGTCTATTAAATTTATCATTATGTCGGATAAATCTCATCCTTTTCCTCATGATATATATATATATATATATATTAGGAGATATTCAAGATAGTAATCAGCATCTATCTATAATTCAGCAAATATCTGTTAGTCTGTCATCACATAACTCAAGGATGGCATGAGCTATGGCCACCAAATTTTCTGCGGTTCCTGATGGGATTCAGAAGCAGATCAGTTTTTGAAAATTTGCATTTTTAAGCAAGGGGTTCAATTCATGATAACCTGGAGCTTTATATCATGTTCATAAGATTAGCTAAACCAAATTTCTATCTTTTTATTTAACCATATAGAGTAGGCATCTTGTCGAAAATCACACCTGTGGGGCGGGTTTTCTATCAATCCATTATAATTTGGCATATATGTACATCTTCTTTTTTCATGCTTTAGTTTTTTTTTCATTTATCTTGGATAGTTCTGTTCTCAAGCCTTCTTGACTTTTAACATCAAGGATTTTTTTCAATCTTACCGTCTCTATTTCTGTACAAAATCCATTCACTCAACTCGAAGACTGTCTACCATTAACAAAGGTACCTTAAAAAGTGTGGGAAAAAGATCCCTGATGGTATCAGTTGGAAAAAAATGGAAGATTTACAGTTGGTTACTTTTGCTTGTTCACTTCTCCCTGCGATTGAGAGTTCTCGTGTCGTTGCCTGATGAAGCATATACAGTGTCTAGACAAAAAAAAGTGTAACAATGAAAATCAACCCAGAGAAAGATGGTACACTGAATCTAAGCCTCTGAGTGACTTTTTATGTTAGTCACTCGTGAGGTGGAAAGTTATTGTGCATTCTCATGTCGTTTAGAAAAGAAAAGTAATTTTCATTTTTTCGGACATTCAACTTTTTCTCTTTATAATATTGAGTCTATAAATAACAAGCTTATGAAATAAGTGCATTTGAACCATGAAATAGATACCATGAAACCACTTTTGAACAATATATGTATAAAAATACACTGTATATATGTATATTTATATATATATGTATAAATATATATATATATATATATATATATAGATAGATAGATAGATAGATAGATGATATCATAAGCTGGTCTACAGTCTGAGATTGAAACCGATGCAATGTATTTAATATTTACATGGGTGAACATTCAATAGAAATAACACGAACAGCAAGTCACGTCAGTTGTTATACTTATTGATCCCTCATCGTTAAATAAGTTTTTGGGGTAATCTACATAAGTAAGCCCTGTTTTGAAGAATAAATGTTACGCAATTTATGATGATATAGACTTACAACACGCACAATCCCCTACATAAAATGGCATAAACTATAAAGTAAGAAAGGGGTGTGATTTTCAATCAACACTGCTGGGGTGCCATGTTAATATAACTGTTTTGTTTTTAAATTCCCCCGTAACAGTTACTAGGTTAACGTAAACAACTGATCATCCCAACAAGAGTTAATTTACACATTTTACCATAGTTACAAAGTATATGTAAAACAGGAAAAAAAACATTGAAGAAAATTACATAAATTGCATTGACCGATATTGGAAAATGAGTGACTGAAGTGACACAAAAAATCTATTGAAAAGATTTTTTAATGTTTAATGTTTAAAGCTGTAAAGCTTTCTAGTTTCTCACTCTCTCTCTTTCTCTCTAAATATACACACACACACACACACATATATATATATATATATATATATATACACGAGTGTAGATAAGTTGGTAGCATGACAGTTATTATTTGAATTTTGACATTTATACATTGTACCATAATAGCAAAATGTGTGTGAATCAAAAGAAAAAACATTGAAAGAAAATTACATTAATTGCGTTGATCGATATTGGAAAATAAGTGACTGAAGTGACTCAAAAAAGGTTTTGAAAAAGTTATTTAATGGTTGGTGTTTAAAGCTGTAGAACTTTCTAGACTATATATATATATATATATATATATATATATATATGTATGTATATGTATATATTCATATATTTCACAGATACTTTATTATTATGGTACAATGTATAAATTGTCTCTTGTTGGGATCATCAGTTGTTTACCATGTAACTGTGTAAATAGAGTTTCAAATAATATAATGCATTCATAAATATTCTGTTGGATTATATATCCATTTCTTAATGATAAAATTGTCTGCGTTGAAAAAACAGTAAAGCAGATATGGACAGTGAATAAACAAAAATGAGAACATAGGGATAAAGTAGATATTTGGGGTTTTGTGTTTCTGCCTGCCTGTTTAGTTCAATGGTAAGAGCAATGCTAGGTCAAAGCAGCTACCAGACATATATATATATATATATATATATATATATATATATATATATATATATATATATATGTATATACATATATATATATATAAATATATATATATATATATATATATATATATATATATATATATATATATATATATGTATATACACCTTGATTAGTCCAGATGAATTGTTCCAAAATTTAATACTCTGATCAAAACTGCACTTTCCAAGGTCTTATTATAATTCAATGTTTTTACTTAGTTAATTGGTATGACAATACCATAACTATACTTCATCAAAACAGGCACTAATCAAAACTGTACAATTATTCCTATATATATATATATATATATATATATATATATATATATGTATATATATATATATATATATATATATATATATATATATATATATATATATATATATATATATATATATATATATATATATATATTATTAGGAAATGGATGTATGATCTGACAAAGGTAATTATAGATGCATTATATTACCTTGAAACTCTATTTGAAATGATCTCCTGTTATTGCACAGTGAATGTATCATTCTTATGAAAGACATATATTCACCATGTAATAATGGGATATCATGTCTAATAGTTTCAATGTAATATAACGCATTTATAATTATTTCTGTCAAATCATATATACATTTCTTGGTAAAATAATTGTCTGCATTGAGGGACAAATAGAGCAGACATAAACTGTGAATAAGCAAAATGAGAATTTGGAGATAAAGCAGTTCTTGGGCCTTTGCGTTACAGGTGGCTGTTTAGCTCAATGGAAAAACCAACGCTACATTGAAGTGGCTACTCTAATAGTCACAGGTTTGATTCCTGCAGCAGCCCCATTTTCTTTAATTGTTCATTATATTTACACTGTCTAGGCCAAATGATACATTCGAGTGATAACAAGTTATCATTTAAAATAGAGTTTCATAGTAATATAACACATTTATAATTATTCATTTATATAAGTTATGATTATAAAAATATTTTGAGGAGGAATTATATTTTGTCAAGCTCCAAGTAACAAATCAAAGAGTCCTAGACTGCATAAATAAATAAATAAGGACTCAAACCCACATCTACAAAGTAAGCAGCCTTTACTCAGACTGTGGATCTCATCAGTGTTGTTAGCTTAGATGGTACGAGCAGCAGTCTGAGTTTTGGCTGCATCTTTTGTGGAAATGGGTTTGAGTCTTGCATGGTGCTCATTTCTTCATTTATTTGTCATATATATATATATATATATATATATATATATATAAAGAGTATAATGAAGCACCAATCCTTCGTTTATTTATAATATAAAATATAAATTGCGTTATATTATACAGAAAATCTCATTTGAAATGATCTCCCGTCAGTACATGGTTAATGTATCATTTCTCCTAGACAATGTAAATAGAATAAATAATCTAAGAAAATAGGGCTGCTCCAGGAATCTCTATTTATTTATTCTATTTACATTGTCCAGGCTAAGTGATACATTAACCATGTAATGACAGGAGATCATTTCAAATGAGATTTTCTGAAAATATAATGCGATTTATAATCATTTATATACATATATATACACTCACTCATATACATGCATACACATGTACTCATAAAGGTTTATTCATGAAAAGTTACACCACTGGGAAGTTGATAAAGAACATCAAAACCACCAGTTTTTATTCTTACTTTTTCTTCTTTTTCACTAGCAAAGAAAAGTTTTTTGTATCGTTGTTGTTTTTTTAAAGTGGCCCAAAATTCTGCATTTCTCACTTCAATCATTAAAGACACGAGCGATCTGCATAAATTACCTCTGCTTAGAGGGCAACAGGTGTTGTGAAATCCAGCCTTCCGTTTCAGCTTCACAGAGAAAGAACTATGCTACGCAGTAAAATTTTCATTGTTGCACGCAAACTCCGGTAGTCTCAGATAAAGAAAAAAAGGGTTCAAAAATA
>OY735209.1:20587889-20937889 GCA_963457665.1 Thysanoteuthis rhombus
CCTAGGTAGATGTTGTGATCTACTTTTTCTATTTCTGTGTTTTTGATTTTGATCATTGTGTGTTTATTTCTAAGATGATTGTTGCACATGACCTTTGTTTTGCTGAAGTTCATGTGAAGGCTGACTTTATGAAGCAATAAATAGTAACGCTGCAAAAACTTGGCTTTGAAGTGATTTACATACATGAAGTGAGATTTTTTATAGCTTTGTATGATGGAAATACAAACAAAAAAGCTATTTGATAATCTTTGTTTATTTTTAACCTGGTGACTCAGCATCTCTGATATTCTGTGACCACAGACAGAAATGCAAAGGTAACAGTAGCATTCAGTCTGCTGAACAAAGTATGGAGAAGCAGAAAATTTTCCTTGAAAACAAAAGTGAGGTTCTATAATTTGAACATGCTATCCACAATACTCTATGGCTGCAAAATCTGGCCGCTTGAGACCACACAGGAGAAGAAACTGGATACTAGATACCTTTGTAAAATCCTGGGTATTAAATGGAAGAACTATGTGTGAAACAAAGAGGTCAGGGAAAGATGACAACAGACTCCCATATCAACCACTATTTGTAGAAAGCATCTCCTCTTGATAGGTTATGTCTTGAGGCTCCCCACAAATCAAGCCATCAAATTGAAGCCAATCGGCCAAGGAAAGAGGGGATGGCCCAAGATGAGCTGATGAAGATATTAAAGAGGGATCTCCAACAGGTTAACAGAAGCTAGAATAACACTGGACTGGCTGAAAATCATATATGTGGAGGGCATGGTCTACTTCATGTATGGCATGATGTGAAAACAACTGATCTGAGTCTGAGTGATATTCTGCTCAAAGTTTCCACAAGTGATCTTAGCAATTCACATCTTATTCAAGACGAAGAAAAACAAATCTAATTTGTTATGACACAATAAGTAAATCTAATTAGATCAGGCTGGGGGGACACCTCCAATGTTATTTTCTGTCTGTTAATCATGAAGTGATTACCTCTGCCAATAAAGTTGGACAGAGGTTATGTATTCTTTAATGTTTGTCTGTCTGTCAGTTTGTTTGTTTGTCTGCACAATATCTCCAAAATTTCTCAATGGAAATCATTGATATATTGTGGAATACTGAGCAGTAGGCCAAGGAATGTTCAAATTTTGAGCCGGATACAGGATTTTTTAAAGAAATTTTATTACCTTTTGAGAATTATTTTGCTGTTTGGATAAGATAATACAATGTTATGCCCAGCAGTGTTCACCACCACCTGCACCAAGGACAATCCAAGCCATCCACTCCAACTCTCTTTCTTTGAGCTTAAGAGCTACACCCTTATGCTGGTTGAACTCCCATTAAAAAGAAACAGATGGAACCAGCAGCATTCATCTTATATCTTGTATACCTTTTGGGGAATGGCCAGTGATTGTGGAGAGAGACTCATACATTCAGTCATAAATTTTGGAATTGTGGCACAAGTAAAAAAAATTGCAAAATGAATAAATGAGGGGACAAAAGAAGTAGCTTTATAGTTGACGGTTTTAATGAAGGTGAAAAGAAAACAGGAAACGGCGTTTGAAGGCAAACACATACCAGAAAGAGGTTGGGAGTCAATAGAGACAATTAACTTTCAAGAGACAAAGACAAACAGTTCACTTGTGGAGGAGCAATATTTCAACTTTCCCTCTTATGATAAACTGTTACATCATTCACAGGATAGAGGCCAATGCTATTTCTTATGTCAGTGGTGTGCCATATCAATAAGTTTTTTGTCTTTAGCTCATATTATTGTTGATCACAGAGATTAGTCATTTTTTTTAATGTGAGTTCAGGTGGGGAGCCACCCTATCCATAGTTCTGCCATTTCTTCAATTTTTCCAAGGACTCTCCCTTCAGTTTCACCGCTCTGGATCCAACTTCATACATACACATCAGGCCCACAGCACTTTTCTTTCAAAGTTTCATATCTTTTATTTATTCTTGACCTCCATGATCAGCATGCAACGAAGAGACCATACTGGAAATGGGCTTTCAATGTCTCAGTATCCAAGCATCCTCTGCGTAAGTTTGCACAACTGATTTTCCTTCAAGGTTATGCCTGCATCTACCTTCTGCAATACTGCACTAGCCACAAATTTCCCACATCTCAATTTGCCAATCTATTCTCGGGTCCAACCCAGGATCTTCCTTCCTCTCCTGCTATCTCTTAACAACAAAAACACTACCAACACCTCTTCCTGTAAGGCCTTCTTGGATGACTTCCTGTACTCCATGACCCCTAAGGTCACATGTCCCCTTTGACCAGCTGACCATTTATTTCCCTTTGAGTGAGAAGGTCAGCATATCATTATTAATCAAATCATCACGGTGTTATCACCAGAAAAAGGAATGATAAGCTGCATTATAGCTGTTTTTCAAACTATTGATAATGTGTCTCTGATGAATAATTATCACAAGCTTTTGTCATTGCATAGTCTGGGATCTGTAACCTGATTGCTCAGTTTTTTGTGAAATGTGTTTGTGGAGGTATGCCTTCACTGAGTAGGTAAAGAGCCCCTCTCTTAAAAAACAACTCCAAATGGAGTATATATATATATATGGCTGCCGAAGGTGCACCAGTTTCCTTTGCATGTGTTGGCTGAGTGAGTGGTTTCTAGATATTTTCTATTTTTCTATTGGTTTTCTAATTTCTTTGGCTTTCAGCTTACATATTAAACAATTCTTCAGTTCCGGGTTTCCAGACTGTAGACTAGATTAAGAAAAACATGATTGGACTGCTGATGGCAATCCCAAGAGTGAACTTTGCAGATTGTTTTGAAATATTAAAGGGGCACTGGAATAAGTATGCAAGGTCCTAAGGGAAGTGCTTTGAGCTGAACTAAGGTGCCATTGCCTTGTATGGGCTATTTTTTGTTTATGCTAAATGGCTTGATACTTTCCAGACAGACATCATACTTACTGAGCTTATCTTAGTCTGACCTAAGACCATCCACGTGAGTTGCCTAGTGAGGATTGAACTCACTATAGTTTATATATGTATCCACTTACAAAGCTTAGATTAATCTAGTGTGGGGCATCCAGAGAGGATCCAATTGTCAATAATAGTAATGGTCTGCTAATAGACCTTGTATTATTGTTGTATTGCTGCATGGTGAAGTGATTCATGCATTCTATAAACATCATGATCATCATCAGCCATCACATGCAGAGGCTTTTCCCAGTTCCTTCCATGTCAACTATGATTGTGCTAATATCTACAATACCTTACAGGAAAACCTTTTTTTATTTAATTTCTCCATCTTATATCTAGTCTTCTCCTATTGTATTTGCTATCCTTTGGGTACCAATCAACTATACTTTTGCACTATCTGTTATCTTTCGTTCTTGCTATGTGTCCAGTCCATCTCTATTTTTTTTGCTTAATTACTTCTATGGTATCTTTTGTCTGCTCAATGTCAATGGTGAGTAATTCCTGACATTTCTCATTCAATTGCTGTTTGTACGACTTTGTTTTCATGTAATTTTGTTAGTATGCTCCGTATGTCATAGCTGGTATCATATATTCGTTTACACTTTACATTTTGAGCATATTTGCAAGGTGAACAGAAGCATTACACAAAAATCATCTTCTAATTTACGAACTGCTGTCAAATCTGTTTAGATTATTCCAGGTGATGAGCATCAACCCCCACCTCAAATTTTTCCATTAAAATTTTTTTAAAAACTCAACAATAATAAAAAACAAACAAACAAAATCTCGTGAATTTTCTGGCGAGTAAGAAAAAAAAACAGGAGCATCTGAAATATTTCTTTGACTCACTGGCAGGCATGTGTTTCCCTGATTCCTGCAACAGCTGCTGGTACCAAGATATGATCTGAATTACATATTACCAGTGAAACAGCATGATGGAACTGAATTCCCACCCAAACCCTGCATTGTCGGGATCCTGCTAACTATTTATGTAGACAACATACTACTTACGTGCATGCCATCCTGTATATCTGACAGCCCACCTCACTGACTGCTTATTTCTCCACACCCTCGTCAACATTCTTCAGAGTTTATTTTGTCAAAACACATTCATAATTGACAAAAGATTCATTGATAACTGGTGTGTTCAGCGATTGAGACAAGACAGACAATTCTTTGTGACTGACAGAGAGAGAGAGAGAGAGAGAGACTTGGACATATATATGCGTTGAGAGGGAGATTAACAGAGATTTAGAAATAGGCACAGAGTATGGAGAAACAGAGAGATGTGAAAAGACTATGATAGATGAATAGATACAAATAGACTGATATATGTATATATATATATATATATATATATATGTGTGTGTGTGTGTGTGTGTGTGTGTGTGTAAACAAACTGAAATAAATAGATAGATATGAACATTGAGGTGGATAGGGAGAAGAGAAAAAGAGATTTAGACATGTATACAGTGCTCTACAAAACTTGAAACTCAGGCAAAAATTTCCAATTAATTTGATCTCCTCATCCTACATCTGATGAAGTCTTCAAATTCCAGTCCTCCCTGTTTGTGGATCATTTTCAGAGCTTGGCGCTGTGATCTTTTTCTGTGCCTTGATCCTGTCTTCTGAATATTTCATCCTTGTGAATTTGAACCCGTGTTTCTGCCTCCAGACAAATTGTGGACTTATTGGGGTTTTACCGCAGTGGTTTGATAACTGTCCTCTCATCACGATCAGACATTTTCTTGTGTATACCACCTTTGTTTTTAGCTCTTGCTGGATCAAGCAAAAAAAAATTTAGCAACAGTCTGACTGATTGATTCGCTCAGCTACTGCAAGTTGTGATAGATCAAGTTTCTGATATTCAATAATCCTACCATGCTCAAAATCTGTCAGCTTTGGTTTCTTTCAGATATTTTGTAGACTTGACACCATTTTTAATGACAACAAAAACAGATGAATTAAACTTCAAACTCATTATATCACATCAATTATCAATAGGGTTCAAGTTTTGTAGCAACAAAAATTTTCAATGATCAAAATTGCTCAACTTATTATCACTGCTCAACTCTTTTCTAATAGACAGTGTTTTGTAAAATGGCCAACAAAAAAATAAAAAATTGGTAAAGAATTCATCTTTGACAATTTGACATTATTCAAAATTTCCACTTGAGTTTCAAGCTTTATGGTACACTGTATAGTGAGTGTATGAAGAGACAAAGGATGGTATGCATATGTAGAGACAGATACGAAGAGACTGAGATAAATAGATAGAAAAATATATATGAACTGAGAGATAGGAATGAACTGAGCTAAATAGATAGAAATAAAATGACTGACTTGAATATGAACTGTCTGAGAGAGAGAGAAAGGTTAACAACAGCTTAACAGATTGAAAATTGAAGACATAATGAGAAATCCAGATAGATGTGAACAATCTCTGATTGATATATATATAAAGACAAATTGAAAATATAAAACAATATTACAATAGATAGAAAATTAAGATAAAATTTTGAGAATAATGAATATGAACACTAATATATTAACAAAATCAACAGCGTTTTCCCTTCTTTTGCCTGTTAATCAAATATTGATTACCCTCAAGTCTGGAGTTAATTTTGTCCTTCATATACAACCACAAAAACAAGGCATATATTCTTTAATGGTACTACCTTCCTATTTAGCAATAGCACTCAAATATATTTCGTAATATATTTAGTAATGTTAAATTTCCAAAATGAATGGTAAGTTATAAAAGACAACATTATGGACATCCTCTGAAATAACTGTTTATTGTACATTTTGGTTAATATGCTATGTGTATGAGATTGAACATATATACAATAATTCATCATGTATCTTATACAACTACAGTTAGCGATATTTCACCAGCACCAGTAGTATATGAGATACCCAATGCTAATCCATTCCATGTTGCTGAGGCTCAACAATGACGTCATATATTTCAAAATAATGAGAATGACCCTGACTGGGTGTGCTGTAGCAAGGCAAAGAAAAATGTTCTGGAAATGCTATTTATGGTGTTATAATGACCCCATATATTGCTTTTTCTCTTTGCACTGCGTTTTTTTAGGAACGTATCCAGAGCGCTAATTGAGGTATTACTGAACTTTTGTTTAGTTTGCAAATTTTATTCTTGAATTCCAGCTTTTCATCTAAAAAGGTTGAAATACTCAACTTTTCAAATGTTCACTTCCTGATCAAAATGTCAATACTTTCTAAAATTGTTGACCAAGCTGTTAACTCATGTATTCTATTTAGTAATCCAGTGAATACCAAATCCTCTATTCGGAGCAAAATCAAGGTTGCATTTTAAAAAAAGTGATACAAGTCCCTCAAGTAATAGAGCATAAAGCTAGTCAATGAGGGAGAAGCTTCGAAACACCTTGTTGAAAATTTGCACTGATCGATTGAGTCGAACTCATATAATATTTATAGTATCAAACTCACAAGGATTTGAAATTTATCTATTTCAGTCTCTTCTTATTTATCAAAGACTTTTCATATCTATCTATTCCAATATGTCACTTGATCCTTGCAGGGTGTGTCAGTACTCTGTCCTGAGGCAAGACTAAGCTAAGTAAAAATATGCGCAGGTTAGTAGGGTACTTGTGAACCGTGAACTAATGTTGGTGATCATTTGCGAGCATGGTGTTAAATCCTCACCCCTTGACTTAACAAATAAATCTATATATGTATACACACATATACACAAACACCAGTGGGGTATATTCACTTCATTGAAAAATGTGAACACCAGATGTAAAACACCTACATATGGAAAAAGTATCAGGTAGAAGGTCGCTATTATTAAGTACCTACTCTGCTATGTTGGTTGCATCTTAAGGAGAAAAAAGCCATTAAAAATAAGACATTTTGAATAGTCAACTCAAGAATATTATTCTATTTTTAAAATGATGATGTATTCCATGATTTTTTTTGACTGTTGATCTCATTCTTTTTGTTGATTTCGCTGTTACTTTATTTTTGCCTTCCTCCGGCATAGAATCCATCTATATAAAATGAGTAAGGAGGGGAGCCAGTGACATACTCAAAGTATGGCTGATATTCCATGTTCCCAGGGCACCACTTGGGGTGGGGGGCACCATTAAATAGATTCTATCAAAGTCAGACAAGCAACCTTCAGATAGTGAAAAAGAATTTTTTGAAGATGTATGATGGCTGGACACAGTAGTGGCGTTCATCAAAGAATAAGAGAGGAAAATAACCTGGGAGTGTTTGTGAATTGCAATAATCACTCATTCAATTTGGTGGGTGTACATGCAACCAAGCAGGATACAATGATGGTCATGTTTTTTGGAACAATCAAAGCTCTCCATGCCGTTCTTCGCTCATTCAGCACACCGCTGGGAAAAGCTATTCAGATAATGTTAACCATCGCAGTTTCCATCACCTGCTGTGAGAGATCATTCAGCAGGTTGAAACAAATACTTTAGTATTCGAGAGCCTCTACGGGTCAAGGCAGACTCTGTGAATTTGCTCGTATTTAACACTAACACAAACTCTTGGAGCGATAATGACTCATCTTATGATTATAGAAGATATCTCAAACAAAGAGAATGAGGTCAATAGTCTGAACGACTCTCCAAACGATAACGATTCTTCTCAAAATTAAAAAAGGTATCTTAAGCAAAAAGAAATCAGATCAATAGTCTGAACAACTCTTGGAATGATAATGACCCGTCTCTGAATTGAAAAATGTATCTTAAACATTAGATCAATTGTCCAAACAACTCTTGGAATAATTATGACCCATTTCAAACCTGAAAAATGTATCTTAAACAAAAAGAATTGGATCAATAGTCCAAACAACCCTTGGAATGATAACGACTCATCTCAAAATTACAGAGCACAAGTAAAGAACTTAATTCAGACCCCAGTTATACAACAAGAAAACATGGATTTAGCATCAAGTTATCTTTTTTTGATATTTTTCAAACTGAATTATTTTTTTTGGTACTCATTATGAGCCATGCAGCTTCCTGTTTAATTCTGTATCTCTGTGCTTGTACTTGAGGGTAGGAACCAGTCAAATTTGATGAATGTCGACACAATGTAGGATCATAGAAATGAACAAGAAAAGAAAGAAATATGCAAAAAAATGCTATAATGGAGACAGGGGTGGATGCTTTGGTAAAGGAACATTGATATTATAAAGAGAGTCAAGTGGAAACCCTTTAGCATAAGATATCAATATTCTAAAGAAGATTCATAAAGAGATTGATACAAGTAAATCTTAGTAGAGAATATACATGAATGTACTATTGTATTCAGCGTTCCTTTTTACAGTACAATACATTATTGTCTTTTATACATTTTAAAGGATACTGCTCGCCATTACATTTTTTTTTAATTGTTTTAGTTCTTCTGTTCTGTTCTGTTACTATTGAACATTGAACGGGATTAGAATAAGATTGCACAAACACACAGAAAAAATCTCTCCGAAATAAATGGGAAAATGGAAAGAATTGCTGGCTCCCTGGCTCTATCTTAGCAGAGTCTGATATCACAATCACTACCAACTCTATCATTGAAACTATTCAATCTGTCTCTGAGGTTAATATTGGTTGTTTTTTTTTAACTTGGCTAAAAAGAATTCATCTGAATAAAAAATGGCTGCCTACTGTGGAGCAATATTTGTCTCCCAAACCATGGCTAATATTGTTGAATTCTCACTAGGTGCTGAATGATCATAGCTCTGTCATTGTGCCATATGAAACTAAGCTTTGTGAATATCTTTTAGAGTCCCTGCTGTTGAACAAGCAAAAGAAAATTGAGACAGTAGCAGTAGTAGTCGTAGTGATATTACCATGAGCACACACACACACACACACACACACACAAAGAGCAGGGACTTCCTCGGCAGCCGCAGCCAGTTTTTGGACTATTCCTCTTTTTTTTTTTTTGCTGTACCCCCTTCCTCTCTTTTTTCTTGATTGTGATTGAAAACCAATCAACAAAGAAAGCAACAACAGCTTTTATATTATAAGATTTACTGTGATTCCCCATCTATAATCTCCACTTTTTTCTGAAAATTTTGAGCAAAAGAAGCCGAGGCACATATTATATACGGAAACATTATTGCGGGATATCTTTCCAACACTGTTCATTGGGTGTAGTAGGTCGTTTGACTGCCACTATTGCCATGATTGTGAGTGATATTATAGAAAACTGAAAACGTACTCGCCAGATGGTAGACGTGGCAGTAATTCACAATGGAAATATTCTTTCAATCACGTCTTTTTCGGGTAATTGAAATAATAGAATTACAAAAACGAAACTTTAGCTAAGATTAACTTTTTAAAAAATAATTTTTTTGATTCTTAACATTTTTTTTTTACGAAAATGAAAATGCAGACAACACGGTAATAGCGAATGAATTCAAAATGCGTGCTTATACAGATTGTATCACAACACAGCGGAACACGCTAATTTAAAGCAAGGTAAGCTCATGAGTCTTTTACATGATATAACAAATTTCTTTTCAGTCATTCAACTAACAGTGGTTTCGAAATTGGGGTCCATGGACTCCAATGGATTCAACAAATAATCCCCATATCTAGACGAATTCCTGTGACGAATGCGTTACGGCAAGAGCCACAACGATATTGGCACACATCTCGGAATTGTACCCCATGCCATAAACCATTGACGATAATCCATGTGAGCAATGATTCCGTACAGATGACAGAAATTAAGGGTCCAGTTAGGCATTAGAAACGTATTGTAAACTTGAAAACCTTAAAAAATTATCTTTTCCTAAAACTGAAAATAAAAATACTGAGGAAACGAAGGTCTTATGAATTGAAAGCACAAAAAAACTTGTGTTAAATTATTTATAGAGCTAAAAAGCTACAACTCACATGTGAAAAATATCTGTTCCGATATCAATTTCTTGTTTTCGGTGTCAAAATGTTGTTTTTCTTCTTTAATTTTCATGTTTATAAAACAAATAAATAACACACATGTTTTTATTATGTTTGATTTTAAATGCAATATACAGTAGACTCATCACCCTTGGGGAGTATCATTATAACAAATTAGTCGTTATAACGGGTGGTTCAAAATATAAGTCAAATAATTTACTCTTTAATTTCCTCGTGAAAAGGTATAATCTTCGATAATGGTCTTGCGAGAATATAAAAACAAACGTGCCATTAGAACAAGTGGGTCACGAAAAATGCCATTAGAACGATCGCTGTTAAAGCGAGTTTACAGTCGATTTAAGAGCTATTTTTCTTTACTCGAGATTTGATTTTCAAAGAAAAATAACAACTATATATTTCATTTAAAACTATATCCCGCTTTTTGAAAAATTTCAAACGAAAAATAAAAACATAGAAGGAATCTGAATTGTTCGGTACGTATTTTGGCACCTTTGATCTGTGCTCATGTACCCCCTAACCTCATAACCAGACCACGCCAAAGTTAAGTGATGAACTCTACGGAGATCTGCTTAAGATCCTTTGGATAGCTAAGTTTTTATCGAGACAAAAACAAACAAAAAAACGAAACAACAGAATATTCCAATTTTGTTTTGTTAGCCATAAGAGATTGGCTTTGCCAAAATTATCTTGAAAAAAATTTCAAGTTTACTATTACACAAATATTCATTGAAATGCGTACTTCTGTCACAGGAAAAATTGGCACGACATGAGACTATCAAAAAATAGATGGACATCGCTCACAGAACCCTTCAACTGTGGCTTGTTTGATTTCTACTGGGTTTCCCATCCTTGTGGCCCTGTGCCAGATTAAGCATAGTAAATCTTGTCCTCAGGAAAAGCACTGATTCGTTTCCTTCCTTTTACCCTTAAATAGGTGGTTGGAGCAGTTTGAGTGCTAATTAAGATTGAAGAAGTTACATATGACCAAGCCTCTCATTATAACGTGATTAATTAAAAGAGTCAACTGGAACTAAATGAGCAATTAACCTGTGGACGAGCCCAATACTCTGTCTACTCACTGTCTCATGATCGGGTTTTATTTCAATAATTCTGAAATGCAAACTTGAAGAAGCATATTCTAAGCCCTCACCTAAAAAAAAAAATAATGATGGATATTCAATGTAGGTGCCATCAGATTTTTCAGATTGATTTAAAATAATGCAGTTTGCAACGCAGTTTAAAAGATAAACCTGACTGGTCCAAGTTAGGTGGAATAACATGCATATCAGCATTTTTACAAATATGTAGGTTGTGAAAATTTTCCATATCAAAATAAACTGAAGGCTATTGATATCAATAATTTTATTATTTCCAAAATACTCACCTTTGCTTTTAGACTGGGAGAAGTTTAGAGAAAGTAGCTGAAAACCCATCCTATAGATAGGATTTTCAGCTAGTCCCTCAAGGAAGAAGGCTAAAATGAGGTCTTTGGCCCAATAAGAGATCAAAACTTTTTTTAGGGATACCTTAATTCAATACCTCTGGCTACAATGCAGTTTTCAGCTACTTAGGGGTCATATACAGATAAACACTATCTGACTTTGTCATATATATACATATATATATATTGAGAGAGAGAGAGTGTGAGATGGGAATCATATTATCATCATTGGAACAAGCATAAATACTATTCCCATTCTATCATTCAGTCGCAAATCGCCTATATTTTTTGGCTATCTTCAAGTTAGCACATTTAGGGGTATCTAAATTAATTTCCTCAAGCTACAGTGCACCATTTCATAAGGTGAGAGAAGTAAATTATTTATTGATTACCCCGTTTTCAAATTTTTTAACCAGCTACCTAAAGATGTTGGTCATGTGATGGTAACTGAGTGACTAACCAGACTTGTTGTTTTTTGTGTAATTTGAGTAGGTGAATAGTCTTCCTTTTTATAATGAGAGAAATTGCACCTTTATTCAAACTTTAAAAGTATTAGCAAGTTAATTACAGGGAAATGGTAGCAAAAAAAAAAGCAAGCAGGTAATAATTATACTATTTAACAGTATTTTGAGTGAGACTTTACTCTGTTAAGGAGCGTCGCAAAAAATCGTTCTACTTCATATCTTCAGAGTAATTAAATTGAATAAAAGTGGAAATTATATATTTCTCATTTAGGATAATCTAATGAGAAGTTTCATCAACCAGTTCCTTGTCTAAAAGTCCAACACTCTAACCAGAGTGCTTTACCTGCAGATACTTTCACATGATGTTGTAATCATGAGAGTCAGGGAAATGAAATTCCTAACTTGTTCCTATGGCAACTAAACTTTTTAGACTGTCTCTATCCTACCTGACAACAGCTTCTTCCACCTTGCTCTGACTCCCAGATTGGGAATCTCTGATTCCCCTCTTGCCCCCATCAAGGCCTATAAACAAAACAGAACAAAACAAACATAAAACAGATGTTCGGGTTGATACAGTAAGTGAGCAAAGGAAGATTTGTTTCTGAGATTACCAGGCCACTTGTTGGCAGACAAGAAGCAAAATATACCTTTAATTTATACTAATATATATGAAAACAAAATCAACATAGCTCAATAGTAAGAGCATTGCTACAATGAAGTGGCTATCCTATCAGTGGTAGGTTTGATTCATGCAGCACCTCCATTTTCTTTAATTGTTTATTCTATTTATGTTGTCTAAAATTGATTGATATATTGACCGTGTAACAACGGGAGATCATTTCAAAAAAGAGTTTCTCTATAATTTAACGCAATTAGTTATTCATTCTGTTGGACCAAATATGTCCATTTCTTAAATATATAACTGCCACTTTGAAAGATATGAATAGACCAAAAATAAACAAGATGAGAATCTGGGTTGAAAGCCATTATTTGGCCTTTGAATATGTATGCATCTGTATCTATCTATCTATCTATCTATCAATCTATCTATCTCTATAAATATATATATATATATATATATATATTTATATATATATATACCAAAGTACTAATCTGTTATTCAATATAGAGTGTGTGATGGTTTTATTTAATAATTTCCTCCGAGGAAGATCAACAGTGAAATATGCACCTGCCAATAACATTTTTAATTAGGGAACTAAATAAATCGAATCATTCGCCTGAAGAAGCCTGAAGGGCAGAAATGTAAGCCTGCCTGGGAAGCAAATCTATTATTTCTCTAAATTTATATATGTATTTAAAAAGAGTACAATGAGGCAGCAATCCTTCATTTAAACATACATAATAAAATAAATAACAAACTTTTTGTTAATTTTCATAGTTTACATACAAACTTTTTAGTAGTATCATCAAAGTTTTTTAAAAGTGTTTCAAAGTTGATGGTTTTTTTCTTCTTGATAATGACTGATGATGTATGAAAGATCTAAAACTAGAAAGATTAACAAAAAAATTAAATGGACAAAGTTTGTCTGTTACTTTTGACAATGTATTTTCATAAAAATGAATATACCGGTTAGAAATATTCGTTATTACACAAAGTGTACGTTATTGCTGCACCTTAAAAAAACCTCAACAAGAATATTTTAACATATAATAGATAAAAAATATCAATTCAGTTGGAATATATTGAAATTTTTTATGGCATATACCCATATGTGAGGAAACTTATGAAAATAAGATAGTTCCATTTTCCCACTGCATCAATATCTTCATCTATTCCATTCTGAAATATTCTTGTTCTGTGCTTTTTCGAAGTTTTTACAATTATATTAACAAATTTTTCAGATACGCATTTTTCTTATTGGTCCTGTTTTCTTTAGGATTTCACAATTTTAAAGTCATTTATAACTTCTACGTAAACAATTACCTTGTCATTTAAATTCCACAAAGTGATCTCTCTTCTGATACTTGCTTTTCAAGATTTCAAACTTGTTCTGTAATAACGTTTGATCGCAGCTGGAGAGTCGTCATCTAATTCCTATGTTTATGTTTAAACCATCCTATTTCTATTTCCTATCCACCCCCATTTGTTAATTCATCCATACATGTAGAAATATTGTAAACTAAACATAGGTGTATTTGAACATACAACCCCTTACTTAACAACCGAATGCGCTAACTGGTTGTGCCAGGATGATATAGCATTACTGAAATTTTTCAGTGGTGAGAAAAATTTTTCTAAAGGTTTCAGATGTGGAGTTCAATTTAAAATGTAACTATAATGCTGAACTGGATCCTTATTTTGTATTTATCAAAGGAAATCCACAGATGTGGATTTCTCCTTCTCTCACGGCTTATGCCAGTTGGGCAGCATTTTTTTTTTTCTAAGGAATCTAACCTCTAACCCGAACCTGATGATAAAACATGTTTTTCTTTGAGTAAATACCCAAACATTATCTCTAACCCCAATACAACAATATGGTCTCTATTTCAAATATGACCATCTGCTCTGACATGCAAACTGCTAACGCTAAAAGTAAGTACATGATTTCTCAGTTTTGAGAAAAACAGGTTTTAAAAGGTTTTCAGGGGGGCAAGTGGGCCTGTGCAAGGGTTGTGCTTGGGAATGCGTGCATTCTTCTCACGCCCCCCCCCCCCAGTCAGGAGTGTGCACGAGCCTGGCTGGGGACATTCATTTCATGAAATCTTTTTAAAATATCATTTGCTTTCCTTTGTGATTTGAAGTTTTTTATATATATATATATATATATATATATATATGGAGATAGGTGTTAGTATAATGGTTAGTGTTATGCAAAATGTAAGTATGTTTTTTTCTAATTTTCATTATTTTTTAATCAGCCTCTAAGGTTCAAAGTAAGTGTCAAACATGAGGGGATGAGGGGCTTTACCCTGCCACACTTGTCCATGAAGTGTTGGAAAATAAGAGATGAATGCATGCCTTTACCAAGGGCATTAGACATTTGGCTATTCAAACCTCCTGATGTAAGTATGTATTAGATTGATGAGACAATTTGGAAAGCCATCGTTAATGCTACAAATTAAATTACTTAATTCAACATGTTCTGTTAGTCAAAGCTAAAATCTTCAGAAAATGTACGTAAGTATGTATTAACATTTTTTGGTGGTAATAAAGTGAGATTAAAAACCCAGTGGAAAGCATTCGTCTTTCTTTCATCTTTGTTTTAGAAGTTTTCCTCTTTTCCTTCAACCAGCTTCCTCTGTTCCCCACCCCCGCATCCAGCAATTTCCCTTCTCATCATAAAAGAGGAAGGATTCATAAAAACAGACTTACATTGTTGCTTTATCTCTCTTTCACACACCTACACATGCGAGGTAGAACAGAATCCTTACATGTATCTCTGAATATATGAAAGTAAGGTGACCAGATGTTGCCTAGGTTTAAATAGATCCCACAAGCGCTATTTATCTCTGCTGGCTAATATCATTTTTTTTTAAATCAAGGGAATAACCTCAGAGAATCTTGACCAGTGGCATGTGGTGAATATTGTGACAGGATGTGCTACTGAGCTGGCATGACTACTCCAGAGGCGTAGTTTAAGGTGGAAGGTGGGGTGGGGGGCTTTTTGAACACACTCCCTGCACCCTCAATGAAGGCGGTAGGGGCAAAAGCTTTATAAATAGTAGTTCACCTACTGCATCTCTACTGAAAAATATCAGTTAGAGAGGGCCTTCTACAGAGCCAACTTTAGACGGGCCCCTAAATTCTCCTAAATCTCTTTATTTTAAAATGTACTGAAACTTCAAGCTATTCATACAAGTTCAGATTGTTCATATGACAAGACGTCAATAATGATTGACTTTTGGAAATGAAAAGATTGAGAGAAAAAAAACAGGCAGTACTTTTCAAGTTTTTTTCATTATTAAACAAGAAGCCTAATGTATTCCATCTAAATTTTATCTTATGCATGAATATTAAAATGAAAGCACAAAATAAATTTTTTAAAATCTTTCAAAGAAAGTTGGTGGCATTATGATTTTACTCATTGCAAAAAATGTTTTTTTTCAACAACTTCAAAGTCTGCAATATGTTTTGATGAAAATTTGTTTTTTAAAGCAGCTACAGTGGAATAGATATTTTATTATTAGAAATGTTAGTTTGATTTGTCTAAAAATGTAATGCGAATTATTATGTCCCATTGTTTACAACTTTTCAAGGGCAAGATTCTGTTTCTGTACATTTGACCAAGTAAATTTTATGGCAGAATTTTCTCCATTTATCATTTTTATAAATGGCACAAGATTACTGCAATAAAATCAACATGTTTACAAATTTCGGGCATTTTTATTGACATGAGTAACCTTGTCCAAAGTGAGCAAAAGTGCTTAAATGCTTAAAAAAAATCACATCGACCTGACTTAATCTTCTGCGTGTGTATTATTAGATTTGAGAACGAATTATAACCAGATTATAACCATGATACTGCAAGAACAATTATTATAATGAAAATCAGTTATAGTTGATGAAATTTCAACATAATTTTTTACATACAACTTCTCAACTCGAAAAAAGGACAGTGCAGCAAATTATGGTTTGTTATTTACTGCTAAAACTGTCTTTAAAAATAGCTTAAATCAGCCAGATTTTCCTATTTCTAGCTAACTTTATAGCCAAAATGTTAAATACTTTTTTAAAGCCCCCTTATCAAATAAGATAACTATATACTAAAACTCCCAAATAAGTTATTTATGAAAATTGTACATATGAAACTTACCTGGTTTAATCAGCCATTGAAGATTTTTATCTGCTAAATTAGAAAAAGTCAGCAAGATTTTACCAGAAAATGGCTAATTTGACTGTCCTGCACACAAGGTGTGCTCCTGAAATATAGCTCACTGTACACTATTTATTTTTATCACTTTCAGCTAGAGCCATCATCCTCCCATATCATGGTGCAACTTGGGCTATAAACCCATGATGTGATGTGGTCTTCACGCAAAAAATCTAATTGTGGGAGATAGAAAAATTAGTTTCCTATCATGATCCATGATAATATCATTGAGTAAATTTAGTGATATCAAATAAATATTTATGATTAATTTTATGGTGGGTGTGAAGCGCACACCCAGACTATATGCGACCGATCTTGACTACTATTAACCTTCATCTTGATTTTCCAGTTGTTTTTATCACATCTTATCTCACAGTACAGATTGGAAATTAAGAATAACCTCCCTGTGAGAATCAAGCTCATGTCCCTCTCAGTAGAAAGAAGCCTGGCTTCAAACCAGCTGTTTTACCACTTAGGTTCAGGAACTTCATGGTCAGTAGATGCCTGAATCTTATCTTTAAACCTACGCTTTACTCAGAACAAGTGCACTACTTTTTGTTATTTTTTGGGTTCTGCACTTACAATATCATTAAAGCAATGATAATGATATTACTGAGCGTATAAGCCAGGCTTCTTTTGGCAAGACACATGTGAGTTCAAAACTCACTGGGAGCTTATTCATTATTTCCAATCTGTGCTGTGAGCTGGCTGGCTGATGTAGAGTGACTAGGACCCGTATAAAAAACTTAAACTACTTTCTATTGAAACCAAAGCAGAGTGGTTGCATCTTCAAGTTCCTCAAGGAATCTACAGATATGAACAAATCAATCATTGGAATTGGAGGATAATATACAAATATCTCAGGTGGGGAGCGAGTCCACTGCAATGTTATGATATTTACAAGAATCCCATAATAGTGTGCCATTTTGAAATAACATGCGTAGCAATGAAGGGAGGATGCTGAACCCCAACCTTTTTACACATAGTATCACTCACTCATCCAGAAAACTGCAATTAAAAACAGAATTTCATTAAATGACTTACTTATTATGACTAAAATATTGAATTACCTCAATTTGCTATAAATTAACATATAATTACATGGTGTCTTACACTTAATTTCTTTGATTTTGTGATGAAAACAACACCTCTGTTTACCGGTGAACTTGTTTGACACTCGTAATTGAGTTTTGATTGGTTTTCATAAATAACACTCTGTGATTAAAGAGTTCCAATTAACCCCAGTAATGAGTGAATAAACAGATTAATTAGCAGTTTGTTTTGGGAAATTATATAAAGAGGGTTCTATTCTGACTTCTTTTATTGTAATTTGAATTGTAACGTCTTTGAATTCAGCTCAGCTCAAAAAAGTTTGTAATTTATTATAGTTATTTGGATGGTATTATTCAGTAGAAAGAACAGACATTGAAGAATACCTTTGCTTATTTGTTCAAATCTCACCTAGTTTTAACATGATAGACAATGTTTCCAGTCTTTCGTCTATTTCCGTGTGCCCTTAGATATTGCTCATATTCCAGGTACCTGAAGTTCAGTTATAACACAGTTGTTTTTTGGGGGGTGGGACTCAAACATCTATATCATAAAAGGGGACTACTGTGTGTAACATTTTCAGCAATAGAGCAGTATGCAAATAATACTTGAAAGAAAAAAAAAAGAATTCAAAACAAGAGTCATAGGATCAACACATGTCATAAGGACCCTGTTTGTATTTCCTGTTAATTGCTGTATCTAATTAATCAAATGTTCCCTTTAATTGAGCATGGAGTGTTTGGTTGTTTCCAAAAATAAAACAAAGCAGAAATTCAGTTGTTTTCCTCTTGTTGATGGTTTGTCCTCTTCCTTTCTCAGTAAATACTATAATTAATTTGTTGGTATGTATAAATAAGCTGACCTCTTTTGAGATTGAAAACAGGCTATACAATGTTTTACAATTATTACCGTCTGGGCAGTAGTCATCGGGGAGTGGTTTGGTCAAGTGTTTGCACACTTACTCTCTTGGCCATTAATCATTGCGGCATGCCAATGACAAGTCCTTTTAGTCAAGATATCTGCTGATGTGACAGAGTGCAAGGAAGAGTGGATTTACACCTTTCCTTGGGATATTAGTGCTAAGTGAACAAAAGCGATCTCAGGCAAGATTTGAACTCAGTTTGCTGGTATTTGGCAGCACCAAAAAATGGGTCAAAAGGTAAATGGAATTTTTATTGTCTAGACCCTCATCAGCCAGAATTTGTGGAACAGTTTGAAAACCAGGTGATGAATGAGAGAAATTCTTGGAGATGTGTTTTCTCTCAATATTCTTGGTGGAAATAAAGGCACAAGCGGATCAAGTGGGCCAGGGGGGAGCGTCAGAGGGGGGTTACACCAATACGACAGCCTAAAAACTTTTCATATTGTTGCTTAGTAATTCTTTTTTTCAATGAAACATCTGTGTGTATACACAATATATCTGAAAATATTCAACATTTTTCAATGAAATGTTGGGTAATGGGATACGAGAGATTTCGTCAAATTTTGGAGCGGAATTTTTTTTATTGAGGGATATTTTCCAGTTTTTTTTTTTGTTTTTTTTTATTCATTTTTGAATATGCTCATGACTTCAAAAGTTCCCATGAATTCCAATTAAATTCTGTGGAAGTGTGGATATCAGACCACAAAATAAGTGTTTACATTTTGGGGTGGATCCATGCACAATTGAGTCCCCTATATTATAGTTATACATCCAAACTACATATCACCAATATTTTGTGTCTGTCAATACAAAATCTCCAGAAAATCTCAACTAATTACAATATGAATTAGTAGAAGGGTGGGAATTTGGCTATAAAAAAGGTGATGAAATTTTTGGATATCTTCATGCACAATTACTTCCCCACCATTGTAGTCATGTATCCACACCACATAATATCACTAAAAGTTTATGTTTATGCCACATGGTCCTGGGAAAAGAGCAAGTACAGGATGGAAGTGGGTGACACCATGAGTTACTGCCCTGGGTCACACCAAACATTGGCCCTCTACCGAGAAAGGGAGTTTTATATGACATAAAATATGGTACTTGAGAATTTCAGGTATTAAGTTAAGTCAAGGAACACTAAATTACATATATAATTACAAAACTACTTCTATAAAAATGGTTAATTAAATCCCAAACAGACTCAAACAAAGTTTAGAGAAAAAATATTATATTTAACAAATCAAGTACTTTTCAAAATCAATTTCTTTTCCGTTAAAATCGAGACAAGATGTATTTCCCCCATTACACAGATCTTTTTTCAAGAAAAGAAAGTCCATTAGACTTATGTTTCATCTTATATGATTAAATCATTTCGAAAAGAAATGTCCAATTTTTAATTGAGCTTCTGGGAAGCTTCTTCCCATAGAACAACAGTTCCTATATCTAATTGTTCCTTAGACTTTCTCTTCATCTTTATGACCTAGCCTTGGGAAAAACACTCACACACATCAGCTTTCAATTCTGTTTCCTTACTGACTAAAACCGCTGCACCAAAAAGTTCTTGTCTGTTTTCAATCAATTTCTTTTGTGGCAAGTCAAACTTGGAATTCTGAATCTTTTTAAAATTCGTAACTTTGGACTGAAATGAAATTCACTAAGAACATTGATTAATCAAAAGAAATCCATTAATTTCATAATTTGTTAATTTCAGAAAATTGATATGAAAACACAAATATTGATTTTTCAATAGAGCAAGAGGAATCTTAAGATTCCCATCATAATAGTTCTGAATATTGATGTAAAATGTATATCTGTGAGAAATTGAGATTTCTCTCACAATACCTCAGATTTTTTTTTCATATAAGAAAAAACGGAAAAAATGGAAAAAAAATTTTGTGTTCGCTATTCAGCTTAATAGTCATTCCATTCATTTTTTCTGAACCTTTTTCTTTTCTTAGATGATTGGCAGTCTTATGCTCATTTTTTTGAGAAAGTTTTATAGGTAATTCACCATTTTCTTGACATCCAGTATCTTGCCAATGTTGTGAGGTTTTGTTTCTTTATTCAGTTGTCCCTCTACTGGTTCCATTGGAACAGTTACCTCTCCAATTTTTACGTTTTCCTTTTTTTTTTTTTACAATTTCAGACTTGAGCTGGTTTATTTCCATGGTATGTCCTATAGCAGGTTGAGGTGTTATCTAATTGGCTTTGGGTTAGTCTTGGATTTCATAGATATTCTCCACTATTATTTATATCTTGTATTACCTCTTCATAAATCCCTGGTTCTGTTCTTCCCTCGTGAAATAAGTAGTTTAGTTTAACCTCAGTAACCCTTATTTTTCTTTCTATCCTGTCTGCCAGTATGAGCTTTTTTTCCCTCCACCTAAAAACTTTCCTTCAATATAAGTGTGGTGCAACTAGTGTCTCATAAACCTGTTCCAAGGGTTCCATTAATCACCACTGAATGGATATACTGACTCCCATTTGTTAGGGTGGTTTCGGCATTTGCTGCCTGGAACATAGTTATACACAGTCGTCTCTATTCTCCTTGTACTATCTGGCTCTTGTATCTGGTAAGCAAAACCCCAGTGTATTCATGGGCAATTAGCCTCGATTTCTCAGTTGTCAACAGTAGTAGCATCTTGGTATGTCCATGCTCACTGGAGTAATAGGGTCCTGCGAGGTGGTTGTGGCAGCAGGTTCCTCTCTCAACTTCCTTGGGGTCAGAGTTCTTCCCCTCACTTCGATATAGCAGATTTTCTGTGCTATCACCTCCTCTGGGTTTTTTAAAAATCTACTTCCAGCATGAAGGTGGGCACTTTTGGTACCATTTTTCTGAGGGATTGCTCCCTGGTTAAAAGGTTCAGAAACTGGTCAAATTCTTTCACCTTGCTCATCTCAATCTATTCATTTAGAAACCTGCCAGTGCAGGTAGCAAACCCTCTTGGAGTTTCCTCTTCCGTTGGCCTTCCTACTCTAAACTTCCTTCAGAAAGCCCTTGGTCAAAAACTCTCAGTAGGGCCTGTTTACTGTCTCATAGAGTACTGACTGTTCTGAAGACAGACGTGCATATCCTTCCCATGCTTTTCTGGTTAGATAAAGCTAGATACCCTGGTGTCTTGTGGCCAGTGATTACTTATTGCCTGCTTTTCAAATCTCGCCGAAAAAATATCCATTGCTTCCTCCTCCCTGGTAAAGGGGGAGCGGAATGTTCATCACTGTCCTTCCAGAATCCTTATGAGAATTACTAGCTCTTATCATTGCCATCTCTAATTCATGGATTCTTTCTCTCCAGTCTACCTCTTCCTTTTCCTTTCTTTCTCACCTGAGTAACTCCTTTTTCTTCTTTATTTCCATGTAGTTTTGAAGACTTTTTGCTGAAAACCCCATGGCTTCACTATTAATTCAGGTTCTCTGAATCCATGCTTGAGTGGGCAGTTAAGGTCTGCCTTGTGGATAATTCTGCAGTGTCTCTGTTTTCATATTCCTCCGCTGACCTCCACGCAACTTTTCTTTTCAGTTTGTTTATTCAATAAATTTTTCTTTTTATTACTCTTTAGTTCTTTTCCGGCATTCAATCTTATCCCAAGACCCCAGAATATGTGGTAAACAAAACTAGACATAAAGTTAAATGCCACCACAATGAAGTTTTCTTGAAGGTTGACAGTTACTTCAGTAAGTCTCTGTCAAGATCAAGTAATAAAGAATAAGAATCAAGTCACCCCATACGGCTATAAATGAATAGGTGGATCCTAAAAATATCTCTTTCTGCAAGATAAAACCAGTTTGAGTAAACTGGTTTTGATCTTGCTGTCTCTCTCTCACACAGACACTAACACACATGTAGATACGTCAATAAGTCTGCAGTCTAATGATGAAAGAAGCATTAGTTCTATGCAACTATTTATTTTTCAACATAATCTCCTTCCTTCTCAAAAAACTTAATTCAGTGGTGAACATTAATTATATAGATCTAACATTATACAGTGAAAATTTCTGATCAAAATTCAACTAATAATTACGTATCAGGTCAGGTTGTGAACATATTGATGCAACCTTGAATCACCGTTATCATTATCAGCTATCATAAGTTCTACTGCTGGATGGTTTTTCCCAGCTCTTCCCATGCCGACTATGACTGTGCTAATCTCTGCCATGTCTTACCGACAAACCTTTGTATCTCATCTCTCCATCTTATCTCTAGTCTTTTTCTATCACTATTGCTGTCTCTTGGGCACCATTCACCTAACTTTTTGTAGCATCTGTTATTATTCCCTCTTTATGTCCAGCACATCTCCATTTTGTTGCTTAAATACTTAATGATATCTTTTACTCTGGTTTGTTCCTGGGTCCATGTTGATTATTTTTTTTACTTCATGGAATTACTCCTTGCTTTGTGCTTTCTATTGATTTGTGTGATTCTGAATTTGTTTTCAAGTGTTTTGTTAGTTTCCGTGATTCACATCCATATGTCATTGCTTATATCATACATTCATTGTACACTTGTTTTGAGCATACTGGCAAAGTACTCTTCATTATATCTCTATTTGTACTAAATGCTTTCCGACCAATCATTACACATCATTTTTTTTTTTTTTCACTTTTATGGTCTTTTTCTAATTTCATCGACTGGCCCAAGTTAACGTATTCTTTGAATTCTTCAAAATCTTCATCACATATTCTTATTGTTGCTTTCAGGACTTTATTGTGGAACATTACTTTTGCTTTAATAATGCAACTTTAATCCTATTTAGGGGCTTTCCCTGCTTGGATCACTCAGTATGTTTTATAACTCATCTGATGTTCCTAATATCATTGCAATGTCATGAGTGAACCATAAATGGTTCAAGTATTCTACGTCAATGTTTACTGCCATTTTTACCTCAGGCAGTTTTCCAGAAGGTGCTTCAAGGTTTACTGTAAATAGTTAGGTTTGTTCAGGTTTCATCATCATCATCATCAGTCTTTTATTGTCTCTCTATCATGAGTGTCGTGGAGCCAATACTTTCTGATGTAGTCTAGTTCGTCTCTCCATCTCTTATTCTGTTGACTTCAGTTTTGCATTTGAACTCTAGGAATCCACATGGTGAGTTGTGTTGACAATTGGTTGTGTACCATTCTTGCAACATGACCAGCCCATAGCCAGTCTTGAAAGAATCTTTTGGAAAACTGACGAGGAAAAAAGTATTCAGATTTTGCTTAAATAAACAAAGGTCAGACTACTGAAGGTAAGACTATAGGACTTGTATCTGTAGTTAAATTTTTGGTTCAATGAGTTTTAACCATTTCAACATTCATACCTTTAATACCTTTCAATAGATTTGAATGACAACTGAATAGCATCATGAAACCATGTGTGGTCCACCAATCACTTTTGCTTAGCCAGGCAGACAGGTTGGGACTGTGCTAGTGAGAAAATTATTAGTTAAACTTTGAGTTTCTGATATCCTTCAATAAATTGTTATGAATGCATTGATTGATTTTGGAGTCAATAGTCTCTTCACTAAGAGCATTTAATGGTTTGGTCACTGAAGTGGAGAAGAAATTCTTTCTTAGCTCTGTGGATGTCTGTACCTGGAGTTTTTGACTATGTACTCAGGTTTTTGTTGATAGTGATACAGTAAACATACACTTGTCTGGTCACAAAGAGCATAGACAGTTATGGTCTAAGATGTGCAGTCTATTTTGAAAACAGTAGACCTCCAACAGATCACCATAGTTACAATGGAATGCCAACATCTCTAGACTGAATTTACTCAGCCTCTCTGTGTATGACAAGTCTTTGATTTTGGGGACAATCTTGATGGCTCTTCTTTAGATTCTTTCTGACACATCAGTGTTACATCTCAAGTGGGGCACCCAGACACATGATGCAAACTCTAGGCGTGGGCAGACGATAGCTTTGGGGAGGAACAGGAAGTTTTCCTTCATCTATGTATTTGAAGGTATGCTGCATACAGCCCAGCATTCTGTTAGAAGCGTTAACCTTTTGTTAGATACGTGTCGTAAAGTTGATGCAGTTGTCTACATAAACTCCTCAGTCTTACTTCACCTGGGTCTTTTCCTGCACTTGTACTGTGCCATCATTGCTTCTCGTTTCATAGTTTTACCTTTGATTCATTTTACCCAGATGCATTACTTTACACTTGCCTGGATGGAATGTCATCTGCATATCATCTATTTTACTTAACTAACCTAAGAAGATGTCACTGAAAGATCATTGACAAAAGTATCAATTGCAGAGGCTAAACTGACATCAAAATAAAGTTGGTCATACTTGAGTAATTCACTGATACGCCTTTTAGCAAGTGACAGGGACTTGCAAAAAAAATGAAAGCAACATAGCAGTATGAACTTAGCATTGCTGTCGGCCCCTAAAATCATTAGGTAGCACTGTTATCTTTGATCTGAGTTTGATTGCCGCCATAAACTCTGAGACATCCCAAAATAAGCTATATTTATCCGAACTACTTATATCCTTGATATACAAGGTCTACCCAGAAAGTATTCATTGACTTGATATCAACGGAAAAAATTGCCCACCTAGGGCAATGTTATCTCAATCCTCTTCAAAATACTCTCCTTATGTGTGTGTCTAAGTGGAAGGAAGTAGAGACCCATTATTGTCCATTTTTTGACATTTATTGAATTATCAAAAGCTACAATTGCAGGCAAAAATAATCAGATAAGAAATCTAAAGTAAACAAAGTTCTGAAATTCTTTAGCTGAACATTTTTTATCAAAAATCACAGATCAATGGAACAAAACCACATTCCTTCTGGCCATCAGTCTATCCTTTCAAGAAGTAAAATACCTCCAAATCAACAAATCATTTTAGGAAAGAAGATAACAAAAAATGAAGAATTTATTATGTTTCATGAACAATGGCATGTGTTAAGATTATTCAACAGATCACGACAGGCCAGAACGGAGGAGGGCCCAACTAGGCAATTAGGCATGGATCTATGATTTTGAAGGGGTCAACACTGGTAAAAGCGACCCCTTCGGTAAAGAATGTTGATATTTTAAATTGAATCAAAGGGGGCCCTTTAGTATAAGATATTCATATTTTAGAGAAGGTTCAGATAAATTCTAAGCACAGAACAAACATGAATTTACAATTGTATTCACTGTTTCTTGGCAATGGGTAGGCCATGTTGCAAGAATGACACAACCAATGGACATCATGACTCACAATATGGATCCCCAGAGATCACATGCAAAACTGAAGTCTATAGAATACAAGATAGAGAGATTAACTAAACAAATTTAGAAATAACTGGCTCCGCGACACCCATGATAGAGAATTGTGGTGAATTCTGTGGTAGGTCTATGTCCAACGATGGACGTTAAAAGACTGATTATGATGATGATGATGATGATGATGAAGATGATTACAGTACTCTACTCTCTTGTCTTATATACATTTTGAAAATTTCCTTTTTATAAATCCTTCTAATTCTATTATTCTGTTTCTGTCACTTGGAAGTACATCATGTCCATACATAAATCATATGTATTTAGAACTGATTACAAAAATACCTCATGAGCAATTTGAAATGGTACCTATACTTCTCATCTAACCTGGGCCTATTACCACCTTTGCATAGGCCTGGCTCATTATATCAACTTGTTAACTTTTTTTTATCTGTCTCTGGAATTAAACCCCTTTTTGGAGTAAATTTCACTTCTCCCTATGATATTTTTTTAAGTAATAATAAATGAACTTATTTACTTTTCAAAAAATATAGCTTGTTATTTCCAATTTTCTGCTTTGATTTCCTATTTGGAATTTTTATTCCAAGTTCTTATCATAATGAAGCCTACTTTCTTGACGTTTTATTTTTGGTGAGGAAGTGATGGCCAATTTTCACTAATTTGAACCAAAATCTCTTTCCATTGAACTATTCTTCATTTTCCAGTTCTTATTCATAACAGTAAAAAGTCACTCTAACCTTTTGTTCTGGGTTCTAAATTTCAATCTGAGGGAAAAGATAGAAAAGTTTTATCATATGTCTTGATTGGTAGAGTATTTGACCGTACTATTGAAGTTGGAATTTCATCAGCATCATCATCAGCCTTTCAAAGTCTGTTCTTGGACATGGACCTTCCCCAAAATTTGCCAGTTTTCTTGCTCTAGAACATCACGGTGCCAATGCCTTCTGAACTTTTCTAAATCATCACATCATCCTATTTTTTTGCTAGCCACAATTTTGCATATGATTCGTGGGGATGAAAACCCGCCCTATTGGGTGGTTTTCGGCAAGTTCTTGGGGATGGAGAGGTACAGCAGTTGGCTGGGTACTAATTGTACAAAAACTTGCATTCCACCCATATATGCTTCTTCTTACATTGTAAATTAAGAAGTTGAGGTGGTCATTTTTGTTGATGGATTTGTGGCATATGCTTAATGGTAGGTTTGAGTCAGTTCAGTACTGTTAATATGTTGATATGATGTGGTGAGTGCTAGGAAACGTGAATTCTCAATTGGGAGGGATTCCAATTGCCAAATATATTCTCCACTCCCTGACTTTGGCCAAAGAAGATTTTACTAAATTTTAGATTCCTCTTTTTGATATGTAAGGGTTAAAAAATCATGAGTCTTTTTTTGTAGTTCATCTTGTATAAAATAGAGGTTCTATCTACAAGTATTTCCCTTATAGGGGTTTCCAAAGGCATTTGTGTATTTATATGTTGTCTCATAGCATTTTGGCCTGATAGATGGCAAGTTAAGCATCTGGATAAGGTAGTAGTTGTATGTCCAGCATGCAGAAAAACTCATAAATGACATTGGTCTGATTATGAGAAATTTTTTTTTGAGACAGGTAGTTACTAATAACAAGATTAGCAGTTTTTCATTTTTTATAGTAACTTATCAATTTTAAACTTTTTTCAGGTTCCATAGAGAAAACGTATTGTGGAATTATTTGTCTGATAGCAGATTCATCAAGTTTGTGATTTCGGTATACTAGGTTAGAAGTAAAAAAGTTTTATAATTTCATTTGTTTTTGTTGACTGTAATGTTGTCATAGGGTTTCATTAGAAACCGTTTAGTCTGGTCGTCAACAATAGAGTTAGGAAAATCGTTATTCATTGGGAAGAGGAGATTAAAGGTGCTCTGTTAATAAAATTTGTAATAACAGCTATTTTGTATCTGTGTGGACATTCTCTCATAATTGAGATAGCAAGAATTCAGGCTTGTAGGTTTTTCATATAGTAGTGAATTTATTATCACTGCAGTCAATTGAAATAAGGCTCAGGGATCTGCATCTTTGTTTCCATGAAACATAAGACTGTGAATCTTTGGTGCAGAGAAACATCGTCCATTACACAGCTATCAAAAACATTATTATTGTATGCAGACCTGTACCATACATTTGAATTTAAAGAAACATAATCTATTTAAAATAAATGATCTCCAAAGGTCAAAAATTATCTATAATAGTAATTCATTGATTACAGTTTGAAAACTAATTGCTAAAAATAGAAGTTTGCCAGAATATTTCTTTTCATAGTAGGGGTCATTGAGTTTTCAAAGTTTCAAAACTACTGGTCAAGTATTAATGGTTGCTACTGGTACCAGCTTATTTTTCTCACCTTGTCCTCTGATTTACCACTCTCAGACGGGTACACAAATATACTATGTGGGTAGATCACTATATTTTGAACTTCTTCATGGAGGTAAGTTCGAGAATACAGATAATATGATTCAGATCTAGCTGATGAGGCAGACAATATATGTCAGTATTTTCATCATGTAACGCACGTTGGAAAAGAATTTATTTGTATATGTAGACACACACTAACACGTATAAATAATCAAGGATTGACTAAAAAGAAACCAAACTTTTGAAACTGCTAGAACATCTCATTGGTGCACTTTTTCGTTCCTGTATTGTTATGTAGCTGTGACTTAGACCTTTCTTATAATTATAAACTGTATCATGCTGACTGTCTGTGGAATTTCACAGATTCTTACCTCTTCGAAAACTTTAGGGTCCATTGCTGGACATACACTTACTTGGGTAGAAGAGTCCTCTGATGGGGTTGGGGGGCTTTCACTGCCATACTGGCCTATGACATGTTGGTGGGAGAAAGAGATGAGTACAAGCTAAATGAATGTCACATACAACAATCATGATAAAAGAATTGCTGAGCTGAAGAAAGTTGACCACTACATCTACCTAGGACAACAGATATCCATGAGATCCTCAAAAGAAGAAGAAATCAAGTGAAGAATCACCCTCGGATAGCAAGTTTTCAGCATGGCGCTGGAACATGGAACCTAACCAAAAGATTGACTGTCAAACTGAGAACAATGCAACATGTTCAGGAGAGTATCATGCTTAACATCACAAGACAACACAATGTATTCGGGAGAAAACAGGAGTCTGAGATATCAGAGAATCCATTAGAAAATGGTAGAGGGTTGGTCATATAACAAGAATGACAGACAATTGCTGGACATCATAACTCACAACATGGGTCCTCAGAAATCACATGTGAAAGATGGTGAGACAAACTAGACAAGTTTAGAAAATATTGGCTTCATGACTCCCATGATAGAGAGGTCTGGCAATTTTTGGAGAAGGTCCATGTCCAACAATGGACACTAGAAGGCTGATGATGATGATGACTTATGATCTCATAGATTATAAGAAAGTCATGACTCAATAGACTTATTGTTGTTGATTTTGTTACAGAATTCTTATCTCCTTAATGCCCGTTAAAAAACGGTATCTGTTCTTATCAGTATGCTGCCTGATATCCGATTTAAAATGACGTAGGCAATGGAATTGGATCTAAGAGCTGTGCAGTCAGCACGGTTGGGCAAAACTTCTCCATTAAAGAATTTGAGCAATTTTAATGTGACAGGCTACTGGAAAATCTCCGTGAGAATTTCCAGCATATAATCTATGTTGGTTGAGTTTGCACAGAGTGAACAAACCATGTAATTGTTTGTGAAGAAACTGAGTTATTTTCTGAAAGTTATGGTCAGTTTAACTCCATACAAATATTGTTGCTTTTTGTTTGTTTGTTTGTTCTTTTCAAGCTATAAAATACTTTTTAAAAAGTTTTTTTCTAAAAACTTTCATTTATATTTAACTAAAAACTAGAGAAAACAAACTTAATTTCATTGGAATTTCATGAAATGTATTCTGAAAAATAGCTTGATTATTTACTAAAAACAACTTAGTCTGGTACGAAGACAGTATGGTGGGGCCCCCTAATGATAATTGTCTCACTACAAAAGTAAATCAGCGTGCAAAGCCAGTTTTCTAACCATTTTGCTATAGTAGGCACTTGAAGTAGTTATTTACTAGCTTGGTCTTGCATAAGGCCACAGAAGGAGGA
Organism: Thysanoteuthis rhombus; assembly: GCA_963457665.1. NCBI lineage: Eukaryota > Metazoa > Mollusca > Cephalopoda > Oegopsida > Thysanoteuthidae > Thysanoteuthis > Thysanoteuthis major. Next base: position 20,617,844 of record OY735209.1, read on the forward strand.
ACCCAATGAGGATTGAACTCACTACACTAGAGAATTCATCTGTATGGCTGACTTGCTAACAATCACACTATGTTTTATAGTTGTTTAGTATAGCACAAGATCACAGTACTAGGGTGCATATGTGACATTTTTTGGCAAAATTTGTCAAAATCTGTAAAAACACCTATTTCCAATTGGTCTAAACATTTTGATTCTTCATCTTATTATAATTCACCAAATGTCTGTCATAATTCAAGGATGGTTAGAGCTATGGACACCAAATTTTTTGCGGTTACTGATGTTTTCAGCAATAACTGTCCTTTCGGCAAATCAAGAATTGAAGATTGCATGATCTGAAATTCTTTAATAGGAGTACAAGTGGCAAGATTCAGATTTGAAAGGAAAATTAATTTCAGATTTGGGCAAAGGACCTTTTTTTTCAAGGACATGTAAAATTCATAATACCTTTGAGATACAAATATCTGAAGATGTAGTGTTGACTATTGATACTAAATTTTGTTATGTTTATCCCTGTGAAATCCATGTTGAGTATAGGGTCACAACCTCGCCACACCAGCAGACTTGGGCCCATGTCATTCAGCCCACCTCACTCTTGACTTATATTCTCCAGCTCTGTTTTGGCCACCCGATTCTTCTATTCTCCTGTGGATTCCAGCCTACCACTCGGGCTGTTTTCTGGCTCTTAAGCAAGGTTCTGATATTCCAAGTATCTATCCTGGGTTTTGCCTTTGTTGTTAGAGAGTTGTTCGCCAGACTGGCACTCCAGAAGCTTTTGCCAGTATGCATCATGAGCCATTCTGAAAAGCAATCTTCTTGACCAGGCTCTCACTGGGTTGATGCTGCTGCAATTGCAGTTGCATGTTGATTTTACAGAATGAAGTTGTCAGCCTAATCCCCAACCCTCTTCCTTTACCTTGGTTTGAAACTACCAATTATCAATGTATCAAGTCTGGAGATCTCACAGAGGAAGAACAATTGATTTTTTTTTTCACTGTTGAGAACAAATCCATTATTAACTCTGAAAAGGATTCTGAGTCAGAATTTATTTTAAGTTCTGTGAATTTAATTCTCTCTTCAACCAAGAATTTCCTTTCTCAGAAGAGAGGAGTCTACCCTCTGCCTTAAAATGTTTACCTGTATGAGAAAAAATATCAACTATATTCAGATAGTTTATCAGATTTTCTTACTGCAGTGGTCTTGAGATCATAGCTCTGTGGTGGTCCTCTAGGTCTGTAGTTAAGTTTAACTTCTAGGAGCAAAATCTAGTTTTTAAAATACAAGGTTAGTTGAACTTTTTTGAGTAAGAACGATGAATGGCTTGGCTTTGTGATTGAAGATTGTTTGGGGGTGATATCCACCGCAGTAGAACCGTAGATAGTGGAACCTGTGTGCTGAATATCTCTCCACCCTTAGAACAAGGCTTAGCTTCCTATGCTCCACCAAGATGGTATGGATAGGAGCTGGATTCCAAGGTCGTTGATTTGACAGGTGTATCCTTCTCCTGACAAATGTGAGCTAGCTATGGGGGTCTGCCTCCCTTTGTGGGCATATTCTGACTGTAAAGCTGTCTTTTTGTTGCATCAAATAATGTAAACAGTGTGCAGTTGGTAGAGTTCTACCATCCCTTTAGAGGAGGATTGGGACAGTGCGGCTGTATTTTTGTATTTTTAGGCACAGATACAACGGATATTACAGCTGCTGACAAATTTAAACTGAGATCCCAGATGATCCAACATTAGCTACACAAGCCATCAGTGTTATGCTATAATGCTAACAATAAAGTAATACCTCCTTTAGCATTACCTTTTTTAGTACTGATTCACCGTAGCCATCTTTTAAAAATATTTTTCATAATAAATTTTGTAATGCCAAATTTCCAAAATACATTTGAAATAGTTGTTTGCATTGAGAAACGATAGAGTAGATCTGGACAGTGAATGAACAAGACAAGATTTGGACATAAAACAGTTATTTGGGCCTCTGACTTACTGGAGGACAAGAGCAGCGTTATGTTATGACAGCTTCCTATCTACTTAAATAGAAATCTTCTTTTATGTTCGCATTTTACAACTAAGTCATTTTTTCAATCTAAACTTTGATGATCATTAAGGAAATAAATTGAATAAAACTTTTCATCCAAGCACAAGAAGCCCTTCTGCATTGTACTATTCATCTTTGGTGTTGTTTTAATGATGTGATAATCAATGTTTTGTTATCATCTTCGAATTTCCTGAGTTGATCTGTTTTTATATTTTTCGTTGGTAAATGACAATTCATAGTCGCCAAATCTAATTTTGAAATTAGATTGAATAGTTCCAATATTATATCTTGTATCATTCGAGCTCTCCTGGTTTTTAACTGTAACTCTATAAATTGCATTGGCCTAATTGCATTTTCCTCTAATGAGGCAGTCATTGGAGTTTCTACAATTGCAATTTTGTATACTATTGAATTCATTGTTTCTTTTCCTATTTTTAGGTTTGAATTCTAGTTTATAGATTAATCCACTAATTTTCAAAGTGATCTGGTATTGTTCCTCTATGTTATGAAAAATTTCTTTGTTTGTGGAGTTGTTTTGTTAATCTTTTGGTTATTGAATTTGGTATTTGTCTAATCATATTAAATGAGTGGTTCATATATATATATATATATATATATATATATATATATATATACATAGGTCTCCCCACCATCTAAAAGTAGAATGTTCCTATGAAACCGCTGAAATGACATAAACTGAAAAAGCAATTACTATTTACTTATATTCAAAATTTTTGAGCATTCCCAGATCCCCAAAATAATCTTGTGTGATGATTGACAGGAAAGGAATGATTCCAGAAAGAAGGTAGAGTTTTCCATGAGTTTGCCTTATGTGTTCCACAGGGGCTAAAGGGCTCTAAGTAATCTGCTATTTACCCTCAGCTAGGGGGATAACTGGATTCATGTCTTTCCCAAGGGTTTTAGTGCAAAGTGAACACAAGTAGCCTTAGCTGAAATTCAAACTGTGCTTATCCTTAGAATGGCTATTTTGTATTTCAGTCCGATTTGCTTATTTTTCTTTTTTCTCTCAATCGAAAATTCATGAAAATAACAGTGTTGATCTTTTTGAAATCTCCCGAAATCCTCAAGTGGATTGCTATGTCCTGACTTTTCATGCCTTTCCAAAGGGTATTAGTATTAAATGAGTGCTAGCAGCCTTAGCTAAAACCCTAAGCAATGTCTTTGATTCCGTTTTCCACATCAGTATCTGATACGCCACCCTGCACATCCTGTTTATCAAAGGTTGTGATACTACTTTTTTCTATTTTCTCTTCTCTTTTAGAACATTGTCTCATTTGCTGGACTATAAAATATCTGGAAAATATTGCGGATTATATACAAAGCACTATCAAAAAGTTTGAGAAATTTGAATGTGAAAAAAATTACTACTTTCTATAATCTCCTTTGAAATAGTCACCTTTAGCATTGGTTCATACTAGCTGACAAAGAGTTTATACTCTATTTCATTTGCGCACTGTTCGAATTCCCTGAATTTTTTTGTAGCACCATGTATGATTCAATAATTTCTACTTGGTGTAGGTTATATTTTCTACATGAGTTGTATTGCATTTAACCCCCTCTCCACAGAAAAGAATGTCGCACCAATATTTAATTCCAAATTAGGGGTGTGGCTCTTACACATCAGTGACTTTTCATGTGTAATTACAGAACTTTTCTGTCAAACTTCCATTATTACAAATGAAACTTTAGAATAACGGAGAGTTTATCCAAACCTGTTTTATCAATTACGCATTTTCAGCAGATGTAAACTGTTCTTCTTTTCATTTTTAATCTTTTTTTTTTGTGGCAACTCCCATTTTGATGAATTTAAATTCTCCTTATTTATTGAAAGGCTTCATTTATCTGACATTGTAGGTGGGTGGTTGCATCGCTTCAATGGTATCAAATAATGGATAAGCGTGAAATTTTCACACCCCAAAAATTATCTATTCAGTGAATGTTACATACCTGAACAAAGCTATTTTGCAGCCAATTTTATTAATTCATTTCATTTATTATTCTGTTTGTGATCAAGGTAAGTATTACTTAGTATTATCAGGGAAGAAGATCATTCAGCTTTAGGCGATATGAATATCTAGGTTGGATTTCAAATAATGGAGGTGCAGAGTGGCTGAGAAGTTAATGGCTTAGAGAGTGGACTTATTGAGTCGACTACAAACTCTGGCTGGGACAAGTCTGTTAGCTTCATGAATCCTACTCTCGCAAGGGCATGAATCCAACTCTCCCCCATGGGAAGTGAGTGTTACCACATTGAGTTTCTGATTATTTCACATATCGTAAACTGAAACATAGGCAGAGAAACCTGAGATATGTAGAGCCCAGGCAAGGATGCCTGGAGCCATAGCCAGCATAAGAGAACTACTTATTTTGCTCACTTTTGAATGGCGATAGTTTATAACAAAAAAAAAACTTAACTTCTAAGGAGTTTATTTGAGGTTAATTTCCCAGCAAGTAGGACTTTTGGTGAGTATATCTTTCATGTTGATTTTAATTGCTTTTAAACTACTCAGAGCGTCAGTCTACGGCCATCAGTAAGAAAGTAGGTAAGTAAATAAGAAAAATAAATTATTTGACTAAGCTCTTGCAATTATATCAAATATCAAGAACGCCATTAAAATAGGAAGTTCTTATTTATTCTTATTTTTTTTTGTGATAGAACACAGCCATCTATTGAGTCATCATTCTTCTCGATGCATTAACTGCACTTTGCAGAATTTCAGGAGAATGCTGCAGTCTCCGCCTCAATAGGCTGTTGACAGTTACATCCACCAGCTCCTGGGGCAGCAAATTCCTCTCTGCAGTCAATGTAAGATGAAATGAGGCACTGTATAACAATGTTCTACAAGCAGGGTGGGGTGGGGTGGGTATTTGTTTATTATTTGAAGCACGTTGTCTTTGACAAGCTCTATATTTCGATCAACGATTTGATTGTCTGCATAGATAATCTTGTGCAACTTTCCTAATCTGTTCAAAGTGAATCTATCCTGTCGAGTTGTCCATTTTTTTTTTCTTTTAATTGTTGAGTCATTGGTTCAGGTTTATGGCTGTATTCATCGTAGACCAATCTGGCTGCTTGTTGAGTTATATTTTCTAATTTTGAACAGTCTGATGGTGTGTAAGCACTAGATGCATACTTGACTGTAGGATACATTAAAGTGTTATAGCTTTGGATCTTAGTAGCGTTGATAGAGTTGTAAAAAATTTTCTTTAATAGTCTTGATATATTTTGTGCTTTATTGGTTGTTTCATTGATATAAGTGCTCCAATTCATTTTTTTCATTTAGAGTAACACCAAGGTATTTTATGTCCAAGACAGATTTTAATATCTTTTTCTATAGTATGCACTGGGGTAAAAATTCATTCAATTTCTTGATGAAGTGAATAACATTACATTTTAGATTGTTAAATGGCATTTTTCATTTTTCATTTTTCACACCAGGTTAAGAGATTGTCTACCTCTATCTGTAAGCTTGTGTTATCATTTGGCAATTTTATTGTTCTGTAGATCATGCTGTCATCAGTAAATAGTAGATGAGTAAAAGCTCCAGGTAAGATCCAAATTAAGACCCCTTGGAAAGTCTATGTATGTATGGTAGCTCCTCTACTGATTCTATGTAAAATTGATTTATATCAGTGAATCCAAATTGCTTTTACGCCTGTACAGAGAAAATGCTTTGGTGATTGTTTTCCAAAATTTATTTGGACAATAAGTATGTCTATGATATAATAAAAAAGTATATATCTTTGTGTGTATATTAGGTTGATACAAATTTTCCAGCTTTTTTGTCAAAATCTTTTATTCATATAAATTCATAGCATCCTTATTCGGTCATCAAAGTATCTTTCTCTGATTTTCTATGACCTTAAAATACCTTCCAGCCAAATTGTATGTTCCATCTAATTAGGGTGTTTCCAGTATTTTTTTTGTGCATGTGTGTCTTTAGTGCATGCAATCATAAAGAACAGCTCACCATCACAGTCAATAATCGAACAATTGTTGAGTCAAAATTTTAAATCATGTAAAAAGAATTCCATTGAAGAATAGGTATGGTCAGAATAAATTCTATGTATTTTCCACCGGAAAACATCTAAAATGGAGTTAAAAAACATCTGGAAACGTCATGGTTCTAGAGAATCTAAATTTTACAAATAAATCTGTCAGAATAAGGCCCTAAAAAGGTCAAGAAAGCCTTTATTTTTTTTCTTTCTAAAAATCAAGGAAACATTTTTAGAAGGGTCCTAGAGGAGTACTGATACCAATTTTCAAGTCAGCTGACAAATGATATAGCCAGGAATGCTCGAACAAACAAACAAACACATACACATATAAAAAAAGTGTGGTACTCTCTACCATCTTTGATGACTACAGTTGTTCATTTCTGGTTTTGATTCAATGATTCTTTTGTGAAATTTTTCAATATCTGGAATTGCTAACCAGAGTAGGAGTGTTACATGGAGTGAAATAAGTGATAATCAGAATGTAACAGGGTTGGAGAATACGCCATATGTGGAAGAACTTCCCATCCTGGCTCCATGATCATTTGTCCCACTGCATTTGCAGATGAAGGATAAGCATTCCCAGAAAAAGTTATTTTCTGTTTTAATATGTCATTCAAAGTTGCCAATTGCTCACAGTAGTATCATGCAATAATAGTTTGTGCAGGTTCCAGCAATTCATAGATAAAGAATACTCTGTGAATCCTACCAAACACAGAAAAAAAAAAACGAATTCCCCAATCGTTACAAAATTGAACACTGTCAGTAATGTAGCTAAGATTTTCTCTTTTTTAGATTCCCATAATGAATCCATTTTTCATTGCTGGTGTCTATCTTGTCCAAAAATGACTTTTTGGTGTGTCAAGCGAGAAAGGCAAGACAAGTGTTTAAGTGCCGATTAATGTTTGTTTCGGTAAGTTAATGTGAAACCCATTTTCATCATTTCCTTTGACTTGATGGCAACATACTACAGTTGACTGATTGCACAAGCAATAAAGAGCTGAGTAAACTTCAAAGACATATCTAAGATTTCTCTAACATATTGCATATGATGGCACTAGGGACCCCTCACCAACTTGATGAAAAAAAAAATTTGCATCTGAATCAAGAGTCAAAATTGGTTGGGAGGCAAAATATACCTGAGTGTAATACTTGGAAGTTTTGTTCATTTGTATCACTGAAGTGACATCTCTGCACATGGTCTCATTTTTATGTAATCTTTCTTATAAACTGGTAACCTGCATATATAAGGTGTGTCCCAAGAGTATTCAGCAATTTTGAATATCTCGAGAACTGTTTCCGTTGCATTGATGTAACTTGGCAATCAATCAGAGGGGACTTTACTGAACAGGCACTCTCTCATTGGGTTACTCAGTCGGCAGTCAGATCTTATTAAAGAGAGAATGTGTTTTGTGTGAAAATCACATCCACAATGATTGAGCGAATCAGTCTACTCTAGGAATTTTTCCCCAAACATCATGTCATCAAGGTATTTTGACCCTCTTAGAGTTCAGACTTCAGGCTTCTTTTCTCAAATAGAATTCAAACCATGGATGAGATTAAGGAGAATATGAGAAGGCAGCTGATTCCAAAAGAGGGCTTCAAAAAGTCAAACAGACATTGTGGTAAGTGTGTGAGGTCTCAAGGGGTGTACTAAGGGACCTAAAGCATCATTACCCTAGGTAGGCTATTTTTTTTAATTAAAATCAGATGGCTGGATACTTTCCGGACAGAACTCATATGATCACTTTTGCTTGGCTAGAATGACTGGCATTAATTATTTACTTCTCATCAGCAGTGACCCTGCATAGACTTTTCAAGCTTTTTACCTACAGAAATTATAGGTCATATTATAAACGAGACTGCTCAACAGATGAATAAATACACTAAGTGGTACTTGATGTAATGTATGATGTCAGAAAATGATAGCAACTTGAAAATTATAAGAGGCATCTCCACACCTTATCAGAGAAATATGGTACAATGTGCAAAATTTGTTTTTTAACACACTGAACCAGTGGTTCACAAACACACTAAGAAATATATCTAACTTACGCAGCACACCAACTCTTTACTCCATTGAATTATGAATATACCTTGGTGTATACTTGACCATAGTTAGGGTATGGTCATATATATATGCATATATATGTATATATGTATATATATATATATATATATATATATATATATATATATATATATGTATATATATGTATATAATTTAATCATCTACAGACAGCTATTTAGTTGTATTACAACTCTTCAGTGTGTTTATAGACTATCCATTATCCTATCCAGTACCACAAGGTAGGATCGAAACCTTCGCTTCAGACCCAGAGGCTGGCATTTTACCCCTGCCCTATGCAGAACTGGACGGTCAGTGTATGTGTGTGTGTTTCATTTTTAAATCCCTGAAACAGAGACTTGGTAAACAACTGGTGATCCCGAGAAAAATCTGTCATAATATCTATTTCTGTGTAAAACATAAAACCCTCTGAAAAACTTACATGAATTATTATTTCTATTGATATTCGGACCACCCTCATCTTGGTTGTTTTTCATACAACGTTTCGGCCGTTGCACTCTACGGTCTTCGTCAGGTATCATCTGGTAGATGTGGGGAAGTAACGAACCGAACCCTTTATTTATCCACATGGACACATAGCGCAGTGGTTACAGCATCAGACAAATTACTGTAAAGTAATCTGATGGTTCTAGGTTCGATCCTAGTGTGAGACAATATAACAATACTACTAATGCTGAGAGGGGAGTACGGTCAATATAACTCCGTCGGATAAATAAAGGGTTCGGTTCGTTACTTCCCCACATCTACCAGATGATACCTGACGAAGGCCGTAGAGTGCAACGGCCGAAACATATGAAAAACAACCAGGATGAGGATGGTCCGAATATCAATAGAAATAATAATAATACCTCATCTCAAAAATTCCGAGATATACTTACATGAATTATATCAAAAGATATTTAGAAACAACTGTTTGATATGACAAAGAAATTTTTATTAATTTTTTAGAAATTTTTATTAGATATTTAGTGTGTAAAGCTTTTAGACTGTTTGTTTCTGCATATTAAGAAAATATATGTTAAGTACTATATATATATATATATATATATATATATATATATATATATATATATATATATATATATATATATATATATATATATATATATATATATATATATATATATATATATATATATATCATAAAGATAAAATGAATAAGACAAAAACATTTCAGTAGTCAATGAACAAAACTTTTACATTAGTATACTGATAGGCGCTCCAATGGAAAAGGTTGTCAGTTCAAATCCCACCTGGGGCTCATTTCTTTATTTTTCAATCATTGCCGTTGTTTCTCTCACCAACAAAAATGATTTGGTCCGAGCAAAAATTTAGTTCCCAACCTGTCTTTCTTCGTTCACATTGTCAAATACAAATGTCCATTTCTTATACTGATATATGTATTCATCACACTTTTTTCCTTCCAGCTGTCGCTAAAAAGATTCTGATCCCCCAAAATCTGGTGATAAAATCACTAGAATTGCAACTCTGTAGCTGAAGCAGGACAGACATAATACCCATACTGGGCACATTCAAGCCTGAAAATACATGTCTGCATATTTGGAAAAAAAAATTATGCAGCACACAAGCGGGAGATAGCTGTGGCACACTATTGTGACAAAAATAAAAAGTATTGAAAAATTCTTTTCTGATTTATCCACCAACACAAAAACTGAAGCTTGGAAAATGAATTAATAACCATAAAATACAATCTTGTTTTGATTAAATTATACCAACCCATACCAGTCAACCACAAATTGTGGAAATCAATCAAATCTGACTAAGGCAATGCATATGGGGAAACCGCTTGCCTCGAGCACATTCTAACTTATTTTGAACATTTCCTAAGAAGAGACATAACAAGGTGTTTTATGTTCATTTAGTTTGAAAAAATGTGTTGCAGAACTGCCGACAAAATTTCAAGTATTACTCCACTGAAGTTAATTTATGAAAGTGGGGTAACATTTAGGAAGCACTTTTTGAAAAAAGGATGAATATCCAATGTTTATTAGTTATATAGATTTAAGAGACACAATAGTCTGGTACAAATTAAGGATCTATCTAACTTTGCAGTTATCTCCTCAATAGGAGGCACCCAAATAACATCTTTGATGTTATACAGATTGGAGAGTCACAGTAGATTCACAATGTTGTCTCATCTTTTCAACCAAGTAATGTTAACCCCTCAGCATTTTGATCTTATCATCTGGTCAATGAATTCAACAAATTTCATATCACAGCGTTAATGGTTCCTTTTGCAGAACATGTCAAGTGGGCTCATGTTTGTAAGGGGGAAATATATGAAAATCTGCCTGAAGAATGTGGGCGACATGGCTGGATAACAAATATATTTCCCTTCAAAGTTGGATGTCTAGGTTTTACTGCCTAGTCAACATTGGCATACTTGACTAAACTTGAGGGAAAATCAACAAAAGCCTGGTGATTAATTATTAAATTCTGACTGGTTTGCTTCATCTTATTGTTGTTTTTTATGAAAACATTATTGGTCGAATACCCTCTGACCACTGAAGTAAGTCAGAATAAAGAAATAGCTTCTAATAAGAGCTCACATCATATATCATGGGAGCTCATCTTTCATGGATGACACTTTAATAGATGAAGCTAGGGCTAGACTGGCTCAAATCTAGTCATATTTCCACCTCTCCTCTCAAAATCTTCAGGTCATAGTTTGATTACTACCTCATAATAGTTCTCAAGCAATGATCTCAAGTTATTTGTATTCTGAGATTAGGAATTTTCATTATTAATTCTCGACTGTGTTTATCTTCTATCACAACATTCTACATTGAATACTTAGTCACCATTAAAGTAGCATGAAATTGGAAAAACTGAATACAAAAAACCTAAGAGGAAAGTCTGGTGATATTCTGAGGTGAGGTGGTTTGGGTTAGTGGTTATCATGTTTAAGCAAACATGTCTGACTCCAAAGTCACCGTCTAAATAAGGCTTTGTTGGAGGAACTGCTGCTGTTTTACATATCAGTAGTTGTATGAACTTATTAGTGAGTATATTTGACTATTCTTCCTTTTAAGAAACTGTCGACCAAAACTATCACCAAAACTGGTTCCTTCAGTTTTTAAGTGGGTCTTGATATGTATGTATGTATCACATGTACAAGCCACACCAATGAAGCTAGAAGGCTGAAACTTTAAATATTTACTCCTTATCATGTCTAGAAAAAAAATTCACTCTGAAATAGGTTTTTAGTGGGAGAACAATTTGCAATGTAAGTTTAAGCTAAATTAGCGCCTTACTTTGTGTCTGGCAGTGTTTGCATTGTATTTGAAAATTCAAACTATTTTGATGATCACTATCCAGCAAAAGGCAAGAGAATTAACTTATTCGTTGATCACCTTTTTATCCAATTTTCTAATTTATCACCCCAAACGCAGCATGTTGCCATAATGCAGTTTCTATTGAGTGACTAACCAGATCTATCATCTTATTTTTGTTGCTTTTTTATCAAATCAGTAACTTCTTTTACGTTCTATAATCATCAAATGTGAAGCATAGATTAGGATAAAGAATTAGCTTACAGCAAGATTTGAATTTATACGACAAATCTTCATCTAGGATATCAGACAACTCATTTTTTAGAGTTTATGTATAAAGAAATTATTTTGCGATACCACAGACATCTGGCAATGAACCTGACCCACCCATTTAAGTGCAATTAGGAGGTATAGCCAGGGAGCAGGGTATAAGTTACATTAATAGTCAACCCTCTCCAGCTCTGCATTTTCAATTTCGATCATTGTATCTCCCAACATGTTCATTGTACATGACCTCTGTTTTGCTGTAGTTCCTGTCGAGGCCAACTTTCTTGCTTGCTCCATTTAATTTGTCTAGCATTATCTGGAGGTCATGAAGTTTCTTCGCAAAGAAGACGATGTTATCAGCAAATCTGAGGTTACTTAGGTATTCCCTGTGTATCCTGATTCATTTGTGTTCCCATTCTAGGTTTCGGAAAATCATCTCAAGGCAGGCTGTCAAGAGTTGGGGTGTGCTGGTATCACCTTATCACCCACTCCTTTATCTAGTTGAATTTTATGTAGCCGGATTAAGGATCTGCTGTCGGCAGATATGTTGCAGTACTCTGATGTATACGGGGTCTACACCTTGTTAAACTATTGCGTCAATGACTTTGGGGAATTTCCACTGAATCAATGGCCTTTTTTTAAGTCAGCAAATGCTACAGCTAGTGGCATTCTATACTCTGCTGCTTTCTACAATCTTTTTATTTTTCTTTGTAATGTCAAAAAGATTTTGATGCTAAAATATTTTTTTGTACAAGTTTTTTTTTCCCCTCAGGTATTGATTTCATGCTGAAAATTTTGGTTCGTTCCCAATAATAAATAAGTAAATAAGTACCACATTTTAATCTTAGTATGTATAAGTAAAATGTAAATAGAAAAAAGTATCTAGACTGCACTCTACGAAGGTGGATCAATAAGTACATAGTCTGGCACGCTTATCAGCTGAATTTTGATCTGAAATTTTTACTGTCTAATGGTTGATCTATATGATTAATGATGGAGCATTTGGTTAAGTGTCAAGGATGGAGATTATATTGGAAAATGAATGTTTGTTGTGTGAGATAAATGCATTTTTATCAATATGGCTACAGACTTACCAGCTCAATAACACAAATTGATATAGATATATAAATAAATGTTTTTTTTCATTACATCACTAATGTACACGACTTTTGTTCTTTATCCTTTATGTCTTAAAACAGTAAATGCCACACATTTCAGATTTAATTGAGAAAAGGCAACAGCAGCCAGTGCATTAAATGTCTTTATTAGTAATATCTTGAGACAGAGTTTCAATTTTGACATCTATCAAATTTTATCACTTTGTTATTTACACTTATCAATACTTACTTAGCCAGTTTGACTTTTTTGAATTGAAATTTTTAACCTTGAGGTTAAGGGGTGCTAGAAAATTTTTAAAACTTTGAAGGGGTGCGTGCTTTAAAGGAGGTTAAGAACTAGACTGCACTCTAAATCTTCTTGGAGCTGTGCATGAAACTCTAATATTCAAGTCAAGAATTATTTTGTACATGTTTATGTTTCAGGGGTGGATACTGATTAAGAAATACCTCAGCATCTGGGTGAGTCATAAGTAAAATGTCTGGGCTGCATATTACAGAAGAGTGTGAGGGGTGGTGTTCACAGAAGGGTGGGAGGGACAAAATCAGAGGAGATTTGGGAAGGTGAAAACATATTTACATGAAAACATGTCCATGAACCATTTCTCAAAATCTGGAAATAATTATCGTAGAATATTACCCGAAGTTCAAACAGACACAAAAAAGGTCTGGTTAGTCCCTCAAAAGGAGCCATCACATGACCAGTGTGTTTTGTCAGCATGTTGTATTGGGGTAGATCAATTAAAAAATTCTAAAGGGGTTCATCAATGAATAATTTCCCTCGCTTTTTGTTGGGCGGGGATCAATATAACAATTTAAACTTTTAAGAAAAACAAGTATGAACACAGCCAGAGACTAATTAAAGGACCAGTTTAGCATAAATTTACATTGTAGATTGAACTGCCTCTAAAAACCTACTGGGTTGAGGTTTAAAAAAACCGAACTCAAAATATTTTTTGTAAACATAATGAGGAGTTAATGTTTAAATTATCAGCCCTCTAGCTCCATTGGTGTGGCCTGTAGATATGATACATACATACATAGCTAGCTAGCCAGCCAGCCAGACCAATTTGAAAACTGACAAAATCTATAGTAACAGTTTTGATTGACGGTTTCTGATAATTTCAAGAATGTTTTAATTCTATTATCTCTTTCCTTATATAAGCATTCATGGGGGATTTTTTAAATTTTAAATTTATTTTTTCATTTATCTTTAATCTCTTTCTTAAAGCTGATTTTGCAGTTTGTGGTAATACTGAAGTAGAGGAAAAAACACCATTTATTTGCTACTTTTATAACACTTCTGGCACCATACGAGGTCTGTCGAGAATGTATCCAGCCATTTAATATTAGCAAAAAAAAAAGTCTACCAAGGGCAATGGTACCTTAGTCCTCTTCAAAGTATTTCCCTTTAGACTCCACACACTTATCCAAGTACAGCTTCTACATTTCGAAATAGTCTATAAAGTCCTCTATCAGGATTGCCTTCTGCTGCCTTGTTGTGTTTTCCTTAAATTAATCTATTATCTGACATTTCCTCCCTTTCAATGGTGATTTTAGCTTTGGGAAAAGTCAGAAGCTACAAGGAGCCAAATCTTGACTGTAAGGATGTTGACAGACCTAGATGATGTGATTTTTGTCCAAAAAAATCTGTGCGAGTTGTAAAGAATAACTAACTTGTTCATTGTGAATTTGACAGTCACCCAGTACACAAACTCACTCAATGGTGCCTAACTGCTACTGAGTAACCCCCCAGCGGAGTGTTTGTTCTCATATGCACAGTAAGTTGCCCTCTGATCGGTTCCAAATTTACATTATGAATATTATTAGAAACATATTGTTCAATTTTCTATATTGTCAGAGAAAAAATTCTGTTTTCCAGTATTTTCTGTGGTCTAGCAATAGCCAGCTCCAAAGATGGCCAGATCAAAGAGGTATAACTGTAAGTTAGAATGAATACATTATCCATTTTTGACTACTTTATCCTTTACCTTACTGCTGTTTTTTATAACACTCACGTCTTATAATATTCTCTGACTGTTTTTTAAAAGCAGTATGAATTGGAAATAGGTTTAATTTCATACTCTATATCTTTGGACAATGCATTCACCAATGTAATTTAATGGAAATGCTTAATCTAAGACTTTCAGACAACTCTATTACAACTACTACTACTTGATGATAAACAAACAATATTGAGTGGAGATTTTGATGTGATGGGTGTGGCTACATGACAAGATTTATTTTCAATGGTTGCCTAATTGGTAAAGACATCATCCATGTTAGTTGGGCTCTAAAGGATATAAGATATAACTTCAACTCTTCTCAGACTATACTAATTTATTTCCGGTCCATGCTCTAACTTTTGAAAAATTCATTCATGGAATGTAAAATAACTTGAGCATGGGGATAAAAAGCAACAATATTAAAATGAAAGGAAAAGCAGTCAGAATCAATAATAAAAATGCTTCATCTAAGATATTCAGACAACGACAATGCAATTTAACCCTTTTGAGACTGCTGGGACGTATACATCCAGGGGTTTCTATGAATCATCATCATCATCATCATCATCATCATCATCAGTCTTTTAATGTCCGTCGTTGGACATAGACCTTCCCCAGGATTCGCCACACTTCTCTATCATGGGCATCGCAGAGTCAGTATTTCCTGAATTTGTCTAGTTCATTTCTCCATCTTGTGTTCTGTTGGCCTCGGTTTCGCATATGATCTCTGGGGATCCATGTTGTGAGTCGTGATGTCCATCAGTTGTCTTTCATTCTTGCAACATGGCCTGCCCATTGCCATTTAAGTTTTTTAATAGTTTCTATGATGTCTCGGACTCCCGTTTTCTTCCTTATGTACTGTGCTCTCTTGTGATCTCTCCATGTAAAGTTGAGCATGATTCTCTCATGCGCATGCTACATGCTTCTCAGTTTGTAGATCTGTCTGTTGGTTAGGTTCCATGGTTCAGCTCCATCGAGAGGATGCATTGGTTGTATATTCTTCTTCTGAGGATTACTGGGATCGTCTGGATTTTGAAAGTTGAGCTTGCTCAACTGAAGGCCTACCATCCCAGAGTTATTCTTCACTTGATTTCCTCCTCTTTTGAGGATCTCATAGTGCTAAGATATATATATCCCAAAAATCTCTCTTAGAATTCCATATGGACATATGTGTCCCCAAACAATAATTGAATGCGATTTTCTCAGCTTTTACAGCTGCAGTGTCATCATCGTATGAAAGCCACACAGAAACTAGTTTGTATTATGTGACTGAACAGGAAATACATGCAGGCAAAGTTATCAGCAAATTCTGTATTTTTCATCTCTATCAGGATAAACGTCTACATGAAAAAATATTTAATTTAATCAAAGAATACTTCTCTTCAAGTGTATTAGATAGAAATCTTTTGCTTTTTTTTAAATGCCTCCTTAAAAATCATGCCAATCAATAGCTTAGTCTTGAAAGGGTTAGTAGAAAATAGGACTGTAATTTTTTTGTTATTAATTTATTTACCTCTACCAACAAGGTTGGAAGGGTCAAATGTATTCACTTGTGCCTGTCCACACGTTATCTTGATGGAAATATGGGGAGGATGAGCAATGGGCTACAGAGGAAGTGATTTCATTTTGGGGTGGATCCAGGTAATTGTTTTCAATTGGGAGATATTTTTTATAATTCTGTAGGAAAAGAGGTTGAAAATGAACAAGTGATAGAGAAAAAAGTCCGAATAAAAATTCCAAGGAGAGTAACTCAATATTTGTACATTTAAGTTCTCACCCTTGTTTTTTTTATACTTCATTTTCATTCAGTTTATAATTACTGTTCAACATTGGCAGAGTTATGGGCTTTCCAAGTGTTTTCTATTTTTTTTCATGAGTATTTAGGTTCTAATCCTTGATATCAGCTTAACATAGAAAGTACTGTAAAATCTTCAAAGAACATACAATGGGTCTTTCAGTCCTTGAATTTGAGCTTCTGTTAGTCTGATCTTTCATATATGACTTTGCCATAAAGCCTCACTTGTACCAAGTGACACTGAGAGCTTGAAATTTAAACAGATTTCTTTTACAACTTTTCTGCAAGATGTATAGACATAAAACAAGAAACAGTGAATTAAAAAAACTTAGTTATAGGACAAAACCGGTTTTGATGTATGAGCTGAGTTTATCTATTTATCTAGCTGTCAGTCTACATCTAAACAATGACTAAGTTCTCCTTCAAACTGACTTCATTAAATATGAAAAATCCAGACTTCTTGAAAATGGCATTGAATTTTGGAGGCAGAACACATAGGTCAAAAATGTGCTAATAATAATGAAGATGAATTTTAGTCCCACTAATTCAAGTAAAAATATTTTCCGTGACTCATCTGAGTGTCCATGCGCAATAAAAACTATTTTCTGAGGGGGTTGCTGTGACTATGTTTTACCATGTAACTTGGGTGTCCACTGAAACTTTTTTAGGTGGGTGGGGAAAAGGATCTATCGGGGTGGGGCAGTAAAAAGATACACAGATATTGGTTGTCAGATAACGTTCAAGGGACTATCTAAGCTGTGACATCCTAAGCTGTCACTGCTCATGGTGACCCCTTGATCCCTGGCTTCTGTAGGGTTCAAACTTTCGAACTATGAGAGAAGGCCTGATCAGGGTGGGGGAACAAATGCCCAGTTTTCCCTCCCTTCTCCTTCACCGACAGCCGCCTGTGCCATGTAGCAAACTGCGGTTGAAGTTGGTGTCTGCTCTAAGCAACTACAACACAGAGAGCCACATGGAACCTATTAGTTGTGAAAATATTTTTGCAGTTCTTGGGATATTTATCCTTTACAGATATTTAATTATCTCATTTACTCAAACAATTTTTACTGCTTTTTTCAAAAAGTTCATACATCATTGAAGGAGTGAGCATTTTTATTTCTTTTTTTTTCTAACCTTTTCTTTTATCTGCATTTTCCTTGCTTTATTTTTTAAATCTCAGAACAAGACAGTTGAATAATGTATACAATAGATATGTTACTATAATTCACCAAATGTCAGTCAAGGATGGCTATGGTTATGGCCACCAAATTTTCTGTGGTTAGTAAGAGGACCCCAGAGTATGTTTTAGCACATTAGTCTTTGATAATTCCCAAACTTTTAAAGTTTTATCGTGAGGAGTTTGATTCACAACGTAAGTAAAGTGCTGAACTGGACTCTTACTTTGTGTCCATTTTGTTAGCTTAATCGAATCTTAATCATTTTCTTTGACCATACACTGTCAACAAACAGATGATAATCCAAACTGTAGCGCAGGTTTTCAGCCAGAATTTCAAAAACACATTTTGCATTTTGCACATATTTTGAAAACAGTATACGTGCAAATCTATTCTCTCTCTCTCACAAACACACTAAATTTAGATCTTATGAGTTTGACTGTGTCTGTAAGTCTTTTGTTTTTACTGCCTGGATGCTGAGGAAGTTATGGGAGAGTGGTTTGCCCTAATGCTCACTTGACCGCATTCTTCTCTAATAACCATCATAGTATGTCTGACAACACGTTTTATCAAATTTCTAGCAACAGGACACAGTACAGGTAGAAGCAGATCCATACCTTTCCCAAGGATATCAAAGGGGAACTTTGATAGAGACCAGTGATGTTTCCGATATAATGACAGACAAAGTAGTTTTTGTACTACGAAATATGAAGAGCAGAAAATCCTCAGGCCAAGATGGCAAACTGATAGATCTTTTTAGATGTGGGAGAGGCCTACCACAACAGACTAGTGCAACTATTCACTCGATGCTTAAGAGAAAAGAAAATGCTCCAAAATTTCTGTCTGGGAATACTACAAAACTTGGCAATTATAACCCAATTACTTTTTAACATTTATAAAATATTCTCAGAAATACTTACAAATGGATTATCACTTTTCATGGAAACTAACTGTGGGAATAGGCAGACTTTATTCAACAAACATTGAATCAGCTTCAAAAGACATCAGAATACAACAAACAAATTTGTTTGGTTTACCTGGACTATGAAAAAGCCTTTGAATCAATAGAACACATCAGATTGATATTTCTGAAAAAAAAAGTTCTGTACGCAACCATTCTTTTTACGTCAATATTTGGCCAAGTATTTTTCATTGGGGGGGGGGGGATAATGAAAATTTGGAACGATCATATAAATATGATTTGAATTTAAAAGTAATCTTGCATTTTTGAACGTTTTGAAAATTGGGGTCATACAAACACGCACATACAAACATATATATGGTTAAACTTGCTTATCTTGGACTAAAAAAAATTAGCATAAAGATTGCAAAAAGTTTCTCCTGATGGTTAAAATAGCTAGATTTATTTTGTTTTCTTTCATTTCCAGTTAACTTCTTAGCTAAAAATGTCAAGTACACTCAAAAAAATCATGCATAGACTTCTGAAATGTTTACTACTTAATGTCTGAATTTTTCTAAATTAATCTACTATTTAAAAATCATAATGTTGTATAGTTTCACTGCTTATATAGTCAATAAATTGATATTAGTTACTTTACTTCTCTTATTTCAATGTCCCCATACTAAGTTCAACTGAGTGATGAAGTGTAGCTAATTTTTTTCTCTTGTATTTAACAATTTTATCTATTTATTTTCATTATTGTGTCAATATCTGATCAATACATTGTATAATTAGATGTTTTTTACCAAACTTAGTTAGAGATGAAAAAAATGAAAAAAATCTAGCCACATCCAGCTATTCATTTTCATTATTGTGTTAATATCTGACAATAGGTTGTATGATTAATTTTTTTTAACCAAAGTTAGCTGGAAATGAAAAAAAAAATGAAAAATTTTTATTTCAATTTACATCTACCTACTTTAAGCCACTATTAGCTATTTTAGCCATAAGTTTTTCCTGTCCGATTTTGTCCAATTTTTGAAACATCTGTGTCAAATTTTGAACAGAAATGATGGTTTAAATTAAAATTCAGATATAGACCTGTATGTGTCAGCTTCTTGTATACTGTGGTGCCATAACCCACCTTCTGTGTAGGTTACAAATGGGTCCAGAAAAGGGAGTCTGTGTCAATGGTCTGATTGCATTCACATGGTTAAAGAAAGACCTCTATATTAACATAGCGGGGCCAAAGTATAAACATGCTGTTTATGTAATTAAGCCAGACTGATGGTTTCGACAATGATGAGGTTAAGGCTAGATCTTTGAAAAATTTCCTATATATTGGAAATAACCAGAGAAATTCCTGAATGCATTTGCGAGCCTTTCTCCTGTTGATATATACTGTGACCCAGCTGGAAATGTGTTATCCACATACAAAACATTAGCATTTCCAATAAGTAATTAATGGGGATGCTAGTGCAGTTCTCTAGATCACTGTCATTTTTCAGTCTGTCTCATGGTATGAGCAAGGCATCCTCTGTTGGAATCCATTTTGGTCAGGGATTTAATGACTTCACAATATATAATGACCAGTGATTTCATTAATTTACTTGTGAGATGAACTTGTAGTAATAGCTATTCCTGTCTGTCCCCTGAGTGATTCAAATCATCTCAGTAGATAATCATGCTTTGGTAACATTGTGTGACAAAATTTTTATTCTTGAGTTGTATGTTATTTTCTAATTACTTGAGCATTAAAATAATGATGTTGATGATCCAATTGCTTTTGCATTAAAATAATTTCAATTGTAAATACTACAATTGAAAATATTTTCTTCACACCTACGGATGTGAGAAAGTTGTTAACAACTATAAACCTAAATAAGTCAATGAGACCTGATGAGATTCATTCTCGAATCCCCAAAGAATAGATAGATGTCCTATATCTCCCATTGTTCAATCTAGGATTTTGATGAGATCTTTAGACAAGACTAGACTTCCTGAAACTTGGAAAATGGCAAACGTCACACCTATCTTTGAAAGGCCTTAACTAGTAATTGTAGACCAGTGAACTTAACCTTGCAAGTGAGTGAAATATGTAAAATACTTGCGAAGAAAGAAATTGAAAAATTCATTAAGGATAAAGGTATATTGTACAATGAACAACATAGCTTTAGAGGAATTAGATCCTGTCTTACAAATCTACTTACCACACTTTAGGGTGGACAAAATTGTGTGATGGGGTATGCCTTTTTGATGCATTGTACCCAGATTTTAAAAAGGCCTTCAACTCAGTTCCTCATGGTAGACTGATCTACAAACTACAAGGATATTGCATAACTGGTGAGTTAATCTGCTGGCTAGAAGACTTCCTATGAGGCAGGAAACAGAGAGTATGTGTTAATGGTATTAATTTTGATTGAGGGGGTTGTAAGTAGTGGCATGCCACAAGGATCAGTGCTTGGACCGGTACCATTTTTGTTATTTAATGATCTACCGAAATGAATCTCTATAAATTGTAAAACTTTCGCTGATGATACAAAATTGTACCATCCTAGCTTAACACTGAGTGACCAAGTTAGAGTGCAAAAGGACCTGAATAGTTTAGCATCATGGCCAACAGAGTGATTATCTTTTGACAAAGATAAACGTAAGATGCTTCATGTAGGCAAAAGTAACCCATGTTATGACGAATGGAAATTTGTTGAATATTGTAAACAACGAACAGGATCTTGGTATCATTATAACTGACGAACTCTCAATCTTGAAGTAAATTGTCAGTGCAGATGCTAAGGTGGACTGAGTAATGGGGTTGATGAAGCATACTTTCATTTATATAGACATTGAATGGTTTCTTTTATTGTATGAGATCAATATTCCTCCGCAACTTGAATACTGTGTTCAAGCCTGGTCATCGTACTTGGGGAGGACGAAAATCTTTTAAACAAAGTCCAGACACAAGCAACTAAGTTGATATCAGAAAAAAGAAAGTTCGAGTTATGAAAATAGGTTAAATGAGTTGGGGTTGACAACGTTAGAAGAAGGGAAGAAGCAGAAATGTTTAAGATTATGGTTGGTAGAGAATTAGTAGATCCTAATGTATTTTTTTTTCTTACCAAAATTGAGTACAAGGGACTGAGAAGCCATGCTTGTACGATGAAAATGAATACAAGTAGATTGAATATCAGAAAATTCTTTTTTTTTTTAGAAACTGAGTGGTAGGATTATGGAGTAGATTACCGTGGTATGTTGTGGTATCAGCGAATGTAAATGAGTTTAAAAAGAGTTATGATGTTTATCACATCAGCATTGATGCAAATGTCTAGCACTGAGATATTGAGTAAATGTGATTATTTGATGTGTGCTTGTGTGTACAAATTGAATACTTTTTTTGATCATCATCATCATCGGCAGCAGCCTTTTAGCATTCGACGTTGGATATACACCTCTTCTAAGATTTACCAGACCTCTCTATCGTTGGTGTCATGGAGCTAGTATTTTCTGAACTTGACAAGTTTGTCATTTATATTTTGTCACCCCAGTTTTGCATGTGACCTCTGGGGATCCACGTTGAAAGTCGTGATGTCCAGTGGTTGCCCGCTACATGACCAGCCCACTACCATTTAAGTTTTCATGTGGATTCTATGATATCTTGGTCTCCTGTTTTTCCCCTAATCTGTTGCGCTATTTCGAGAACTCTCTATGGTGATGTCTCAAAATATTTCATTACATAAAAAGTAGAGAAAAAAGCTATTATTCTCTTCAAACTTTGCTTTTTGAGCATGGTGGTGTTATTTTGAAATTGACCAATTTCCAACAGTACAATGGCTGAATTTGTATATTTCAATTCACATTTTCAAAAAAATCACTTTTTTTCAGAAAAGCAACAACATATGAAACTAAATTAACATGTACCTATATAATATCAAAATCTAATTCTGTTTCTCTGTTACCTCCAAGTTGCTGATACAGTGCATTGTAGCCAGATGTATTGAATTGAAATACCCTCAAATAAACAATGCAAAAAGCATTTGTGTGATTTGCAACTGAATAATAATAGTGTGGCGTCTACGTTTGCACTCACCCTGATAATAATGATCTGATTTCCATTCATCTACCTACATAAGACTAATGTGATTCTATTTATCTGTATATGATCTCTAAGGAGGTGGCGCATAGTAGTCAGGGCTATTGAATTAAGCAACCCACGAAATGCATTAATCTAAAAAAAATGCAAACAAATTTTGTGTGATTTGCAGGTCAATAATGATATGTGGTGTACATTCTCACTTATTCCTATTTGTATTATGATGAGAGATCTGTCAGGGGAGATAACTATAAAATGCTAATCATGGAAAAGTCTTGCTTTTTTTTATTTACAAATGCATGAAAAAATCCAAATTCATTCTGGTCATATCAGATTGCATTAATTTTTTCTTAAAGGGTGACTCAACAGGTAACAGGGTTGTGTTATATGATTATAAAAGTCTGATTTTATTTATCTGTTTGTGACCTCTAAGTAGCCAAAACAGTGCTTTGTAGCTAGATGAATTGAATTAAGGTACCCCTGAAATGCGCTGACTTGAAGAATGCATGAAAATCAGGATAATTTGCAGCTTGATAATACTAGTGTGGGGTCTGCTTCCTCACTCACTCCTGAAAAAGGCATTTTCTTATAGAAGATGAAGAATGTTCCCTCTAATTTTCAGTAGTCATGTCCACAAAAACATTACGTTGTGCAAATTTTTTTCTGTGACAAAATATATGCACACTGAATGTTTGTGCAAATGTAAGCGTAATTCAAAATGAATTATTAACAATAACACCCATCAATTCACACAGATCATAATTATTAACGGTGCTGAAAATGATTTAATCAGAAGTCATTCAACTCGTACATTATTACAATTGCTTGCAAACTTTTTTGAATCACTGTGTCCTTAGTATATAAAAATTTTTTCACAGCACTCCAAGTCAGAAAGTATGGTTATGTGGTTAGGTTAGTTAAGTAAAAAATAAAGTTGCTATTTGAAGACTTGGTTCAACTTAATAGCTTGATCATACCACTATGCAGTAGATTCAATTTTCAATGAGATCACAGAGAATCTGGGGTTGCTCATATGCAACTGCTATGTATGGAGAATGTTTGACACAGTTTTAGAATAATCCAGAATGTAAACTTTGTCTATCGACTTGTAATGACTTGAACTTCGAGGAAGTCAAGAAGTCAAGTCAAGAGAAAAAATAAGGAAAATAAACCAAACCTGTTTTTCTTATACGTAAATCCTTGCTGGTGTGTTAGCTCATTTCAATTGTCTGTTTCTTCTTATTAGTAGTATCACTTAGAAGCTTTAGTGCTTGTTAGTTAACAAGAAAATTAGAAGAGAAATAGGATAGTATAGTTCATTTTTTTAAGGAGTAATAGACTCTTTTTTCAGATATGGCAGTAGTCTAGGAGATGCTATTGACAAGACCACTCTTAGCCATGGAGTTACTCAAACTGACTGGATTCACTTAAAAGTGTGGCTAATCCCAGATGTTGACCTTGGTACAAACTTCTTGATGCTGCTGCCTGGAGGTCAACTGTCTAGACAAGCAAGGGAGTAGATCTAAAAATAGTACAAGCTACCACTATTGTCACACCATTCAGTGTGGAAACAGTGAAGTTCAACAAAAGATTGACAAAGTGATTCACAACTTTTTAATTGTCGCTTCCTATCAATTGTAACAATACATCAATGCATTAAATTATAAATGCCTGGAATTATTAAAATTTCCTGATATTCCATGGAGTCCCTGGGAGCTAACCATGATACGCAGGTTCATTGTGGTAGCATCAAATTGCACTACATTTCTCTCAAAGGTTGACCCAACTGGTCACAGTGCTATCCAGGTTACAATAATGTTAAACAAAAGTGATCTCAAAATATTTAGAAGTGAGTAGATTTGGAGATTCTACTGACCCCAAAATATAATTTCCCATCATGTTCTTGTTACATGTTCCTTTATAGAGGCATTCAAAGTCCAGTATATCCTTGTGGAGGCACTCATCTTGCTTCTCTGAATACACTTCCACGTTCTATTCAAATTTATCTAAATGAACATCAAGCATATGGACCTTGACGGACAACCTGCAGCCTATTTCACTCTAGTTCTTCACCATAAATCAGATCCGCATAGTTTTCAGCTTTGTGGTTGCCATGGAAGCCAAGAGCCACCGTGACAAATTCTGTACCAAGCTGCTCTCTCCTTTCTAATGAGCTTCTTGGAAATTTCCATACACTATGGGATCTTCATTATCTGTGGTCTGACAAAGACATCGACTTTTGACCTTTGCCTCAGACGGTGCTCTCTGGCAGCATCTACTATGATGAAGACTGCAAGGCATATTTCAGCATGCCCATCAAAGATTGAGAGAAATTCTGAGCATTTAATTTAACTCGCAATACAACAATGGCTAGATGTCTGATATGAACAGAGAGGAAGTCGTCACACAATTCAAAATGGTGGTATTCCTGATGAGTCTCCAAGGGGGAAAATTACCCCCACTTAATGAGCCTTTGGGCCAGTAGAGACGTCTTGGCACATTACCAAAGGTGGGACCGGACACAACCACCCAAATCCTCTGAAGAGATGGCCTAAGCCAGGTGGAAGCCACTGGTTGGCCTTACGAAACAACTTGTCATGACTCCAGACAAGGAGTTAACAGCCTTCGAGTAGCTTCTCAAAACTGTCTGAGACAATGTATGTAAAGTACAAAATGTTCTGATCACAAAAGCCAAGTTCAAAAGGGAATAATTGTCATTTTCCATACCTTTTAGACATAATTAATTAGAAAATAATACCAATGCAAGAATAAAAAAATAAAAATTTATTACACAGTGTAATCAATCTGAGAAAATAATTATCATCATCATACTATTTATCTGCCTTTCACGGCTTGCAACTGTTATGCACTGATTGGTTGAAAGAGTAACTAATCAGGAAAGAGAGGATTTTGAAAAACAATGATATGGAAGGAGCATAGGTGATACATTAAGACTGTTATTTGAAACAGATTTTCTTAGATCATTTTTGGGGGGAATTACATGTTTGTAAGAAATCTGGGTTATGATTCAGTTAAGCAAATTTTACATGGTAATGTATTACTATTTTTTTTACTGTAAATGAATTAAATGAAAATGTTCCATATTTTGATAAAATTACTATTTTGTTAATATACATTTGGTGATTAGTAGTTTACTAAAAGGGTAGAAAGAATGAGGGAAGAAAAGTATGTTAGGTTTGCTGAAAGGGAAGAACAGAAAAGAGGGGGGTAAAGTTTGGTCGTTTAATAACCGGGTAGGAAAAAAAAGAAACAAGATAGTTTACTGAGGGAATAGGAATAGAAAGTAAAGTCAATTTATTAAGAGGGAACGCAGAGAGAACAGAGAAAAAGAGAAGTGCTTAATAAGAGGGTAGGAATAGAGGGGAGGAAAGTGAGTTATGTAGCTTACAGAAGGAGTAAGAAAATTTTCACATAAAAAATGATCCATGGTAGTATAACTAGATGAAATCATTGATGTCAACAAGTATTGGAAGGGGTAAGGGAGACGATGAGAAGATACAGGTATAGGGTGTGAAAAGAGGAGAGGTTTGAAATAATGGATAACACCAGTATAATTTGCACAGGTCCAGCTAGTTATCATTAATATCATTACCTCTGCCAACGAAATTAGAGAGGTATATGCATTTAATCGTATCTGTCTTTCTTTCTGTCCACACAATATTTCCAAAACCATGCAATGAATTTTTATGAAACTTGGTGGAGGCAGGAGGCAATGGGCTTTGGAAGGATTGGTTGAATTTGGGGATTCTAGGAATCCGTTTTGATTGAGAGATATTTTACCTCTGCCTACAGAGTTTGAGAGGTATTTGCATCCAGTCATGTGTTTTCGTCTGTCTGTCTAAGAAACATCTCCAAAAGTATTTTATGATTTCAATGAAATTTGGAGGGTTGGACAATGGGTAAGGAAGAGTTTGTTAATTTTGGGGTGGATACAGGAATTCATTTTAGATTAAGAGATACTTCACAGTTTGTTTTTTTTTAATACATTTAAGTATACATATGATTGTTCACATGGTATCTCTATAAGTTCCCAATGTATTTAAATATTTGATGCAAGGATGGACAATAGGCTACATGAGGAGTGATTGAATCTGGAGGGGGGGATCAATGCACAATTAACCCCCTCCTCTCACTTCGTAGTTATGGAATAACACAAAAAAAATTGAAAAAAGTTTTATTACTATATTTAGTGTTTAAAGCTAAAAAAACTTTCTAGACTATATATATATGGTGAAATAATGGATTCGCTGCACAAACATATTTACGTTTCTATCTTTTTGTGCTTCTTCAGGCAAGGTCCAAAAGGGCAGAAACACAAACATTTGTATAGCGAATCCAATTTTTCACCGTATTTAAAGCTCTATTCTAACTCAATGTTTGTGTATAGAGCACTTGATGAAATGAACCAATCACACATTGCATATTTAATTACTGATTTGTACTTTGGTGCATATATATACATATATATATATATATATATATATATATATATATATATATATATATGAATTATAAATTGCATTATATCATTCAGAGACTTATTGGGACTGCTTTAGCTCAATGATAAGAGCATTGAAGTGATAACCCTATCGGTGACACGTTTGATTCTGGCAGCAGCCCCATTTTCTTTAATTGTTTATTCTATGTCTAAGTTGTTTAGGGTGAGTGATACATTAACCGTGTAATGAAAGGAGATCATTTCAAATGAGTTTATATAATACCATTTATAATCCATTCTGTCAGATCATGTATATCAATTTCTCAATATATATATGTATATATGTATTTATATATATATATATATATATATATATATATATATATATATATATATATATATATATATATAAATATGTATATACTGTTAGACCTACCCATCAAAGTATGGCTTTTATTATAATTTTAAAAAAGAAAAAATGTACTTTACCATGAGAATAGGGCTATTATATGTTTAATGCAAATGTGTCGCTAATGATTTTACTATAGAAATGCATTGAAAATAAGGAAGATAGGAATGTCAGTGGTCAAGAATTAAGATAAGTAATACTGACTGAAAGAGCTGTTATATGATATAATCGCAAAAATTAAAATCCTGCATCAGCAAATAAGAGCTGATTAGTGTAATGATAATGTTTGATCGGCAAACCAGATTGTTGACGCTAAAAAAGCTGTTTGCAAATACATTAGATGACTAATGGCTTCAGAAAAACAATTAATCATCTCTTCAGTTAATCTTGCTAAAATGAAACAGGAATGTTTTTCTCAAACTTCAGATAAAAAAACAAAAGCATCAACAAAAAACTGTCAAGGCCAACTAATCACTTCCATAATTTTTTTTTACTGAAAATAATTTACAACAATTTGCCTTTGAAAATCCAAAACTCCCTTACTACTCCAGTCAGAAGATTATTCTGCTTGAACGAGAGAGAAAAATATAGCTATTTTTTCTAGATCTTATCAGTATTTTACAAGAATTGAGCCAATGTTTATATTACAAGTGGTGTAGCACTGAGGGGACATGTGGGAACAGCGGTCTCCTACTTAGTTTGGGAGCCGGGTTTGCCAAATGATCCAAGCCTTATCCAAGATACTTACCCAACACAGGCATTGGAATAGCATTGAATCTGGAAATCGAGTCTAGAGGCAGAGGTTGAGTACCAGCCTCAAAGGGGCTATTCCAGTGCCTGTGTTGGGTGCCTCTAAGATAAAGCTCAGATTATCTCCTCCTGTAGCCCAATCTGGCAACCCTGTTTGAAAGGGGAATGGCATTCCCTCACTATCTCTATACTTCCAAATTCTCATTTTGTTTGTGTTTGTCGCTCTAAATTAGCTGAAACAGTGCATTGGAGCTGCTGGCTGAATACCTGCTCTAAAGGACAGATGTAAATTGCTCTCAAAAAAAAAAGAAGATAATCCTGTAGATAAGTGACATAAATTCGCAATTTCTGTGTGAACAGTATAAGATATTTTTTTTATATCTTATCACCAAAAAGTTATGTACTTTTTATTTAGTTTTTGATTAATAAACAAACTGATCTTTCATTCCCTATCTTATAATGATATGAATTTTATTTTTTTTATTTTTGTCTCAAAGTCAGGAAGGAAGTCCTGATCATAAAGTTTCACACCCTCTCCTACTCCAAACTCCTGTTTTTTTTATTGATATTTACATGATTTACTACCAAACTATCTCAACATGTATGTGTGTAAGAAATAAAGTATAAAATTACGTTAGCACGAGTGGGGTTCGAACCCATGCGGACAATCGTCCACTTGAACTCAAGTCCAACGCCTCAACCACTCGGCCATTGTGCTCCTCAATACTTTTACTAACCACTTTTTAGGGGCCAAGAGTTCTCAATAATCAGCCATGCACACATATCATTGACAAAAATGCTAACATTGGATGTGGTAAAAGATACTTTAGTTGTGTTTGCACCTATAGAGCAGTGCTGTAAATATCAGATCGTGTAAACAAAAAATCACGAGTTCTTCTCACACTGCAGAATTGCCAACATGGATTTTATTCATTTATATGTAGACGATGAATCCTATGTGGGTGACTAAATGTTCTTGCCTTACTGATATAATTAGAAACTTTATTCTTGCCCGATGAGGGATTCCTACTAACTAGTCCTAATCGTAAAGTTTCACATCCTCTCTTACATGATGTTAAAAACAGCACACAAATGAAAACATTTACAACAATATTTACTGCTGTGTTTCTTTCATCAATTCTCTTATTTCTTTTTATTTGTGCACCGTTTTTGACTTGAAGTGAGCAGAGGAGTGAGACTTAACAATTTTCAATCGGAACCACCATCCCGTCATTGTACCTTATTTCGAAATTTATGGACAGAAATATAATTTCATGTTTATTACCTCTTCAATAGTAATCATTCATAAAACAAATGAGTTGGTTAAAAACTATTGAGAAGTGATAATGTATTTGATTTAGATCATTTAGATGTACAGTTGTTCATACTTGGTTGGGTAAATTACTGTTTAAAAATTCTTAATAGATATATGAATAGATAGATAGATGAGTAGATAGATAAGAATCTCCCTATTTCTAAAATATGAGGACTTTTTCCATATTTCAAACCTTTTTAAATTCTTCAAATCATTTTTCCAAAATATGAAGACTGTTCATGTATTTTCAAATCTTCAATCAATCAAGAGAGAGAGAGAGAGTAAGAATTGGCATTTTTAGAGAGGGGGAGAGTAAGAGAGAAATTGATTTCATCATTTCCTCTCTAAGAGCGAGACTAAATTTCCATCAGCAACTGAATAATAGCCTCAAAAATGTGACAACCTCAGAAAGAAATTGAAGAGTAAATTAAACACCACCCAAAAACATATTTTGGAGGATGATTTTCAAAAACTAATTTTCTTAAAAGCCTGCCTATGAGTCCGAGTAGTACCCATAGAAGATTTCATGAGTTAATGTTGAGTGTTTTCTGTGGTGGGCTGTCACATATAGATAGACTGATAGATTGATGGACTATGAATTAAAATATATATATAAAGATCAGTGTCCCCAAATTTATTTGTTTGTCTATTCAGCTTAGAGAGTTCTGCTGAACCAAACTGATTTAAAAAATCAACAAGAAGAAATGGCATGATTTGAATCTGCAATTGACAGTCCAGTACCATAACCATTACACCAAGCTAGCTCATGGTGAACATGAGCATAAAATGTCATCCGAATTGCTAGGACGTCATCAGTCAGTACCTCTCATCAATATTTCCTTTGTCCCTCTTCTCAAACAATCCGCCTTCTAGCACGTGTCATTCGATAACCAAGTGCTAAACTTAAACAATGCACAAACAGTGAAATGCAATAATATTTTTCTTTTTAGATGATAAATGAGAGCAGTTAAAAAATATCCCTACATTGCTAGGTTGGATTGACTTATGATGAATGAGAGCATTTTTGATGTTTGATTTAGCCCCCTCTGTTCCAAATGATTGCAATGAAGTGTTACAATTTGATTAAAAATTGAAAAAAAAGAAATATGACTGATTCAAGCAATTACAAAATATATATATTATAGATATAAAAAAAATAGATAGATTTAGATATACAAAATAAAAACTGATACAATTAAGAATATAGCCAAATATTTTTAAAAAATAAGTAATTTTATATGCTTCTTAGCCTTATAGTTACATGTAAATGAAAACCCTAATTAAAATTATCTAATTTTTCTCAAGACTGACAAAATTTCAGATTGGAGATCTTATGGACTGAAAGCAACCAGATTTATATATATATATATATATATATATATATATATATATATATATATATATATAAATATATCATATAGAATGTATGAGAAAGCATATACTAGAATTTGTAACTGATAACATTGTATTAAATCAGCATAGTTTCATTTCTGGTAAATCAATGCTATCTAATTTTTTTGAAACTATTGATGTTATAAATGAATACTTAATGGAAAGCTGTGCAGATATTCTATACTTAAGTTTTCAGTACGGATTTTGATAGGGTTTCACATTATAGATTACTTGTGAAAATAGAAAATTTTTGGATTTCAAAAAATGTAATAAGCATTATAGCAGATTATTTGAAAGATATGAAAATGAGAATTAAAGGCAGGGATACTTTTTCTGAAACAAAAGCAGTTATGTCTGGAATATCGCAGGGGTCTGTATCGGGGCCATTATTATTCTTTATCCTTATTAATGATCTTCCAGAGAAATTAAAATGTATAGTAGAATTGTTTGCAGCTTTTGTAAAATTATTGTTTGAATCAAATGAACATAAAATAGCATAAAAAAACTTCAAAAATTCAGATCTATGGAAGTCTACATGAAATTTGAAATTTAATGTGAATAAATGTCTAGTAATTTACCTTGGCATAGGAAACATATTTCACAAATACACGTTGGGGAATCAACCATAACAAAAAGTATCAAAAGAGAGAGATACTTGGGTGTAGAAATTGATCATCAATTTGATTTTTAAAATCATATCCTTTCAGTAGTAACTAAAGCTATCTCTGCAATTGGTTGGTTTCACAGAAATATCACATCAAGAGATCAATATGTTATGCTAAGAATTCATAAAGCAATAATACAATCACATTTGGAGTATTGTGTACAGGATTGGGCCCTACCTAGTAATTGGAAATTAATTTGGGAATTATAGACAGCACAAGGAAAATTTACCAGAATGATAAGTAGTATGAGAGATTCAAGTTATAAGGATAGACTTGAATAGTTAGGCATGACTACATCATTTGAAAGTAGGGCAAGAAGACACTTGATTGAAACTCTCAAGTCAAAAAAATGACTTCACAAATTACAAAATTCTAATGTTTGATAAGTCAGATAGGACAGGAAATTTACTAGCTGGTCTATTTAAAAAACAAATTGATTTTTTTCTCTCCAGGAATTTTGAAATTCTAGAATAATAGTTTACCATGTTATGTTAAAAATAGTACAAGTATAAATGATTTTAAGAATAACTTAATTTAATCGAAAGGGCAATTTCGGGAGTTATCAACTGAAATGTAGAAAAATTTAGGAAAAATGATTTGACGAAAAGTGCTGAGTAAATGTTCCTCTGTTCAGAAAAGATTGTGAAATTTTACTACATTTCAAACGTTCAAAACACTTTAAATATCAGGCAAATCAGTGTAATTTTGGCAAAGTCATGTTACATCTTAGGCAAGTTAAGCCCCCTCTCCCCACTTAACGGTTATAATTACAGCACTGTATATTATTAGAATACATTAAAGATGTACAGGTATTTGATGTCATATAAGACATGTTTGTTTTCTTTAGTTTTTCAATTTGAAATGATTGTTTTGATCTGGGGAATCAGAATTATGGAAAGAGAGAAGAAAAAGACAGTAAAAATCTTAGAAACTGGGAAAGCTGGTACTAAAGAAACCTGATCTATTCTGATGAGTCTGTAGATAAGGAAGGCAAAAATAGATCCCTCTTTCTTATCCAATCTACTATCAGCCACAAGCTCATCAAAAATCACTAATGTACATACACACACACACATATATGTGTATATACATATATATATATATATATATATATATATATATATATATATACCAGTACATCTATGTTTGTATGTAAAAGATATGTGTACATCCACACTTGTTAATGGACACACACTTATATAAAATCTCGTGTTTTTATAGGAGTACATATGTTGATATGCATAGAAATTAGTATGTTGATATATTTAGAAATTTGAGGGGAAAATAAAAATATTTATGCTAACTTGTATGAAACATCAAAGCCATTTGCACTAAAATGTAGCAGAAATTTCTTCCTACCTGAGACGCTAAGTCTTGCAGTTCGTTATCCCAGTAGGTTCGACGTTGATTCTGCGAAGGTAAACTTGGAATTCTGATTGAAGTCAATCATCAAAGAAATTGAAGGGACTTTGTTTCATTTAACTCGATCGTCACATGCTTTTTCTGGAACTTAGATTTTCGCAGTCTGTCTGTCATTCCCTTTTTTTCTCTTCTTTGTCACTTCTGTACAGATACTTATTTCCTCAGATGGATAAGTAAACAGAAAGTTCATGGAAAAAGGAGAAAAAAGAAGGGAAAGAGGAAGAACATAAAAGCAAGGGAAAAAGAAGGAAATACTGGAGAAGAGGAAAGAGAGAATGGAAAGAATATAGAAAAAGAGAAATAGAAAAACAATTAAAAGAAAGAGAAAAAAAGGAAAGAAAGAAGATACGGGGAAAAAGGAGATAAAAGAAAGAGAAGAAAGAAGAGGTAAAAAAGAACAGAAAGGAAAAGGACAAAAGAATAGAGAAGGAGAAGAACAAAAGAGAGAAAAAGAAGAGAAAAGAAACAAGAGAGAAGAAAGAAGAGAGGAAAAAGAAAGGAAAGAATATGAAAGGGAAAACACAAGGATAGATGAGATAGAAAAGGAGAGAGAAAGAAGAGGGGAAGGGTGGGAAGAAAGAGAAAGTAAAAAGAGAAAGAAGAGGAAGAAAAAAAAAGAGGAGGGAAAATGAGAGAGGAAAAAGATAGAAGAGAATGTAAGAAGAGAAGAGAAAAAAATATCGAAGAGAGCAAGCCTTAAAAACTCTACAAAAAAGGAAAATAGAAGAGAAAGGAAAAAGACCAAACTAAAAATAGAAAGAGAAACAGAAAGGGAAAGAAACTGCTCAATAAAGGAAAAATAAGAAGAAAAAAAGCAAGATAAAAAAGAGAGAGAAAAGAAAAAGGAAAGTAACAGAAAGATAAAAAAGAGAGAGGGATAGGAAGAAAAATAGCAAGCTAAAAAAGAGAGAGAGGAAGAGAAGAAGGAAGATGAAGCAAGAGTAAAAAGCTAGAGATAAAGAGAGAGAGGAAAATAGAAAAGGAAGAAGAAAGCAAAATAAAAAAGAAACAAATAGAAGAGGAAAGAGTACACAAAGAAGGAGAGGAAGTAAAAACAACATATAGAAAGAAAGAGAAATTACAAGGCAAAAATCAAAATTAAGATACAGAAAAAGACATCTTGGGGGAGTTAATAAATTATCTGACATAATTTATAAACAGACATGAATACTAACCCCCAACTCCTGAAAGAGAAGGTGAGTTTTTGTTTTTTTTTACATTTTTCCTGTTTTGTCTTTTAATGAAGCGTTTGCTAGTTCATGAGGAGTAAAGTGGCCAAGTGGTTATCAGCACATTCATCTTCACACTAATGTCCTTGAGAGAGGCATAAATCCATCTCTTCCCCAGCGATGCGTGAAATGGTGCAAGGTGAAGTGAGTGACACCACAAGCGGTGCTTTCACCTTGAAGTCTATTTCATGTATTGCAAACCAGGGCCAAGACAGAAACTTGTAATGTGTGGAACCCAGACAGATAGGACAGCTGGTGACATAGCCAACATAAGGGCATTACTTACTGTGCTCCTTCACTCAGAGAAAAGTTAAGCAAACGTAATAAGTGCATGGCTATGCTTGCTTATAGTCATACCTGTAAGAATTTCCATCACTATTTTCCGCCACTGGCAAGATTTCAGGTTGATTAAAGTGAGAAAAAAGGCAACAAAATCTTTGTTTAGTAAAGGTAATTTTCATTGACTTTTTCCAGATGAAGAATATATTAATATATTGTTCATTAAATATGATTTTCTTCATCTTTTCAAGGGAAAGTGTGCTTGTATATATACATATATATATTTGAAATGATCTCCTGTCCTTGTACAGTTAATATATCACTCAATTTAGACAATGTAAATTGAAAAAAAAAAACCATTAAAGAGAATAGGGCTGCTGCAGGAATCGAATGTGCCACTGATAGGGTAGCCGCTTTAACGTAGCGATGCTGTTACCATTGAGCTCAACAGCTGCCGGTAATGCAAAGACCAAATAACTGCTTTCAACCCAAATTCTCATCTTGTTTGTTCTCCATTCGTTCGTTTCTTTCAACAGTTATGTATTCAAGAAATGGACATATTTGGTCTGACAGAATGAATTATAAATTGCGTTATAATTTGTATATATAAATTTGGTTGTCTGCTAGTATGTTTATACGCACAAATAATCCTAAAAGAAACAAAGATATATTTAAAATTCTTCACGATCGTACCCGGATTTGAACATACAATCAGCCTGATGATAGATGGGCAATCTAACCACTGACCCAAAAACACATTCATAAAAAGCGGTGGCATTCATTTCCCCCGAATCTCATATTCCCAACTGTTCATTTGCCAGACACTAATTGGTCAACACTGAATTCACTGTTGAACAAAAGGAAACTTTCAAAGGCCTTTTTTTTCATACTTTATTATTTACAAAAAAACACTGGTTGACTTTTTTTTCTTAAAATTAGAGCAATGGTGGTATGTTTACAATTCATGGGGAAAAAAGCATCCATTATAAAATTTGTAAATGTATTATTTATTTACGATAAGTTAATTATTCACAATATATATTGTGTATAAGATTTATGAAGAAAAAAATGATTTCATGTATGATCGTATATGTACAGACACAATCGTTTGTTAATTGGGTATTACTTACAATGAAGTGAATTTTAAATAATTTCAAGTATTTGGATCAATGTAAAATGGTAATCAGTTTCATAAAATTCTCGAAAATTTATGAAGTGAAGTATTTACTGTATAATTTGTGAATTTACTTGTTTTTCTCTGGTGAATTCTCATTTTCATCAAACAACTTCATTCAAATTGATGTATCCTCTGGTGAAAGGAAGGTCTTATAGATTGAAAGTACAAAATGTTACTTGCAAAAAATGTTTGTTTTTCTTTCTTTTTTTTTTGAAGCAGGACCCTAGAGAAATAAGAGAATTCATCAAATAAAAACAAGCAAATACATAAATTGTATTGTTACTACTTCACTTCATAAATTTCTGCCAATTTTACTCGGCAGAACCATACAATTACCTATTTATGTTAATCCAAATACTTGAATTAAAATTGGTAATAAAATTCATTTCATTGTAAATAATACTCAAT
The DNA here is from genome assembly GCA_963457665.1 of Thysanoteuthis rhombus. Lineage (NCBI taxonomy): Eukaryota > Metazoa > Mollusca > Cephalopoda > Oegopsida > Thysanoteuthidae > Thysanoteuthis > Thysanoteuthis major. The sequence goes on from OY735209.1 coordinate 20,654,134, forward strand.
TAACAAACTAACAAACAATACTAAATCTTGACGTAAATGAATATTACATTTACAAATTTTATGTTAGATGCTTTTTTTTAATAAATAATAATGATATAATTATATGCATACCCATATTGCACTAATTTTAGGAAAAAAGGTCAACCAGTGTTTTTTGCAATCAATAAAGTATGAAAAAAGTCCTCTACTTGTTTCCCTTTGTTTTGGGGTTGAATTCAGAGTTGACCAATCAGCCACCAGCAAATGAACAGTCAGAAAGATGAGAATGGTGAAAATGATTTGGACGCCATTAAAAGCATGGTTGGATTTCAGCTTTGGTGTTGTAAAAAGAAAAGTAATTTATTCTGACAGTTTTATTGCCTGAATTCAGTTACTTGCAGAGATTTTCAGCAATATCAGTCACTTCCACTATTAATGTTAAAGTAATCATTCAATTGTTTTTCTTTTTTCAGTTACAATTTGTTTTAACAAATATAATTTAGATTCATGAAAAGTTGCTCTATAAAAATCTATTTAAATTAAAATGTATCTAGGCATAATGTTGAAAAATCATTATTCCTCCAAGTACTGGATTGGACCTTCATTTCTTTTCGAAATTTATAATGTAATGTGTGCAAAAGTTTCCTGTGAGAAGACTAATTTTCTGAAGAATTCGTCTTAGTTTTGGCTCTCTTTATTCACTGCGGAAATTTGTCAGTTTTCAGACCTTACTTCCACTTATAATGTTCAAGTTACCATATACTGTCAATATTTTTTTATATTTTTGGTTGCCATTCAGCTAAGCAAATGTAATTTTAATTCATAATGTAAATAAAGTTACTCTAAAAATTTATCTAAATTGAGTTTTTGACTTCAATCAATAGCTGTCCTCAGTCATAAACCTTAAGTCTTACAATGTAAACCGATCTTTTTGAATAACTATATTCAGGCCTAAATTTTTTTCAATAACATTTCTCTAATTCTGACTTTCATATCTTTCGGAAAAATTTAATTTATATTCTAAAAAATAAGATAATAATTCTTGCTAGTAATTGTTCCTGATTTCATAACACCTTTTTTCCTCTAGACATTTACCAGTTTTAAGCAAAATCTACTATCTATTTAGTCTATTTATTATAACTACAATGTTATTGAGGGCCGTTACTTTTTATCAGTCATATAGAAGTACACCTTTGAAGTATTCTGTTACTTCCATTAGTTGATTTCAATTGTAAAAAAAGATATCGAGCCATCCTTCATTTGATGAATGAAACAATTTTAACCATTGTCAAAATTGACTCCAGATGCACAAAAGGGCAAAAATTATTGTTACTTTGGCAATATTCAAAGTAATAAAAATATGATTTATGTATCAACTTCTGTTTGTCTTTCATGAATTTTCTACACACTCACTCACTCACTTGATGTTTACAATTTACAATCATCACTCAATACAATTAGTCCTTTATACAGTTTCAGTTAAATCACTTCATCTTTGCTCTTTTGTGCATCCATATTTTTACCTTCACAAAACAAAGGACTGTCAAATATCATTTAGGGCTGAAGGATAATTTTTCCATAAATCATTTCATTTATTGCTGCAACAGAATGTCAATGAATGAAACCATGATAGAAGCAGCATTGCATGGCCACATGACAATGAGAAACATCACTTAAATTCAAAATTAACATCTAAACAACCAATACCTGGCATTGAAATGTGACAACGTAGGAAAAAAAATGATGTTTTATAAAGATATCATAAAATTTCCAAGCAGACCTACACAGACATTCAGGCAAGCCTGCGTAGCTCCTCCTAAAATCTTTAAAAAATTAATTTTCCTCAAAACTGAGAATTCATGTGCTTATTCTTTGTTTGTTAGAAGTTCTGCAGACCATTTGATTTGAATAGTGCCCATGTCTTGTCCTGTTAGGGTTAGGGTTAGGGTTGAAGTTTTTGTTGATGGAAAAACATGTTTCATTGTCGGATTAGGTTTAGATTCCTTTAAAAAGAAATATACTGTCAAAATGGCATAAGCACTGAGAAAAAGAGACTTCCCACATAAGCTAACCTTTGGGGTCATTCTCTAGCCAATCTTTGGTTCTATACATCAGAAAAATTTAATTTTTACAGGATTTTTGTCATTCATTCTTTTTCTGAATGACAAAAACAATATGATAAAATTAATCTTTTACAATTTTTCTGTGTTAAAATGTAACAACAGAAATCATGGTCAGCTGTTCCTGTTCATTTTTCAAACATATGAGCTGATTAGATCAGGTCATTATTAGGATTTTTTCAAAATTTAGTGGGCAGCTATGAAAAACAGCTATATTTAGTAATCTTTTGGGCCTAATGTGTATAGTAAATTACTGAGTTATATCACTTTCAATGTATATGTAATTTTATTTATAACAGACATTTTTATAAGTACAAATATGGGTATAATCCTCATGAATTTAGAGGATGACATTATTTTATTATTTATTTTTTCATCATCATTATTTATTATTATTATTTGTTATCATTGATTTTTTTTTCTTTGGTTTTTTCAATATGAAATAAGCCTTTGATGGCACATCTGAAAGTATGCTCAATGCAGTCCTCAGAGTCATTTGAAAATAACATCCAACCAAGAAGCAGCTTTATGAGAATTTATCACTTATTACAAATGCCATCCAAGAAGGAAGATTGCGTTTTGCTGGCAATTTGAGGTGGAACAAAGAGGAACTAGTAAGCAACATAATACTTTGGCGACCATTCACAAGGGAGAAAATCAGTAGGAAGACCAATACGACCATATATTAATCAACTGGCAAGTGATATTGGTTGTCAACCAGACAACCTGGCTGGTAGAAATGGGTGGGTGAGGGGATCACAAGTCAAATGCCAAACTCTCAACTTGATGATGAATATGAAATATTGTAAAACATTATTATTCATTTTTTATTACTATTTTCCTTCAGTTTTTTTTTTCTTTTATTGTTTTCTTAGGTTGAATTTCTACAGTGAAGGTCAAAGAATGTATTCATAATTTTTTCTTGACTATATTAAATTACCTTGAATTTTTACATAATTTTATTTATAGCATTTCTAAAATTTCACCAACAGGTTAAATGCCATGAAATTGGAGGGCCAACTATTTTCCTTCAGCTTTCTTTGGTGTTTTCTCCGGTTAAAAGCTGTTCCAACAATGAAGGCCAAAGAACATCTTGATAATTATCTCATGATTAATTTCTGGCTGCTTTTAATCAAACCTCTGTTACCTTTGGCAATGTGTCATTTTATGAAAAAATATTTTACATTAGGGTTGCAGTTTGGGTTCTATCAAAGACTTGACTATAATGCTGATCTGGTCCTCTATGCCACTCTATCTGAACATAATTACAACGGAACAGATGTAAATGAGGTACTTCAAAGCCATACTTTCGTAAAACAGATGGTTGTGTAATGGTCAGAGAGTAAGCGTACAGTTTTGATTTATTGTTACATCGTAAATAGAACTGACCCCAATTAAACCTACTTTTTTTTCAAAAAGTAACAATTTCACAAAACAAACATCTTGTTGCTTGAAAGCACCAACTATTTCATTTAAAAATTCTTTGTTCGGATTTAGAATTTTATACCTTGTTGTAGATTTTGGAAATCTCTACAAAATATCATTTGATTTTATGTGTTATTATACTCAAGGTTTCCTGTCCCACGGCAATATCGGGTACTCCAGGTAGTATATTCATGTATGTATAGATATCTTTATCATAGAAATGAATGTATACAAGTATGTCTGTAAGTATGTTCCAAGTTGTAGGTCTCAATTTTTTAATAAGAAAGTGGAAATTTGGCATAGGGATACATCTTTTCAAAGCAAACTTCAAATGCTATATGCTTTTTCTGACTATGTATGTGAAAATGCTTTTTCAAAATTTTGCTGAATTTCATTTAAAAAAAAAAAAATAAGGTACAGTATGCAACTCTTTTTTCACATTTTCAGAGGGTAGGTTACTCACTTTGTAAAGGTTGTTATCTAAGCTTCTTTGATATCAATGAATCGTTTTACAAAGATGATGAAAAAGCAGTTCTACTTTCCTTTTTTGAGGAAACTTTGAGAATAATCAAATATAGTTATTTATAAAGACGAAATAGATAGTGATGATAATAATGAAATATTAACAATTTATTTTAACCTTAAATCAAATCCGAACTCCACCTAGTGATCTCCAGATACTATTGGTGCGAAAACTCAAGGTGTACAATAATAAGAAAAGAGAGAAAGAAAAAAAAAAGGACATAATAAATCCGGTGACCCTCTACTACTAATTAGGAAATCTGTTATTTGATATTGATTTATATTAAAGAAGTTGAGATGGATTTCAGGGTGGTATAATCCACACTACAGTCTTTTCTTCTCTCTCTATGACACCATCTTTATTCATCTAGATTTGTTGAAGTGGAAAGTGATCCATAAAAGAGGTGAGATATTACTCAGTTTAACTTGGTTCACTATTTCTTAACTAGTTAATCAGTACCCAGCTTCCAACACACTACCACTCCCATGAATAACTAACAGTCTGTGACTATAAACGAGGAATAGGAGGCTATTTTCAGTTTATGAGGAAAAAGTAATTCAAGTATTCATTAGTTTACCATTGCCGTTGAAAAATGAGAACAGTATTTAAATAGTTTTGCAATTATGTTGTACTTAAAAAATATCAAAAATATTATGTTGCTCTGATGATTATTCTTCAGTTAGCATTTAATGATTATCTCCCTTGACAAATGTTACAGATACACAATTTGCCATGTGATATTTCTAAGTAGATTCAACTTAGCCTAGAAAGACTACAAGTATGTGACATCCAGTGAAGATTGAGCCCAATAGTAATGTTCTTTAGGATGAGCTTGCTAACCACTACTCCATGGTGAGTCACTTGTAGTTATTTACTATCCTTAGCTTATTACAACTAAAACTAAATGTTAAGGAAATAAGTCAAGGAAAATGATGAAATGTCAAATTACCAAGGTAGGGCCGGCCTGTTTGCTTGCCTTGAAAATCAGTATAAAAAAATCTGGCTTTCACATGGGTTCAAACACAAATTTATTTCTCCTATGGGAGATATACAAGTATCTCTGCTATGAAGCAATCCCATTGATATCTAACAAGCTTAGGTTAGTATAACATAGTCACAAATGTGGAGCATTACATGAGGACTAAACTCACCACAGTAGTAATGGTCTATAAGACTAGCTTGCCAACCATTCCTATGACATGGTGCCCAAGATTATTATGTTATTCTCATAAGAAACCAATTACATTTTAAATCAACTAATTTCCATATATTTAATGGATTTGAACAACATAGAGTGTCCCAATCCAAATAAATACAAGGTCTAACTGGAAAGAATCCAGCCATTTAATATTAACAAAAAATAGCTTACCTTGAGCAACAGTGCTTTAGTCCTTTTTCAAGTAGTCTCCTTAGGAAGTCCAGATTATACTAGCATCCCTTTCACTTCTCAAAACAGTCTGCAAAGGCTTATTTTGGAATAACCATCAGCTGCTTCATCACATTCCCCTTAATCTCATCCTCTGTCTAAAATCCCTTCCTAAGACTATAGACAGGGAGCTGACAGACCTAGTTGATGCAATGTTTTGCCCCAAAACCTTGCATGAAACATTTAGAATGGGTAGCCTTGGTCATTGTGAATGCAATGGTCAAAGTACACAAGATCACTCAATGGCATCTCATTGTTGTATAATGTTTTGGCTGACCATTGGTTTATTGTTGGTATGGATATTTTGTAGTTTGTAGACAAGGTCACCTGAATTTCTAACGTGCGTGGGGCTTATGACACCTAACAGAGGAATTTAAATTTCAGCTGTAGTTCAGGCTATTTTGGGGGAGTGCAACCATTGCTAGATATAATGAATCAAGATAGATGACCACTCCAATGCACTCACAACACATAGAAACACATTACGCTATGATTTTGACTTGCAATCCACCCACATCATGAAAAATGAACATCACAAACACAGGAGGAAATGCATCAAATCAGTTGTCATTTCTCAAATTAACACAATTATTCAAGACTAGGCTGCTTCAACATTTGCCCACATTTAGCAAGACTGATTATCAAATAACACTAATTACCCATATATGATATCAGCCTCATCAGCAAACCTCATCAAATCCTCATGGTCATTATCATGATACTGGCTCCTACTCATCACATAAACTTTTAAATAATTAACTCTTCGGCTAATGTTACAGATGGAAAATATAGCTAATCAAATGGCAAATTATATAAGTAGATTCAGCTTAGCCTAAAAAGAATAAGTATGAGACATTGCACCCAGCTATATTTAAGTCACATCAAATGCCTCCAATTTCGCAAACCATATAGTGTCACTCATCATCATTCATCATCTGTTCTCAAACATAGACTCTCCCAAGGATTCGCCAGACCTCTCAATCATGGGCATTGCAGAGCGAATACTTTCTGAACTTGTCTAGTTCGTCTCACCATCTTATATTTTACTGGCCTTGGTTTTGCATTTGATCACTGGGGATCCATGATGTGTGTTGTGGTGTCCAATGGTTGTCTGCCATTCTTGCAATATAACCATCCCATTGCCATTTGAGTTTCCTAATGGATTCTATGATGTCTTGGACTATGATGTCTAGATGACTATTGGGAGGATGCATTGGTTGTACACTCTTCTTTTTAAGACTCATGGGATTTTCTTGTTCTTGAAGGTTGAGTTTGTTCTACCATAGACTTGCCATCTTAGAGAGATTCTTCTCGTGGTTTCTTCTTCTTTTGAGGATTCTGTGCAGATTTTTTGTCCTAAGTAGGCCTACTTTTTACGGCTGTGTGTTTTTGGTTTTGATCGACATCAGTTTATTTCCGATATGCTTATTGTGCATGACATTCATTTTGCTGGGGGTTTCACTGGCCCAACTCAAATGGAATAAATCCTTTTTGAACTTAATTATCCACCCATACACAGATATTGATATATATCTGAAAACATCAGCTGTAGGACATGAATTCATTTATGACCCCCTACACAAAATTGCTGATATCCCTGGAGACTTGATAGATATCTCTGCATAGCCATCCACCTAATTAGCTACTATCACCACCTACCACAAGTCGCAGACCACTTAGAGATATTTAGACATACCATTTTCTTGAAAAACCTCCACATTTCTTGATAATGCCCAGTTGGGGTAAACATTGAAATAAAGGAATCATTTGTACAGCAGGTTTTCTGATATTGTCATTTCACCCTCAAATATACGTATATACATGTATATACAGGTACATATATATATACATTGAGTTAAACAGCTGCTGGTAATACAAAAGCCCCAATGACTGTTTCAACTCCAAATTCTCATTTTGCTTGTTCATGGTGAATGTATCATTTGGCCTAGACAACGTAAATAGAATAAATGAGATTATAACGGGAGATCATTTCAAATTAGACTCTCAATATGATGTTACGCAATTTATAATCATTTTGTCCGATTGTTAATCCATTTTTTAATAACATAACTAACATGTTGAAAGAAACAAATAGAGCAGATATAGACCATATAGAAATTTTCACTGTATGATGTTTGATCTATGAGATCAATATTCACCACTGAATTAAACGCTTTGAGAAAGAAGGAGATTATGTTGAAAAATATTTGTGTAAAATAAAATGCTTCTTTTATCATTCGGCTACCAGTGTACATACATATGCATACATGCATGCATACATACACACACCTACACCGATGACGAAGCTATAGGAGGAACAGGGGAGTGGTTGCTCCCCCTGAACACATTTTTCATGAGTGGCACCTTTACAACAATTTTTAAAAACTCTTTTATTCCCTAGTGCAATAAAAATAGAATCTCATTGGTTTTTATAGTTTTTTCTCTACTTTATTACATGTCCTTGCAAGAACTTTCTGGGCCTAATATTTTATTCAACCAACCTCCCAATGTTTTGAACTGCATGCTTCATACATCTTTTTATATTGCTATGTTTTGTTTTTTATTTTAGGTTTAAAATGTAAAATAATCAAATGACACACATGTTTTTATTATATTTGGATTTTAGATTTATGAGACGACAATAAAACTTCTTTGTATTTCAATTTTAGATACACAATGAAGAATGAAATAAAAATTATTTGGTGCCTGTCTTAGTGCCTTTTTTGTGTATTCGCTCTCCCCAATTTTAGAAACTGGTTATGTGCCTAACATACACATATATATACATGAACATTTATATCTATGTGCAATATCTTTTTCCTACAGCAAGATAATTAAAACTTTTATGGATTCAAAAATTATCAATAAAAAGATGCCATAAGAAAATTAATTTCCAAAATGATTAATAATGTTTCTAATAAAAGAAAGTTGAATTTCAAACTTTTTCTTGCCTTTGTATTTCATCACATAGCTTGAAAAATCTCATCACTCTTTTCACTTCACATATTACTGAGACCATTAGCCAAAGTAGAGCGTCTTTCTTTTATTTTCCCCAACTTACTATTTGTTTCTTAGGAAATTTTTTTCTAAAAAGAGGACTACGTTGTTGTCTGAAGTTCAGAGATTAAGTATTTTCATTATTTTATGCATTTTGCAAACTGTCTTCTTAATCTTCGCTATTTTTAATACAATGTTTGGACAAATACATTCTCTAGCTTTCCTGAATTTCTACCCATTTGTCTTCAAAAATTGCTCAGAAAAGAAGGAACAAAATGCAAAGAACAATGTATGTGACATACTGTTGATGAAGATTTAAGAGCGTATTGGCTGAAATGTTAGACATAATGGAGATGAAAATAATGCAAAAAGTTGAAAAAAAACAAAAAAACAAATATGGCACAGAGATTGGGCATAAAGGATGGGTTCAAAAAGTAAGGTTTGACTTCAGCTGATCAAGAAGTTTTCCCGGCTGAATAGTCAAAACAGCTGGGTATAAAGCTGGCTTCCCTTGGGCAAGACATGCCAGTTTGAATCTCACTGGGAGCTTATACTTTATATACGATCCACACTGTTTGCTTGCAGCCGTGGATTGAAAGACAGGGTTGAGTTATGGTAGAAACAATTAAAAGATTAAAATGAAGACAAAAAGTCAAAATTAATTCAATGGTCAACAATACTTCATCTAATAATAAAAAACAAAAGATGAATGTATGAAATAAACCAGACTGAGTTGCTAAAAAAAAAAAAAAGGGTTCCATCACAGGTGCCAAATACTCTAGAAATTTCTAAGCTTGTGTGAAGTTGATTTGGATGTCGTAAAAGAAAACAATCCTGTTTTCATGACAGGCAAATGTACAGATCTGCTGACACAAGTAGTACAGTCTAACCTCTTTTTTTTTTTTTTTGCCTCCAGGAATGAAAGACATTTATAAAGAAATGCTGCTTCTTTTGTCAGAGGCCACAGTGGTGTGCTTGTGTTTCTAGCAAGTTGGGCATTTTGTCTAATCTCCTGTAGAATGCTTACCTGTCTCAAAAGATGGATGAGGCTAGGCAGCTGCAAAGACACTGTTGGTTTTTAATTATATAGACATTATTACCTCTGTAATACAGAATGGTTAAGTGGAAAAAAATGCAGAACTTGAGATGTGGAGGACTACAACCATGGTTCCCTCTTAGCTGCACGGCTGTGTGATGGCGCACCAGAAAAATTTATGCTGCGCAGTAAAATGCCAAAGCTGTGCACTGATTTTGAAAGTTTCAGATAGAGAAAAAAAAGGGTTCAATGATAAAACTATGTGGCAGAACAAGTAATCATCATATCACTCTTGCAGGAAGTGACATTTGATTGCAGGTTTATTATATAATGTGTACAATAAACTTATAATTTACGTAATGAAGAAAAAATATAGGATTAAATGATAATGGATAAATGATTTTAAAAAATCATGACGCCAACTAAATCATTTTTTTTATTATACACTTTTTTCTTATAAGTAGCTGGCCTTAGTTTCATAAACTTTAGATAAAAAAAACCCTGATCGTCTCAAAAGTAAAAAATATTTTCTGCACACTGGATCTTTCATGCTGGGCAGAAAAAAAAAATTAGGAGGAAAATTGACTATGACAGAGTGTTTTTAAAAAAAAAAAAAATGTCTTTTAATCTCTTCGCTGCCACTGACAAGATTACTTGTCTTAGTAGGTCGTCAGTCCAGCGTCGCAGACGAGACGACTCATGCTATGATAGCAAGTTGTTCTTTTTTTTCCTTACACATCTTCATCTTACATTAATTAGATATTGAGTTGTTCATATGAGTTGATTTGTATGAAAATAAAATCATTTTAAACATGCAATGAAAACTTCCTACTTTCCTCAATTGTTATGTGAAAAATCCAGCACAGGGATTACAATTTTAAGAAATATATTTAGAAGCAAACAGGTTAAAGAGAGCATTTTCTTAATATATCATTACAGTTTAGCTGCTATGAGTTTCAGATATTGCTGCAAACAGGTCCCATTTTGATTAGATATTTACCAGTTTTTGTTGTTTATATCATTTTTCTTCTTACCATTCAAAAAAACGACACTTGATATGTAATGATCTAATAATCTATATCTGTCCAATGCACTGATATTACGGATCAGAGCCAAAAGATTAAAATCTTGAACTGTACAGCTGAAGGTTCGATACTAAACAAGGGTGGATCAATAAGTCTGTAGCCTAATGCATAGTTATCAGCTGAATTCTGATCTGAAAATTTCACTGTATAATCTTTGATTCGTATCATGAGAATTCACCATTGAATCAAGTGCATTGAAAAAGAATGAGATTATGTTAAAAACCAAATATTACATTCTCTAAACTTAGGTTAAACTGTGGGAAATGGGGATGGGAAAACATTTGCACCAATCTTCTGAGTAAGACATAACTGCATTGAAAATCAGCTTTCAAAACCTTTGCTTTTACCTGGGCTGAAACACTTACCTTAGTATCATATTTCTCACTGGTTAACAATCTGAGCCATGAAGCAGGCCTTACTGACATTTACTAAACTTAGTTTAATGTAGCTCAAGCACCCAGTGAGGATTAAACTCACTCAAGTAATAATGGTTTGTTAAACATCTGTCTTTCACCTTCATCCAGTTATTGATATTTAGTTGCCCTGTAACATAGATTACATTTATGGAGTGCCTGGTGAGAATTGAATTCAATAGTTTGTAAGATGAGCATGTTATTTTGCTTTATACAGTTGTTGTTGTTGTTATTGTTGTCATCGTCGACGACTTTAAGACTTCCTTTGGCAGCCATTAGGCTTGATGACAAGTTACTTCCTATTTGTAGAATTAATAATTATTTGAAAATGAATAGATTTTGGTCATTTGCAAATAAAAAAAAAAGAAACTACACTATATTTAGTATTTAATATACCTTGAGTAATCTCCCTTCCTTGAGAAATCAGATCATTATATTATAGATTATCAGGATGGGTGTGAATGCTAACCCCACACTAAATTATTAAGTTGCAATTTAGACTTGAAACTTCTCTATTTTCCAAGTTGAAGCAATTTAATGGTATTTCGATAACAAAAATCTCACTACTATGCACTGTTTTTGCTGTGTTATGGTAACAAACATACAAACATTAAAATAAGATCATGATGATATAGATTATGCTTAGGCTCTATTGGAATAAAAGGCTTAGAAAGCAACTTTTTAAAATCTAAATCCTGTAAAAACAAATTTAAATCCTTAATCAACAAATTGGATAATCTACTTCCAGCTACTATTACATTGATATTTATGAAGCTTAGTTTGGTCCAACAAAAGGCTGAATCATTGTCATGTTCATCCTTCGTAATGGATGATTACCATGGCTTTAGTTATGAACAGTGCAGCAGCTCCGGTGCACTGTGGGGTTAGAAGTCATGACTTGTGCTTGACTTGAATTTTAGTGATGGAGAGGTTGAACACATCGTTCAGCTGCAAATGTTTTGTACCTGGATCCAGCGGAGAGACATAGTCAGGACAGCTGAAAACAGACCAGGATGCAGCACGTGACCAGGATGCTCACACTGTGATCTTTGCCCTCCATAACATGTTGCTGGCCTCAAGGGCACCACAATCCCTGGTTTGGATTCAGTGTTGTCTGTCTCCTAGACTGGCAGCGTAATATTTACTGAGTAAAAAAACCAAACTTTGTCTCATATACCAACTTATACAATAATAACTGTCTCCCAGACTGGTTTATGCAGTGTAGTATTCATATAGTTTTAAAAAAAACAAACTTTGTCTCATATACCAACCAATACGATAATAACTGTCTCCTAGACTGGTTTATGCAGTGTAATATTTACATAGTTTAAAAAAACAAACTTTGTCTCATATACCAACATAACTGATGATAATAATAAATCTAAAAAAATCTTTTTTGTATGGATGCCTCCTGAGCTCAGTATGGTTTTTGCTGGATAAAAATTGATTTTTTGTAATTATGTCTCACTTATTTTCACATCCACACATGCATAAGATTTTGGAATCAGAGTTGTCTGTCACCCAGACTAATTTACATAGTGTAATATTTGCATAATTAGAAAAAAATTAAATATTTGTTTTATATACTGGATTATACAGTTATAAAAATAATAGTTCTCAAAAAATTTTTTCAGTATGAATGCCTCATGGGCTCAATATGATTTTTGCTGGATAAAAATTGACTTTTTATATTTCAGTGGACACTTTTCAAAGTTATGTCTCCCTCATTTTTGCTCAAACTCACACACACACATACACACACACACAAACACACACACATGTAGAAGATTTATATCAGTAAGCCTATTTAAGAGGTAATTCAGAGAAAAAAATATTTGTAGGTAGTCAATATCTGATTACCAAACATTTCACTTTTCTTTTACGTAATTCAAAAATGATTTGAATAGAAATAAATGAAAATAATGGGATTAAACATTGGGAAAGGAACAGAATCTAAAAGACCACACTTGTCGGCTAATCAAATATTGATCAGAAATTACTTTCAACCTCTCATTGTATTGAAATTGTCTGATGAGAAGGGTCCGCCCCTTAAACCTACACACACTCACATAATAGCATTAAGTAAAAGAGTTACAGCTAGTACAATGAGATTAGTAAACATACAATCAAAATTTTTACAGAGAGTAATGATCTTTGGAAAAAATGCGTTGATTATGATTTACTATAGAACATTCAACCTTGAAAAGTTACCATTTTTCTAAAAAAAAAGAATGTTTTCAGGAATGCTAATGATTTTTCTTTTGATGGCATTGATCGTGAAGGCTAACAAAGCGCTTGTCCTATTTGAAAAAGAATTTTTGCATAAATTACATTAAATCATCCTATAGAGCAAGAAAGAAAAAATAGAAAAAACCCTGCTCAACAAGGAACCTGACCTAACTCTCTCACCCCTGGGGGAAAATCTCTACTAGAAGGTGCTAAAAATAAGAATAAATAGTGAGACAGAAGAAACAATGCTGAAGAAGTACTAACTTGATACTCACAGATAGACAATAATACACAGTTTGCATCCAATAGCAATTATTTTCTGAATACTACAAAACATAGTAACCAAGTACAGTACAAGACCATTTATCTGGCATGATTGGGACCAGAAGCAACTATGATTTTTTGACTTATGAAAAATGGAATGTACATAAAGAAATTGTATTTAACAGAGAGAGATTAATACACTTCTAAAGCAGTCTATTTGATCTTTTATAATCCATTCGAAATTCTTAAAATATAGAATATAAAATATGTGTTAAAAAATAAATAACAGAAAGTGAAGAAAAAACTGTTCGAAACATATATAAACTCACCCTCACAGTCAATAATTGAACAACTGTAACGTCAAAATTTGGGGTCATATAAAAAGATTCCATCAAAGAATTCTAGTAATAATATCACTGGCATTTTTTTAACTGGAAAACATCTAAAATAGAGTTGAAAAAAACAAACATCTAGGAACATAATAATCTAGATGGTATGAATAAACTAAATAAGATCTAAAAATAGTTTTTAAAAAAGAACATTTTAAAAAGGGGTCTAGTGTAGTAGTGGTATCAATTTTCAAGTCTCTAGACAAAACAGTATGGCCATGAGTGCTGGAACTCATGCACAAAAACAAACACACTAACACATTCTAATTTCAACAAGAAAGATAGAACCCTTCACCATCTTGAATTGCTACAGTTGTTCAGTTAAAAGACTACAAAGGTAGGGTCTATTTAATTGATATCAATTAACTAAAGAAACTGGAGAAATTCAACAAAGTCACAAAAATTTTAAAAAGTGCAGCTGAATAGTGAACTTCTCTGAATTTAAAAGTAGCCAATTAAAAAATAGTGGGTTTTCTGGTAATTCTGGTTTTCTGGGAGCCGAATAAATAGTCTACTATTGTAAATGCTTCAACTAAAAGATGTAAAACTTCTCAAATGTTGGCTATAAAATTCATTTTAAATTGTTAATTACTAAAAGTGAATTATTTTGACAGCCTTGCAAATTTTTATTTGGCTTTGCAAAGATTCAAATTACTTTTCTAAATGTACATAAACAAGATCTGTTCAGAAAGTACCCAGCCATTTAATATGACAAAAATGTAGCCCACCTAGGGCAATGGCACCTTAATCACTACAAAGTGTTCAGCTGGGACTTCACACATATCCCAGCATCCCTTTTACGTTTCAAAACAGTCTGCAAAGTTCTTCTTCAGAATCACCATCTGCTGTCTTGTTTCTTCTCATCAATTTTGTCCACTACCTGAAATCTTCTCTGTGTCAATGACAAAAAGCCAGGAGTTCACAGGTAGCCAAATCTGGACTGTAGGCAGGGAGCTGACAGACTTTGGTGATGCAGACAGATAGGCAAGATCATTTTAAATCCAATGGTCACACAGAATACTAGCTCACTTGGTCGCCAAGTACCATCAAGGTTGTGCAACTGGATCTTGAGATATTCAAAATGACTTGATACTTCCTGGACAGACCTTGTCTCTATATATGGGTTGGGGGTGGGGGCATGCACAACTAAGTAATACAAATACCTATACAGTTTATTCATGTAAATATAAGAATCTATCACTTATAAATGAAGTTACCTTCCACTTTTCCTATGTGTTAAAACTGATAGACAAGGTCCACTTGCATGCACATACATCTATGTATGTCAGAGTGCGAACACATACAGGCAAATCTGCATACATATATATATATATATATATATATATATATATATATACAAAGACATCTATACTTATGCATACATGTAAATATGCATACATGTAAATATGCATACATACACAAGCATATGAACATACACACAAGGTTGATGCAAAAGTTCTCAGTTCCATCATTTGCACAATGGTAGGGAAATCTTGAAAGTATCTTTGTAATTTATTCATTATTATTCTTGTGTGCAAAGTCTCAAGAATTGTTTGTGGAAAAATGATAACTACTGCACTGAAAATTTGTTTTCAGGGTCAACTTTCTATGACAATTTTGAAAATGTTATCTGCTTAACTCTTTAGCATATTATTTTTTCTACTATTTTTAAGTAATCATAACTCAGAGCCTGGCCCACCTTGTGAGCTCTGTCTGACAAGGAAGAAAGTAGAGACAATGTACTACAAAATGTCTCAAAATTGATTTTTTCCAGCTTCTCTAAATCCTGAGACCTAAGGTCTCAAAAATGGCACAGATTAAAAACAGGACAAAAATGTGCCATTTTTAAAGTAAAAAAAAATGAACATGGACAACCTGCAGCATTTTTTAACAAAAAACTGTGAAAAATACTTGGGGCAAGATCTTTTTAATTTGGTGGATTGATTCTTTTATATTGTACTCAATGGTTGTCTCCTCAGGTCCAGACAGTTGAACAAAACTGAATTTGTCATTTTGACTGCTGACAAGTAAACATAGTTGATACAGACTTATCAAATTTTATAAATTGCTGAAGAAAAAAAAATCATGATTGTACAGCGATCTCAATTTCCATCATCAAATATAAATTATTTTTACTTGCCAGCCAACCACAATAATGTCAATATCAACCAGTGACGAGATAAGCATATGTCAATTTGTCTATCTGTCGATGTAGAAGAAAAAAATGATAGATGTCACATTTCTTTTCTAGCTAAGACCTTGGCTTCTTTAACTTGTCATACAGGCATAAACCAGTGACAAGATAAGTTGTGCTAATTTTTCCAAACACACAAACATGTATTTTGTGCCTTGAACATTTCCAGTACTGGTATTACGTCTACTCTATCTCCACCACAAAGTTGATTATATCACTATATTTTGTGAGATCCCAAGCTTCTTAGCAACAGATGAAAGAAAAAAAAAGGGAGATGAGTTTTAGAATGCTGATTATAAATCTTTACTTCATTGACAACTGAAATGTTTCTGTCTAGTTCATTTCATTTTTAAAGTGAGTCAATTTCCAGCACGCGTCTTTATTACTACTACAAAATGATTTTTTTTGATACAGTATTATGATCCACACATTATTTCCAAAGGAGTTATGTATGAAATTTATGCACACAACACATCTTTCAACAACAAAAAATATGCATGTAGCTCAACGCTATCAAAATACATACATTATCCCAAAACAACAAACCAAATCACACCAGAAATAACATAAAAAGTGAGAAAAATAGCACCAGGTTACAATAATACTTCAAAACACTGCACACTAAGCTCAGAAGAAAAAAAATCATCATAATGACCACCAACCAGCAACATAAACTGCTTAATAAAAGATCAGAGCTCATATAAAAATGAAGATATAAAAGCAAATTTCTCCTACCATACCTAATGCCACAACATGACTTTAAAGACTAAACACAACCCCATAGCATGAATTAACAATCTCCCTTGTTTAAAAAAAAATCATTTTTCCATAATTGTCATTAGCAGCAGCAGCAACAACAATAATAATAATAAAATTAATAAGTGATAACAACAACAACATTAATTCAAGAAAAGAAATCATAACACATGAAAAGTTCAAAAAATTAATCCCCATCAACCCCTTCACCTATGTGACACCGAACACCTATATGTAAGGAATGCCCTAACAGGAGTAGCAGATGGTCTGATGATTGCATTAGCATGAAACTTGAGTCATCGTAAAGCACTGAAATTTCTGTCTATACCTATATATATATACATATATATATATATGTATATATAACGTTCCACACACTAATTAAGGCCTAATATATACCAAAGTATATTCATATTTCAATGAAGTAGAAGGTTGGTATGCCGCATAAGTCAAATATATCTCTTGGTGTGCCATCATGCAATAAAGTTTGAGAATCACTGAGATAAGTATAAGTCAATTTGTTTATCTGCTGCTGAATGTCTCATTTCTTTTTTGTTGCTAAGACTCTGGATTCTTCAACCTGTCATACAGGCATAAACACGACTGGTGTACAATTAAGCATCCAAATAAAAATTACTACTAATGTCCTTGTAAATGTAATCATGTCATAAGTATGTTGTACACAAAGTAATAAAAACTTTTTACCAGTCGTAAAATTTGAGGACACAGCATAAAACTCAATCAATAAATTTCCTTTCTAGTCATAAATCTTTTAAATTAAAAAAAAAAATTGTATGTGTGTAACTGTTTGTAGATGACAGCAAAGTCCACACATATGATATGCAATGTTTATCCCCATATATACATACATATTTTTGTGTGTGTAATTCTTTTTAATTATTGCAGAGATACTGCACTCTGATCCTTAGCAGAGGGCTGGGTAATAACGCTTTGGTCTCAGACGGAGTGCTCAGATATAACACTGATCCTAGGCAGAAATTCTGATCCATACATCATTTATTCCATCATTCTTGATGGGTACTAAGCTATTATTTCAATAATCTGTGCAGAAGTATTTTTTTAACTGCTTTCTAATTTTTACATGTGTTTCTCATGCTATCCGTGGTTTTTACAAGTGAAAATTGAAAGTGAACAACAGTTATGTTGCAAATGAATGCTACTAATAATTCTAGTGGTATGTCTAGAATATAAAAAAGAGATTTTGTTTTGTACAAAATACTTCAACATTGAATTAATCTGCACAGGGACTAGGAATTTTAGAAAGCCTCTTTGTAAATATCTGGAAGTTGTAGAAGTAAATAATCTATGTTTGTCTTTAGGCTTCTATTCTACAATGTTAATGCATTTCAAAAGAGTTATATTTGTCTTTAGACTTCTATTCTATGATATTAGCTCATTTCAAAAGAGTTTTTGTAAATATTGAATAATTTCTTCCACAACCGATTGCTTGGTGGAATTGAATGAGTCAGCAAACATACCATGACAATACAACTTGACCCACAAACTGGATTTTAAGCAAGATTGTGACTAACAAAAAACCACTACACTGAGCATATTCACTTGAAGAAGGTTGAGAATAGATGAAATGTTAAGGGAAAAAAAACAACAAAAATCTAGCATTCCAAAACAATTATTGATTATTATTAACAAAATACCTGCCCTACAGACAGGTTATTCAGCTAGTTAAAACCAAGACACAAGTTAATGGCTAATAGTTTTGGTTACATATACTTATGTTAGCTCCATTATAATAAGGAAGGCACAAGTTAGCAGCCTATAGTTTTGGTTATATATACTCATGTTAGCTCCATTATAACAAGGAAAGAAGACACAAGTTATCTACCCATAGTTTTGATACATATACTCATGTTGGTTCCATTATAATAAGGATTAGTGATCTGAGTTCAAAAACTCTGATTTAAAGTAATGTATAGTTGACAGGGAAATTAGTTTGGCTTCTTCGTCTGATTAGGCAGAAGCAGAGAATTTGAATGGTTGACCAAGTTCAAAATGTCAAAGGTCATCTTGACACAATGCACATGAATGACTTCAGACTAAGATACATTACAAACAGACATCAGATCACGCTAAGTTCTTCCTTCCAAGAATAACAAGATTTGACATTAACTGACAAACAGTAAAAGCCCATATTATCCTTTTAACTACATGAGCTGATTTTCTGCAAGATGTCTACTTTATGCAGATAAACAAAAAGACAGAGATTCCATTTAGTAAGAATAGAATGGAAGGGTCCAGTTTACAATTTTGCTTACATTTTAAATTGAACCGCTTACTAAAAGCTTAAAAAATTTGTAAATTTTCAGAAACAAATGCGTTAAACATTATCTTAGTTTCCATAAGTAATTATAGAAAATCTCGTGGCCATAGCTCTAGCCATCCTTGATTTATGCAAAGACAGAAAGACTCACAGACATTTAGTAAATTATTGTAAAATTCACCCGACTCGTATTACTTGAAGATGATATCAGGAACTTGGTGATTAGATAATGTCAGCCATCTTTCTTGTTAGAGGAAGAGAATTCCCCCTTTATCTGCAGAGGATATGTTCCAAGACCTCTAGCAGATACTTATAACTGCAGATAGTACCAAACCCTATATATACAGTAGTCCCCCTTTATCTGTGAGGGATACGTTCTTAGAAGGCGGATGCTTGAAAACGTGGCGAGTACCAAATCCTATACATTCTATGTTTTCTCTTATACTTTGATTTCTGTGATAAAGTTTAATTTATAAATTAGGTAGAAAGGGATTAATGACAATATCTAATAATAAAATAGAACAAGTATAACAATATATGGTTATAACTACATAGAAGATTTGTTTTTTACCATAAATCTTGTCAACCTCAGCATACAATTTCTTTCTTTTACTTTCAAGTTGAGAACTTTCATCTTTTTACTTAAAGGAAGCACTTTACAGTTTTTCTTTGGTATACCTGTATTGCCAGTATCACTACCATTGCGTTCTGGGATCTTCAACAAGTAGAACTTATGATTTGTTTATTTCTGGGGTTGACTGAGGTTTACTCAAACTACAGATAAAAGGGGACCACTGTAAATTGGCAAAGTCTTGCCTAACCCTCATCTTTTTCTTTTCCTCTGAAATGACAATGTCTATGGAGCAAAAATAACTTCTTTATCTGCAGTCGATTTTTAGCGGTATCCTCTAAGCAAACAGAGCTGGGTTGAGTATAACTGTGCCAGTGAAAAAAAGCGAGTGATTTTTATCAGACCTGAAACTTCTTCCCCATGAGTCTCCCTTAGCAGCTTCAGGAATGTCATCTTTATAGCTTAACAATAAACAAAAAGCTTATCTTGAGGTACTTGATAGCTTCAACACCTGCACTAGTCTGTGAGACATGCAATAAATGGTGAATGATGACCTCTGGGAACCCTGCTCTACCAATCCCAAAAGATAATCGCATAGGCGCCTCAAAGACATTCCTAGTGGAAGGCGTACAAAGAAAGTTTCCATTTAGGTCAGGGACTTCTCCCTACTACTGGTAACATTACTGGAAGAGTAAAAAAATAGGGATTTTTGAATGCTGCTTTTCAAGGCAGGCAGACAGGCAGGCATACTCTTTTCACTTGGAAGTTTAGCACAATACAATCTTCCTACTTCCCCGTCACTCACCATCATTAGATTTGGAGATAATACGAAGCTTAATAAATATCCATATCAAGTGCTTCTAGTTTTAATTTTGGTTCATCAGTGAGCATTAATTTGATTGGTTTGAAAATAATTCATTAGTTTTTTTCTGAACTAAGTTTGAAAAACAAGAGAGATAATTACTCACTACACTCTAATAGTACAGTCAATCTAACTGTTCCTATGGGTGTATCCACATCTGAACTGGGTATAAGTTAAGATAAGTATGATTGCCCCCTCCCCAATATAGCACTGTAAACATAACCATGTAATTTCATTAATATTGATAAAACACAATGAAAGCATCTGTACTGATTATAGACACTTAATAGTGTGTTTTGAGGTTAAAAAAAATGCATTCCCTTTTGTCTCACAATGTTTTGATCAACTGACCCCTTCCCAGCCTTCAGCAGTGGTATATGTAGCAGGTATATGATACAGGTACAATACCTGTGCGGGTATCTGACAGATTCTGTCAATAGTGGTTGAACTCCACTTAGTAGATCAGACAAAGGGTAAGGTAGACATTTTCTTTACTTCTACCAATCAATACAATGAAAAAAAAGATTGAGAATTGACACCAGTCTTCATTTTCATTTCATTTAGCATAGAATTACATGCCACTTTTTACATTAGCTAGCGGTTAGCTGATGTACCATTGTTTGCAGTGGTTTGAATTCGAGTCAATGAAAGAAGCTGGCAATGCAATGTTGTGCTCTTTAACTGGCAGGATGACAGAGTGTTCATTAGCAGAGTTAGATTATTATATTAGCTACAGTAGATGCTATCACATAAGCTACAGTGAATGCTGTTATATAAGCTACTGTGGTAGTCTCTTCGGCAGCACCTACTGTATCTAACGTGATAACATCTTCTGTTAGGTTAAGATGGAGATATGGTGTGTGTGTGAGCTGACTGGTTCTACTTTCAGCATCTTCTCTCTTATTTCCATTATTTTATTTGTTTATTCACTTAAAGCGATATTCTCACAGATATTACAATATGCAAAATATACCAGAAGTATAAAAGTGTACCTTGTTTAACACCTTTATTCCAGATGGAGATAGCTGAGTGTGTATTCTGTGGGATCCAAACATCTGACAAAGTTAAGTTAACCCAGAAGGGATGTGATGGTAATCTTAGAGCCAACAAAAAATGCAATGCAGGCATGATTGTAGTCCCTGACAGAATGGTTCATGTAAAATGGTTGAAGAAATTCACCGACCCATAGGAAATAGAAACAATTCAAGCAACATATTGAAGCAGGGTGTTGTTAGTTGTAAGTAGAGATCAGCTGGCCCCTCAACTTCATACAAAGATGACTGTTGTTATGTTGTCATTGGGTGCCAACTGATTTCTATCAGGAAAAAAATCCTCTAGACAAATCTACTTGAATGTTGCACTGAGAGTTTGAACCATTGGTCAGCTATAGTGAAAGGAAAACTGGCATATGTGGATGACATTCATGTTGTCAATGCAGTATACCACAAGTCATGCAATGGCGACTTCAGAACTAGAAGACAAGTTCTCAATTCTCAATGTGTTTTCAAAATGAAGACAGTATTGGCTCAAAAATGCGTCAAAATAAGAACAGGAGGACCAAGTCAATTTTTTGTGCTGATGCTTTTTTGGAAGTGACAGATGATTTACGCAACAGTGAGGAGCAGACAACAATAAAAGGACCTTATCACCAGGATGAAAGACTACCTCAGGGAATGAGCAGGAGCCATTTTACCACTTGAAATAACCATGTTAGAGTCACTTTGGTTATGACATTTTGATCAGCAATGTGAAAAGAAAACAGAATGTGATATTCTGAAGGACAGCCTTTCCTTTTTTCAAGAATCCAAGAAGAATGGTAATGACAAGGAAGGCTTATTATGGCAGCAGCAAAACTCTTGAAAGCTAACATTAGGTCTTTGTTGCATGAAAATAGTACCTAACTGACCAGTCTAGAAAATGTCCTCAGTGATAAAGACACTGCTATATGTTCCACAGTCTCAGCAACTCATCCTGCTTATACTTTCTGCTGAGACAGAAACGAATGTAAAAGTTTATTCCCTCGGTCAAGCCAGATGCAAGCTACTAGACCAAGAGGTCTATTCCTACCTCTTCAGCTTGCGGCTGGTATACAAAAGTATCACCACTTTGCATCAAAATGTCTAGTAGACAGTCTATCACTTTGGGTTTGGCTGTTCATTTTCAAAAGTACAGATTTACCTCTGTTGTGCTAATTATGAAAACAACCAGAGGACTGGCTTGGGAAAAGAGGTAAGTCTGGAACATAACATTTTGTATGGGTTCTTTCCAACCCTACAACAATTGAAATTAACAATGCCACGCAAGAACTGACAAAGGTAAATTATGAATTTAGTGAACAGCACAAGGACTTTCTGCATCAAAACAAGCAAGAGATAATGCCAACACTATCAAAATTTGCAAAATCCGTTTGCCAGGTATGAACATCTTCAACATTTAATCCCTGGTGTGACATTCCATGATACAGTGAATGTGAATAATTCAAAAGAAGTTGGTAGAAGAGTCTTAAAGGATATTGTAGGGAAAAAGGTGACAGAATATACATTCAAAAGGAAAACACACACAGTCATCATGATCTCCAAATCCACAGTCAAACTGAACAATGAAGAAGTTGTTCATATTGATCCACAGTTTTTTGATCAGAGATTAATGATTGCTGGGACACAGGCAAACAAGTTAGCTAAAGCTCCCAAGTACAAACTCTGCAGGTATCCACCTGCTCTCTTTGAAACAAAAATCGGTGTTTCAGAAAGTGACAATCTGTATGTCTTCGATGGATGGGCCCTCCTCCAATGACTACCCTTGGAGATAGACAGACACGTGGGACAATAGTTGATTCTTACGATGGTTATGGTCTTAAACATTATAGGCAATCAGTGGTGACCATATTTGATGGGTACAGTAGCCAGCTATCTACGAAGGATGAGGTCAATAAATGCCAAAACTGGAGGGTTTCACTCACATCATCCATGGCACTGGGGTTAAAAAAGCAGGAATTCCTGTCAAATGATAAAAACAAACAACATTTCATAAACCTGTTGGGAGATAGATTAAAACTTGGGTTTGACATTCACAATGCTAAAGGAGATGCAGATGTATGCATAATTCAAATAGCAGTGACAGCAACATTGAAACAAAGACCTGCCCTTGGGGATGACCCTGGCCTCCTCATTCTTCTGTTACACCTCTATCAGTGAGGAGAGTTCTACTTCATGTCTGAACCAAAGATGTCGTCCTTGTTAAGTCACAGGTGTTTGTATATTGGGCAAGTGTTGGGTGATGATGTTAGCAACAACATCTTATAAGTGCATGCTATGCTTGGCTTTGATACAACATTCAGGGTATTTGAAGTTAGGGAAGGGGTATCGTTGCTTTTGGTTTGAGAAGGCAACTCATCCAGAGCACAGGCCAGCATTATTCAAAAACAATTTGCTATGAAGAATGAAAATGCTGCTGGTGGGGAAAAAGCCATGATACCAATCTAGAAAGTTGGAGAAACAGATTCTCTCAATGACCTCAGACTAAAACATTCTTATGCCAAGGTGACTGACAGCAAAACAGCTATCCGTTCATGCAACTAACAACCAACGTCTTTGTCTACCATGCTTCACAGTTTCAGAGTGCAACATCAAGTCTTGGAATGGATGGAAAACTTGCAACCTCCGGAGGAAAGGGGCTGGAAGATCCAAGAGTCCTGCCTCATTTCCATCCATTCTGGCCAGGACCCTGCTTCCCAATCCTTGTTGGAGCTTATGCACCGCTATTTCAAGTCTGGTTGTGGCACTGCGCACTGCAAATCATCAAGGGCTCGATTGCTCTCTAGCCTATTAAGAGTGCAGAGGTGTACATGCAAATATGTCAGCACAATATTTTGATGAAGCCGTGGAATGAAGTTTACACGATTGTGCAGAAAACTAGATGACGATAATAATAGTGGGAGGCCATTTTATTTCTGATTTGCAAGAAAAAAAATTTCACGTGGAATCCAGTTGTGTGTTATGCCAGATGCACCTCCATTCTCAACAATCCTTGACTATTTATAGATACTTCTCAGTCAAAGCAACACCAGACATTCTGCTAGTTAGTAAAAATGAGAATGCTGGTTTGAATGATCATTTGTGATAAACATGTTGGAAAACAGAGAGAAGAGAAAAGGAAGTTGGGTAGTTTAATAAGAGGGTAGGAAGGAAGAGGGGCAGATGGTAGCTACTGATACTATACGTGTAGCAGACATGGCTCTTAATATATGTATATGATGATTTGTCTTGTCTCAAGGAAATGTAAAAGAAACTGTGTGTTGCAAAGATCAGACTAATTTTTTTGCATTTTCTGACATTGGAGATAAAAACACAAAGATCAAAATCAAAGACACTGAACTGGAGACAGTAAATCATTACATCTACCTAGGACAACAAATCTGCATGGAATCCTCAAAAGAAGACGAAATCAAGCAAAGAATCACACTAGGATGGCAAGCCTTTGGCAGAGCAAGCTCAACGTTCAGAAATAAGAAGGTCCCGTTAATCCTGAAAAGAAGAGTGTATAACCAACGCATCCTTCCAATAGTCACTCAAGAGACAGATCCGCAAATTGGAAACTATGCAACGTGCACATGAAAGAATTATTTGGGGCCTCAGATGAAGAGACCACAAGACAGCACAGTACATCTGGGAAAAAACAAGAGTCAGGGACATCATAGAATCCATTAAAAATCTTAAATGGCAGTGGGCTGGCCATGTTGCAAGAATGGCAGACAACCGATGGACATCACGACTCACGACATGGATCCCCTGAGATCACATGTGGAACTGAGGCCGGCAGAATATTAGATGGAGAGATGAGCTAGACAAATTCAAATAGTACTAGCTCCACGACGCCCATGATAGAGAAGAGTGGTGAATCCTGGAGAAGGTCTATGTCCAGTGACGGACGTTAAAAGACTGATGATGATAAAGCTTGTAAAATATCAAAGCACAAATAGCATACAGTCGTACATTGACTTAGGCTTAAGTGACAAACATCCGATCGTAGATACATAGAAGCTTAAAACCCATTATCTGTAGATGATGAGAATTTCAGTCATTGCAGTTCTTTAACTCAATGTGAATGATGAAAATTTCAGTTATGCTTATCTTAGCTTGCTAAAGAGAACTCTGTGTATATATTACGTTCGTTTCAAGTTCTTCAGACAGGGAAGGTGGGAAGTTGAAGAGCAGACACCTTGCTAGGTTGGGCTGATGTCTTCGTGAAAGAGACCAAATGGATGGCATTTGTTCCGGTCTCTTCAGGAAGGCAAGGAAGATGTATGTACAATATAGATGTTTAGGTAGATGTGTATGCGTCATGGCATCTTACGTTGTGTAGTGTGTATATTTCACTTCACCTTATAATAATCAACTTACACTCATGAATGAATCTCATGCAAATCTACTCATAGCAGTAAATATTTGTGGTTAAATTGATTACCGTCTTGGATTTCATCACAGAAACTATTCATAAATGAGATTGGCTGCTGCTGGATCAAGCTTCACTCCAACTGAAGATGATTACTGCAACTTTGGTATTGTATATATAAATTAAAAAAATTATAAAAATATACATTTTTTGTATGGAAGCATTTATTTATTAGAATGAAATGAGTCAATAAATGATAAGTTTTTTGTCCATCTGTAAGACTTGTCAATTTAGCTCAATCAGTAAAACAGCCTCCTGGCAATCAGTTTTTGTGAGTACAAATCATAGCAAGTGAATGTGGATTTTACATAACGGTTTACATGTCTCATTTTGGTGAGGATTGTTCTAGTTGTTCTTGTCATGGTAGGAAAACAAAGTCAATCTGACAAAATTTCTGCTTGAAGGAATTAAGGTGTATACTCACTGAAGTGCATTCCATGGAGTCAGTTTATCTTGGGCGTTTTATTTATAAATCATTTTCTTATCAATTTGAATGCATTTAATTTGAAATAAGCAGAAAAGTACCAGTATATTTGAATGCATATCTAATGTTATCTTTCATGCTTCTTATCAATTTTAACAGAAAATCTTTTTTCTTTGGACATCAAACATTTTTTAAATACCTTTAAAAATTGAAAAAATAATAGCAAATTACATCGGCTATAAAAGTATTATAATAAGATTATGAGTTTTTGGAAAGCCATTTGCAATAATATAATAATTTTGGAACATATCATCATCATCATCATCATCATCATCAACTGATGAGCTACTTCTCTCTTCTTACTTTTTAAGATACTAATGTAATAATTTGCATTACTTTTATTTTAATATAGGCTAGTGATTGTTTTCTCACTCAAACATCCTGGTTATTAAGTTATTGCTTCATTAGGAATTTGGGTTAGAGAGAAAATGAGAGATTGAACAAGGTATGAAGTTTCTTCCTTCAGTCAAATCAACTTACCACTGAGCAGTGGCAGGACCCAAGTGAAATCTGACTCTCATATTTCTACTAGTGTTGATACCAACCTAGGACTGCCCATTTCTGCCTGTTCTAACAGACTGCTGACTGTCAAATTCCCAACCAATTTCTCTGATTTCTCCTGAATCTCTGAATCACACATGGCTGAATATTCTCTTTTATATGCACTCATCATCAAAATGAATATACATGACCTGAACACATTTTGTGTTCATTGAGCCATACTGATGTTTACCTTATGAGGTCAAGCCATCTTGTTGAATATATTCTACTTATTTACTTTAAAAAAGTGTTATGAGGTTCAAGATGGTTGTTGATGTGGAGAAATAGAATTTGCGAACTAAGTTTGAATTTCAACTGACACTGTTTATATTCATGTTATACTAATACACCTTGGAAAGGCATGAATCCTTCTTTCCTGACATTCTGCTCATTGCTTGATACCTTGACAAAGGTCTTGTCACTAGGATACAATAATATTTGATATAATCGGTTGCAGTGGGCAGCAGTTCTCCAAATATCCTTGTAAACTGCTTATAGTCAGGCATACACGGTAAATCCAAAGATACTAGGTTACAAGAGGTATTTAGCACCACTTGCCTGGAATTTGACTCTTAAAGTACCATATTCCCAGGATTATCCAGGAATTTCAGAAATGATTTCAGTGGTAGGAAACTAGAAATGTATTACTCAGGGTGTCACAAATTTATAGAGATACCAATATTGACCAGGTGAGGATTAAAATGATTTCTCTCACCAGAGGGAGTGACAGTGGCTAAGTGGTTAGCAGCACAGGAAAAAACAGATCAGTGTTCACAATGCTAATACCCCTTTGAATGGCATGAATCCATCTCGTCTCTCCAGCTATGGGTAGAATAGCACAGGGTGGAATGAGTGATGCAATTTTGAAGCTTAGACAGAGAAACTTGAGATATGTGAAATTGGGGTAGGGATGGCTAATGTCGTAGCCAGCATAAGGGGACTATATCATACTCTAAACAAGAAAAATAGGATATTTTTATCTTAAACTTCTAGCAAACAAATCTGGGAGTTTCACTCTATTCTGTAAGTTGAGAAGTGAGAAAGTAGATCAACTCATTAAAATAAATCCTTTCAAGGCTAATCTATTAAAGTGCTTGATACCTGAATTTTTTTTAGGGTATAGCCAAGAAATGTGTTAATTTCATTTAATGGTTAAAGAAAACTATTCTTTTCTTTAGGCACAAATTTTGCATATTTTGAAGAATCAAAATTGTGATGGAATGCATTCGTCCCAGTAGAAATTTATTGATTTTCGTATTCATTTTTCATAGCGTATACATCCCAGTAGACTTTAAAAAGAGATCTACTCAACATCTATATCGCAGCAGTCATAGAAACCTCATGTTCTATGAGTCTTTAAAGGGTTAAATGGAAAACACTGAAAAAGTTTAACAACTTTTCTGTGCTAGAAGTTTCTTCATATTAATGAGACGGGTGTGTCTGTACATGTATATCTATAGTTCCTATCTGCAGTCTAAATGGATCCACTTAGAGCTTGAAATTTTGCCCTTAGGGACGCTGGCCCAGACACTGAGCAACCCTAATGTGGCTCACTAATGGCTGGTAGCTGACCAACAGAGAATCTTGATGCAGATCTGAAAATGAAGATAAGATCTTTGACATTGATACCAGTTTGTTTTTCTCTCTCCCTCGACTTGAGAAATTTTAAAGTACATTTTCATAATAATTCTCTATTAAATACAGAAATAGAAATTATTTCATATCTTTTTTACCCGTGCCGTCGGAAAATTATGGCAGTACTTACATGATTTTACAATTGCACTGTACTTGATAGATATCAAAAACATTGTTGCTCTGGATTTTCTTGTTTATGTTCAACCAGAATGAACCTGGATTTCTTTACGCATTCGCATAAAAAAGGAAATAAATTAGATTGCTGCAAAAATAACTGTGTTTTTTGTTATTTTAAACTTTGATGCATGTTTGGAGTAAACTATTATTCGACTATGTTCATGGAATATACCATTTTAAAGCTTGAATTTCAATCTATTTATTTAAGCTGAACTTTCTCTTTTCACTATTTATTCTGGTTTATTTGGGGCTGTCAAATCAAAGATGGGAAAAGAAAATTCAAGCAATTTTGTAGTACTAGTGATGTGATGAAAAGCAGTAGAAACTGCTCATAATATCAACCAAGTATTTGGCCAGAACATACAGTTCAACATTGGTTCCCAAAATTTTGAAACAGAAACCCTGAAGATGAAGAGGGTCTTGAACATTCTGTGATTGATGACATCCATCTGAGGGCCATTATTGGGATAGACCCATGCAAAACAATGTGTGATGTTGGAGAGGAACTAAATGATAACCATTCAACAGTTGCTACTAAGTCTGCTCAGCACTCCTTCTGTACAACAAAAACAATCCATTTCTTGATCGCATTGTGACATGTGACAAGAAAAGGATTCTGCACAACAATCAGTGGCATTCTGCTCAGTGGTTGGCCAGAAGTCAAGCACCAAAAATTTCCCCAATATAAACCTGCATCGAAAGAAGATTATGATCACTGGAATCATTCAACTCAACTTCATGAATTCTGGTGAAACCATCACAGCAAATGAGTATTGCACCAAGAACTGCAATGTTTATATCCAATATTGCAGAAATCGAATGAACCATGCAATGAAATTCTACCTCACCCAGCTTTCACACCAGACATCTCTCTGACCGACCACCACTTTTTCAAGCAATTCCACCACTTCCTACAATGGAGGATCTTCAAAAGTCAAGCAGCAGTTCAAAACATATTCAGAGAATCCCAGAATTTCATGCTTTCATAATAACCAGACTTGTTTCCAGTTGGCCAAAATGAGTAAATTCTGAAGATTCTTATTTCAATTAATGACTTTTATTCTATGCTTATATATACTGTTTTAAAGTTGATGGTAAAAAAAACTCAACTATTTTTGCACCAATCTAATAAGAGAGATTACTCTATATTTAGCTTTTAATAGTTATCTCCCCTGACTAATGTAACAGAAAATATTGCTAATCATTTGGCCTATTATATAAGTAGATAATTGGTCTGGCTAATTCTTTTACCATATCCCTCTTTGAAAATATGGATAGAACCTTTATAATGACATGAATATCATCTAGAAAGCTTCCAGACTGAAGCTATATATTTTTACCTCCTATTTTTCAGAATTTTAATACCCAAACAGTGTACAGATATCCCTCAATAGATGTGGTTTTATTCAGTACAAGTTTTGTTTAACACAGTTGAATTAATTGCAACCATCCCTTCATGTACACAATAAAAATTTTGATTAACGTGATTTCAAATTTCAAAATGAAGAAATCAATCTTTTTGTTACTTTTCCTTTTATTGTCAACTAAATCATCTTTCACTCTGGACCAATCTCCAGGTGTTATTAACATAATATTAAGTGGAAAATGTAACATTAACAGAAAGCAAATGGTGGTTTGAAAATTTTGAATCTAGAGCAGGATCGAAAAATGTTTGAATAACAGAAGTAGCGAGTGCTGAATTTCCTGCAGAACTGTAGAAAATAATTGAAGAAAATGATTATCATAATCATTGAATTTCCAATGTGGATGAAACTCTGTGTAGAGGTTTCATCCTCAGATGTTTTGTTGGAAACCCTTTTGTCTTAAGGATAGTTTTTTTTATTTTGGTTTATACTTATCAATCTAAATATCTATTGTCTCAAAATATTCATATTTCAAATTGCAAAGAAAAAATTAAACTTACTGAGAGATGTTAATTTGAATTTTTTTCATAATTTTGGTCTTTTTTTGCCAATGGACACCGATGTCTTCCTTCATCCTGAACTTGAACCTAACGTGTAACCTTGTAAGGTATTTGGGGTACCACTGTTGATTTTGCAACCAGTCTTTACTGTCTCCGTCTGTTTTCAATTGTTCTTTGAGTGAATACAAAGCCTGTCCACTCTTCGATGTTACATTCCAATCACTTCTCCAGTCTTCCTCATTTTTTCCCCGCACTGTGTGTATTGTAGGATAGTCTCTGTAAGGTTGGAACTTCTGGAAATGTGACCAAACCATTTCTATCTCCTCCTCTTGGCAATTGTCAGAAAGTCTTGTGGTCCAATGGCTTGTATTATCTTCCTTCTCCCCTCTTCATTTGTGATATGGTCAGTATATAAGATGCCTTGAATCTTTCTGTAGTGTCTCATCTCCATAACACTTATTTTTCTATGGAGATCTGCTGTGAGTGTCCATATCTCAGATAAATGGAGATGATTAGTGAGCACATCAATCAGACTTAGGAGCTGGTGCGAATATTCTTGTCTTTCTAGATTAATTCTAATTTTGTGAGTGCTGAGGTTGCTTGTGCTATGTTGGAGAGGATTTCTTGTTCTGACCCCTTGTCAGGGATGATGGCCCCAAGATTTGGAATTGCAGACTATTCAGAGTGTCTGTTCAATGACCTGAATGTTACTAGTCATTTTTCATGGTGTTATTGGTCATAAGTTTGATCTCCATGCCGAATGTCTTTGATGACTTGTCAAGGTGTTCAACCAGGCTTGTCAGCGCTTGTTCATTCCTTGCCAAGCCATTGATGTTATTGGCAAAGCAGAGATCGGTGATAATTCTCTCCACAATGCTGACCATTCCTTTAGGGTTTTTCAAAGCACCTGTCATCCTCTCCAGTAAGATGTTGGAGAGAGATCGTGAGAGCAAGCAACTCTGACAAACACCTACAGTAATGTGGAACCAGTTTCCAATCGCCACATTATAGTATACTGTGCGAGTTGCTTTGTCGTATAATTGTTCAATGACTCATACAAAGTTTGGGCAGATGTTATATTTCCTCTAGGTGGCCCATAGTGCTTGTTGCCAGATCCTGTCGAAGGCCTTTTCAAAATTAATGAAGACTTGGTGGAGTTGTTGCTGTTGTTTTGGGTATTTTTCATACAGAATTCCGAGGTTGGAAATTTGCTCTGTGGTGCTCCTGCGGCTTCTAAACCCAGCTTCGTTGTTGTTGCATTTTTGCAGGTTGCTCTTTTTATGAAGTTTAATGTGTCCAGGGTTTGAGCCATTGTCCGGTCTTACAGATCTTATTGCAGATGTAAGTTAAAACAATCATAATAACATCTCCTCCAACCTTGACTAACTTACCTGGTATGTTGTCAACTCCTTGTCAAAAAAAAAAATGAAATCTCTCAAAAATTATTTTATTGTACATCTTAGAAGACTTTGGAAGAGCAGCAAGATAATATAGAACAATTATTATAAAATATGATTTGATTAGAAATATCTGGCAGAAAATCTACTCATTATTTAAAAAAACCTGATTAAAATTTGTAGAATTAGCCGGCAGCATTTTATGCTAGTTCCTGTGGAAGGTCTTGATAGGACCTCTGGCGCCGATAAGAAATCAAAAATTTTTTAGGAGTACCTTAATTCAATGTCTCTGACTGCAGTGAACTGTTTTGGCTCCTTAAAGGTTATGTGGGGTTATATTTGGTAATACCTAAAGGAATAATTAATCCCATTATTAAAAGAAAATCTCCATTATTTTTTTACATTCTGAAATGAATGTTTTTATTACCAAATAGTTTTTTTTTCCCACTAATTAATTAGGGAGGCCATGCCAGATATCTGATTTCAGAGCTGGACAGTCCTGCTTTTGAGTACTCTGTCATCTGTCCAGTGCCACCTCGAGTCTAATGTTAATTTATCCTTATTTTTGTGGTCTGACTAAAAAAACTTATATAAATTACCTCAGATGTACTTAAAACAGTGGGAACTGAAAGCTTTAACGACATTAGCATTTTTCATTATAGGTAGTTGCAGTTGTCAGCATTGCTGATGAGCTGCAGAATACAGGTCACGTTGTCAATGCATTCAAGAGGGTCAGTCTGCCCAGGTCCTCCTTTTCTGTCTGCAATGTCCTCCTTTTAGGGAAAATGTCACTCGGAGTTGAATTTTTTTTCAAAACAAGATGAATAACAATATGTGTAATAATTAAGTCAGTTACTACCAGAGAATAACAATGACATCTGAGAAGCCTGGGATCTTAATTCAAGTTTGTTTGGATCGGAAATAAGAGATCAAAACTAAATTGACACCCAAGTAAAAGAGCTTTTACCTGTAACAACTGACCTACATTGTGTGAAAAATCTACAACTCCAAATCCAATTTTAAAAGGTTTAACTGTTCATGGCTTGTAGTATCTGGACTAATGTGGTCTGATCCAGTCACATACACACATTTACATATCTTTCCAGTACATAATCTGCACCAGTTCAAAGAAGTATGCTAGTGTCGTGCTATAACATGCATATTAAAAATTGTTTTGCAGCAGCTGGTCAGTAAGAGAAAAATTTTCCTATTGGTCTGATATTGTTTGGTTACGCTCATATTCAGACCCATCTTCATAAATCAACGATCAATATGAAAGCATTACCGAGGCCAACACAAATCTTGAATGAAAAATCAAATAACTCTTAATTGAATTAGAATGTATACGCTCAGGCGAAAAACGTGGCTTCAAAGAAATGAATATCAGTAGTTAACCTAAAAAAAAAGTCGGCAACTTCAAGTGATCGTTTACTTTAGTAGTCTACCGATGGGTGAGGGTAGGGTCGGGTAAGGTAATATCATGTTCTATTTCCATGGTCACCTATTTGCCGATTTTGTATCCATAGACCACTACATCTACCGAGGACAATGAATCTCCATGAAACACTCAAAAGAAGAAGAAATCAAACAGAGAATTACTCTAGGATGGCAAACCTTTAGCAGAGCATGCTCAACCTTCAAAAACAAGAAAATCTCATCAGTCCTAAAAAGACCAGTATACAACCAATACATCCTCCTGATAGCTACCTATGGAGCTGAAACATGGAATCTAACCAAGAGACTGACCTTTAAACTGAGAACTATGCAACTTGCACATGAAAGAATCATGCTCAACATCATGTGGAGAGATTACCAGACAACACCATATATTGAGGAAAAAAACGAGACATCATAGAATCCATAAGAAAACTCAAATAGCAATGGGCTGGTCATGTTGTGAGAATGGCAGACAACCGCTGGACATCACAACTCACAACATAGATCACCAGAGATCACATGCAAAACCAAGGCCAGGAGAAAACAAGATGGACAGCCAAACTAGAAGAGTATTTGTTCCTCGGCACCCATGATATGTCTGGCAAATCCTGGGGAAGGTCTATGTCTAATTAAAAGAGACTGGTGATGATCAGCATTGTGTGTTAAAGGGTGAACATACACTTCCAAATTCAGGTTGAAAAGCTACAGGATAAAATTATTACTAGATATCTCACTCACATATAACCCACACCCTTTCAAAAAAGGTTAAAATTGGCTTACCCACAGGTTATATACTGGAAAATATGGTATTTATAACTATTATCTTGTTGATATATTTTTTATTGAAATATCGGCATGAAAACTAGTTGCACACCTTTTAATATCATATATATAATTGCCTTACTACTGACAATTCCTTCCTTCCTGATATTCTATGCAATTCAGTAGTAAAATCATTTGCAATATATTTACATGATATATATAATGGCCCTATTCTGTCAATAAGCACACTCAGAAAGCATTCACAAAGCATTTGTTTGTCCCAGCATATCCAGTGCCCAGCACTTTGACTCGAAGTGGGGTGCCACAATCCAAACTGTTGGAAGTGGTCAGGCAGTTTGAAATAAGGGAACCTTTGTCTCTTGTTTGACCCAGAACCTTGTCTCTTGTTTAACTTCTGTTTCTCTCTCCATTCCACAGCTGAATAAAGCTAGAGCTGTCAACTACAGAACAAGGGAATTGTGTTGTATTTTTCTTCTAATTACCAGACTTGGAGATCAGTGGCTATTGCAAACATTGCTAGCATTGCTAGCATTTGCTATATTGACCACCAGAATGTATTATATCATCAGAATAAGCTTAGAAAGAAAAACTGTGATTCTTAGAGGAAAAAATGAAAGTAAAGTTTTGTTAGTAATTAATTTGAATAGAACTTATCACCTCAGTTAACAAAGTTGGAAGAGGTACATGTATTCACTTGTGTCTCTCCATCTGACAGTCCATTTGTCAGTCTGTTTATCCTCACAATATCCCCAAAAGTTCTCTTTGAATTTTAATGAAATTTTGAGGACAGGTGGGAATGGGAATGGAAAAAGTGATTAAATGTTGGTGTGGATCCGTGAATGTTTTACAGTTTCCTCCGGTGAATCGTAGCTATATATCCACACAATATCTCCAAAAGTTCACAATGAATTACAATGAAATTTTCTGGAAGGTTAAACTTTGGGGTGAATTCAGGAATTATTTCTCAATTAAAATTTTTTTTCTCCATATATTTATGTATTAACTTATGTTAGTCGACACAATATCTCCAAAAGTTGTTAATGAATTCCACAGACATTTTGTTGCAGGGTAGGCCATTGGCTAGAGGAAAATTGATTAGATTTACATTGTGATTATTTGCGAACTGATTTTCATTTGGTTTTAGTGACAATGGCGTTGGCTGAGGTATAGGCTCTCTGAGTGCTTTCTTATTTCACATTGTGTCATCTGACAATACTTGCAGGACTTGCTAATTGAAACAACAAAGCTGAAGACAACAGTCTGAGAATTCTTTAAATGCTGTATAAAGATCAAAGTAAATCTTTGAAAGAATAACAAGGGTCTCATGAAAGAAGAAATAAAGAAAAGATGAAGAAGTCTGAGATTTCACAGGTTGCTATGAAGAAGGATTTTTCCCCATCTGGTCAGCATCATGCTATTTTGAAACACACAAAGTTAATACAGCTTGAAGTATTCAAGTTATTTGTGTATAAGCTATTTATACCACACTCATCTCGCGTATATGTGATTCTAACCAAAACCTTCGCTTGGTGCTAACCAAGTTTAATCATACATCTAATGTGTATGCAGATATTTTTATTTTCTATTATTAGATGAAATATTGTAAAGCATTGAATCAACTTTGAATAGTGTTCACCATCAACCCAATTTTAAAGTTGTTTATATCACAACTTCAACTTGAATTGGAAATAAAGAGTAAGTTTTCAGGGAGATTTGAACTTATGACTCTCTTGCCAAAGGGGAGCCTGAGAACTTTCTGTGAGATTCAACCTCACGTTTTTCTGGCAAAAGAGACATGAGTTTGAATCTCAGTAAGAGCTTACTTTTTATTTCCAATCCGCACTGTTTGCTCATTGTCGTAGGAGTGATGGCCTGAGTTTAAGTTGTGATAAAAACAACCTAGAAATTGGGATGAAGGTTATAGTAGTCAAAGTTAATACAGTGTATGCTGATAGTTCTATTGAATATTCTAATGACTGAAAATTTAAATATCTGTGCCGTTTGAAGTATTGTCGAAATTCCATGAAGTAGCCGGTTATGTAACACAACAGCATAGTTGATGTGCTATAAGGCCAACTATATTCATTTTTGCTCTCAGGAACACATATATGCCTTGTGTCTGAAGTACCCAGAGAATATACTTATCCTGAGTCTGATCCAGTCAGACAGCTACGTTTGCATCTATTTCAATTTTACATGCATAGCCACAGGAGAATATACTTCTATTCCACATGAAAGATAGTTATTTAGATAGTACGACCAGTTTGATTCCCTGGCACACCCTTCGCAACATTCTAGAAGGAAGACGAAAAATTAACACAACAAAAACGACCCCTCCTAAAATCAAGACACTTTAGCTTATTAACAGTGTGTGTATGAGAGAGAGAGTAAATCTATGTTAAAGAGTATTAAAGGATGTATACATATCTATCTATTTATATATATATATCATAAGATGGACAATTTATGTACAACAGAAAGTAATAATTATGAAGACTTTTTAGAAGGAACCATATTTTGCTCAGGACTGGTGTCATTCAGTAGCAAATTGAGTTGCCTCAGATTATGTAAATAAATAGAGAAATGAGTGTTGTGCAAGGATTGAACCCACATTCACAAGGGAGCGGTCTATATGCAGCCCTACTTTTACCAACTCAGCTAACAATGCTCTGGCAAGGCATGAGTTCCAGAATTGCTCTTATATCATCCATTTCTCTTGATACTACTGATATATTGTTGACAGAGATATATATATATGTATATACATGTGTGTGTGTGTTTAATAAGTTTAGCTTTGTGGGGCACTTATCACTATTGAACTTACTATAAAAATAATGATCTGCTAAGCGATCTGACTAGTCATTGCTCTATGGCAAGGTGCCTGTTTGTGAGTAGTTTTTCCTTATTGTCAAATCACTAAATCATAACCAGTGTATTGGTGTGGATTATATATATATATATATATATATATATATATATATATATATATGTGTGTGTGTGTCTAAAAGCTTTACAACTTTAAACACTAAGCATTAAAAAGCATCATCAAAATTTTTTGGTGTCACTTCAGTCACCAATTTCCCTGTCAATACAATTTTGTACTTTTCTTCAGTGTTCTTTCCCCTCTTTTACATATATTTTGTTATTATGGTACAATGAACAAACTTTCTCTTGTTGGGATCATCGGTTGTTTGCCATGTAACTGTTTTAGGGATATATACGACCAATGTATTGGTGTGGATTATATATATATATATATATATATATAAACATATATGGAAAATATATGTGTTATTAAAGAATGGATATATGATCTGACAGAATGATTATAAATTGAATTATATCTTATTAAAACTCTATTTCAAATGATCTCCCGTTATTACACGGTGAATGTATCATTCGGTTGTGACAACAGAATCAACAATTAAAGAGAATGGAGTTGCTGCTGGAATCGAACCTTTGACCGGTAGGGTAGCCATTTCAACATAGCGTTGCTCTTATCTGCAGCAGCTTCATTTTCTTTAATTGTTTATTCTATTTATCTTGTCTACACCAAATGACACATTCACCGTGTAATAAACGGAGATAATTTCAAATAGAGTTTCAATATGCTATGACACAATTTATAATCATATATATATATATATATATACATATATATATATATATATATATAAACAGGAGATGACAGAAAAAGCAGCCCAGAAAATTAATAGTAGTTGACATTGTTTCATCTGAGAAATTCTTGAAAAAGATGAATAGTCTGATGTTGGAATAAAGACGTATCTTCCAACAAGGCATGAACTTGCAACCCACTCCTCATCTATGGACAACATCTTAACCAAGTTGGCCATGGAAGACTAATGGCCGTATTAACTAATTTTTTCTCCTGATTGCCCATGCCATATTGTTTGTTTACTTACATATTGTATTAATAGCGTTACTATCAAATTTAAATTCTGAATTATTTTCATGAATAACTAGCTAGATCTGTAGCTATTCCACAAGTGTTGACTTCTAAAATATCACAAATGTATTTCTACGATTAAAGTATATGATTTTGTTGAAGTATCTTATTACTTACAGAATGTATCTATATTAACCAAGAAAACATGCAAAGGCAAGAGAAACTTATATATCTGTTATTATTGATTTTGGTTACTTTTGCTCTCTGTCTACATTCCTGCAGTCTACTACTACTCTAACAATTTTTACGCTCCTGACTTGTGAGGGTGGAGCAACCAATGAATGACAATGATAGTGAAGGTTGCGGGTCTTTTACTCCCATTCAAGCATAAGCACTCTTTCCCATTCTTATACTTGTTCCTTACTTGCAAGGGTGGGTGGATGGTTGGCTGAATGGTGACATAGGAGAAAAAGGATGAAAGATGTAGGGAGAATTTGAATGTTATTGCTGTAAAATACTGTGTGTTAGTTCCTGTGGACAGCAATTAACTCCTCACCTTTTTTACCAACTTCATAAGTGGTGAAACATCAAAAGGGGAAAGGAGTAATAAAACTCGAGGACATTAAAACAAATAAATCAACAAGTTTTATTGGCGTGAGAAGACACCAGAAGGAAAATTAATGATAATCAAAGAGCCTAACTGACATACATACAAACTGAATGATATTTAGGATTTCTGTCTTGTTTTCATCTTACTGTTGCTTTTTATCCTGGTTTGAGAACTCCCTCTCCTTATTTATATATATATATATATATATATATAATGTGAACTATAGGAAGTGGGACAGACTCGAGAGTGAAAGTGTATGGAAACTTAAGTTTATCAATCCGAAAATATTTTTACTGATGAGGTAGACATGTTTCGGGAGGTATTCCCATCTTCAGTAGCGTGTGCTCTGTGTGCATGTGCTACATATACATATATATATATATATATGTATGTATGTGTGAGGTACATTAGTTTTGTAATATAAGATGTCCTAATAAAGAGTTATTAGAAAATATAGACTGTGACTTGACAGAAGAAATGAGATACATCTGTTTTGTTCATTTCATGAATCATTTTGTTGTTTAATCTGTCTCACCAGATCTGAGTCTTGTTAAATTTAAATAGAGAATACATCTCAGTGTGACTAACTTTATATTTGTAGCTGGTTCATATTACACCTTCAATAGCCAAGTTATTCACTGAGAATCTCTGCAAAACATGGTAATTTATGAACTATAAACTTGTTTACCAGTTTTGAATAATATCTCCCTTCAATGCGTCCACCCTGAAGAAAACCATATTTCAGCACATTCACTGTTATCTTGGCTATTTGAACCCTTACATGATGTTATCTATGTTTTTGTTAGAGCTGCCATCAGAAATATACATCATAATGAATAGTGTGATTTTTTTCTGTTTCTCAGTCCATAACAATGGACTTTTCCACTCATTGGCAACAGCTTTGCTGATAAAAGTATCTCTTACCCACCATATAAAACAATGGACTCTTCCGATGAATCGAGTTCAGTAGTTTCTTTTTCTATAGAAATTTTCTCATAAAAATTCAAGTATATTTTTCTCACAGAGATTAAACTAGTATATAAGTGTAAGTACACAGTGTATAAGACTACTTAAGCTTTAGTTTGGTAAATAGATTTGAATTTATTGAACTATAAAGAATGACACCAATGTGCGTCCATTGCAATGGTTTTGTCTGTCTCTCCATCATACCATGTAACGCATTTAGTCGTTACCAAAAATAAACAGCTTGATAAATCGTGGAATGGACTGACGTGTTTCGAGGGCAATACACAAAATGCCACCAGATGCACATCTGCGTCGTGTGGCAGTAAACATGTTAACGCAAGCTCTAGTCATGATTTTCATGTACTACAGACAAAAATACTTGAGATCTATGCAATCCTTTATTGAATTTAACCCTTCCCCTGCAATGTTTTTTTAAAATCATCATTTTCACTTTGTACCAATGTTCTTGAAAAAGGCGTAGATCCCCCCACACACTCACTAAGGGTAAATAGCAGGGCAGTCTGAACATCCTTGTAAGGTAGCTGAAGCATTCTTGTATATTCCAATCTATAACAAAGCTAGCTTCAGTAATCAAATCATTTTGCCTACAATTTTGCTGAGTGATTAAGTTAGATTTTAACATTTTTATCTTATTTCTCCACTGTTCTTATATTTTATGGTTATATTCATATTTGAATTATTGGCTTTAAAGTGGCTTATGCTTATATGATAGATAAGGCATGCTACCTTTTCATTACTAAGAAGAAAGCCGAAATTGAGCTCTTATTGTTGGTTGATATCTCTATTTTCTTGTTCAATGAAAATAGAGGAAAACACAAGAGTAAAGGTTGTATAAAACCTATCTAGAATAGTCTATACTAGTTTGTTAATATTCTGTTTTCTATGTTGTTGTCCCTGCATCTCTATAGTATAGTGTTTTAGGGAAAATAGCACTGAAACCCAATATCATCTCTGGAACCGCACATAGTGGCTTTCAGAGCCGCATACAACTTGCAAATCGCTGTTTGCCCAGCATTGGAATATATGATGTCGTTGTTGAGCCTCAAGAAGATGGAATGGATTAGTGCTTTGTATCTCATCTGGTAGCCACTTTCAGGTGTTAATGTATATTGCTACATGATAAATTATCATGTATGTGTGTTGGTTGTTCTCATAGACAGGGACATTAACCAAAGTGTTCAATATACAGTTATTTCGAAGACTGTTCATAATGTTATCTTCTATCATTATTCATTTTAGAAATTTGACATTACTAAATCAATTACAAAAAAATATTCAAAATAAAACACCATAGCAAATCAGCGCTAAAAAGCATAGTGCTAAGCAGGGTATTACTGTATGTTATTCTGAGTTATGTCTGTCCCTACCTCAAGTACTGTGTACAGGCCTTGTCACCGTACTTAGAGAAAGATTTTTTTAAATCTCAGAGAAAATGTCCAGAAACAAGCAACTAAGTTAGGTTAAAGGAGTTAAGGTTATCTTCATTGGAAAATTGGAGAGACAGGGGAGACTTGATGAAAATGTTTAAGACTATGCATGGTTTAGTGTTAGTAGATCTTCCAAAGCATCTTTGAAAAAGGTAGAGGCTTTGAAACTATTAAGAAAGCTCTCAGAACAGAAAAAATTGCAAACAACTAATGAGTTCAAAGAAAATGGAGACTTGACAACAGATTGGGACTGAGTTGTTGAATGCACCCAAAAATTCTACGAAAACCTCTATTCCTCCATACAAGGGACACAAAACAATGAACAGGATAAACAAATTATAAACAACTAGTTTGAAGATTTCCAAGAAGTTACTCTGAGAGAGGTCAGACAAATGAAAAAAGAAACAGCCCGGACCAGATAACATTACCATTGACCTTCTCAGAAAAGCTGGTCAAGTTGTCACCAGGAAACTAGCCATCCTATTCAACTTATGCCTTAGACTGAGAGAAGTTTCAGAAGATTGGAACACTGCAATCATAATGCTATTACATAAGAAAGGTAACCCAAAAGGTCTAATCAATTGCAGGCCAATAAGCCTACTCAATTGCATCTGCAAATTTTTCACCGAAGTGATCACCAACCAAATCATGAGAACGCAAGATGAAAACCAATCACAAGAACAGGCTTGATTTAGAAAAAGCTACTCAACCATTGACTGTCTCCATTCAGTAAATAAACTGAAAGAGAAAGCAGCAGAATATAAAATGCCACTCACTATAACATTTGTAGACTTTGAGGGGGGCCTTTGACTCATTGGAAATCTCCAAGGTCATCGATGGTATCATGCAAGGTGTAGACCCTGTATATTTCAGAGTCTTGCAACATATATACCGACATTCCAGTTCATTTATTAGGCTGCATACAGATTGTGAGCCCTTTCAGCTCAAAAAGGGGGTGAGACAAGGTGACAACAGCTTACCAAAACTCTTCACAGCCTACCTTGAGATGATCTTCTGAAAATTAAAAGAATCAGATTAGATAGCAAATACTGATGTAACCTTTGATTTGCTGAAGTCATCATCCTCTTTGCAAAAAAATATTTATGATTTCCAAATGATGCTAGACAAACTGAATGAAGAGAGCAAGAAAGTTTGTCTTCATATGAACTCACATAAAACAAATGTCATGTACAGCAAACAAAAATCCAAATTAAAGATGCAGACTTGGAAAAAGTAAACCACTATATCTTCCGAGGACAATGAATCTCCATGAAGCCCTCGAAAAAAGAAGAAATCAAGTGACGAATCACTCTAGGTTGGCATGCTTTTGGTAGAGTAAGCTTAACCTTTAAGACCAAGAAAATCCCATTAGTCTTGGGAAGAAGGGTCTTCAACCAATGCCATCTCCTGATAGTCACCTATGGAGCTGAAAGAAGAAATGCAAAAGATTACAGTAGAAGTAGATAGTCGATTAAACATCAGAAAATTCTCTTTTAGCAATAGAGTGGTGGCACCAGAGAATAGACTACCAGAGTATGTAATGCAACCAACAGATGTAAATGATTTTAAAAAAGAATTATGGTGTTTATTACACCACCAACCGCAAATATTTAAGGCCCTAGATTTTGAGTAAATAAATAAGTAAAAATGATTATTATGATATGTGCTTGTGTATACAATTCGTATACTTTTTTCTCGCTAAAATAAATGTTCATGTTTCTTGTGTTATTATATAAGTGTGTTTTGGTCTGTACTGAAGCGTATCGCTCCATGGAGTGATGTCATAGAGTTGTAGCATTTTTTCTCTCAAGCTAAGCTTTTATTCTGTAATACTTCAACCATGAACACCGTATATAACATTGTAATACTTCTATAAGCTTGGTTGAGCAGGATAAATTTTGCTTAGAGAAATCTTATATCAGAGTATGATCTTTACAGTCAGCCTTTACAACCGTAAACAATCAAATTTTTTTTTTTTCCATAAATAGATACTAGCATAGTACCTGTCAAAAATGACAGGGTTATTTATATATGGATCAGCACTCCTCTTGAGATCGAAGTGTAGTATCTGTGCACTCCAGCAGAAGTTACAGATGGAGAAACATGTTAATAATAGTTGACAATGCATCATCAAATAGAAGAATAAAATCAGGATAATATTACTATTAACTAGGGTGCTAGGGCACAAGGAAATCAATCGAGTTAAAACTGAGGCACGATAACAGCAGGATGGGTATGGATGATACATAGAAGACAGCAACAATGTCTTTTGCGGAAAAAAAAAAAAAAATGGGTGAGATTTGAACAGTCATTTGAAACACATTAAAACATCCTGAGTGAAAAAATATATAATTTATATATAAAAGTACACATGAAATAAGCGCATTTACTCAATAGACATTTGCATAAGCGGAGGTGTCGTAAACATCAT
The DNA here is from genome assembly GCA_963457665.1 of Thysanoteuthis rhombus. NCBI lineage: Eukaryota > Metazoa > Mollusca > Cephalopoda > Oegopsida > Thysanoteuthidae > Thysanoteuthis > Thysanoteuthis major. The sequence goes on from OY735209.1 coordinate 20,697,892, forward strand.
TATTATTTTTAAACTCATTTACATTTGCTGAAAGCACAACATACTCTGGTAATCTATTCCATAATCCTACCACTCTGTTACTAAAAAAGAATTTTCAGATATTCTATCAACTATTCACTTACACAGTGTATGTGAGGCCTTGTACTCCCTTTTGATAGAAAAATACTTTAGGATCTACTAGTTTTATACCATGCATAATCTTAAACATTTCTATCAAGTCTCCCTGCTCTCTCCTTTTTTTCTAACCAAGTCAACCCTAACTCCTTTAACCTATCTTCATAACTCATACTTTTCAACTCCGGTGTTAACTTAGTTGCTCGTCTCAGGCCTTTTTCTAAAAGATTTTTTTCCTTCTCAAAGTATAGTGACCAGGTTTGAACATAGTATTCAAGGTGTGGGCGGATCTAGTTCTCACAATACAAGGAACAATTCCTTGTCTATGTAATAGAATGTATCATTGATCAGTCACAGTGCTCCGTTTGCCTTAGCAGCAGCACTTGGAATATGAGTGTTTCTTTTATTCAATCATACCACCAAAATGACTACAATATATAACTAAATATACCAAATTTCACTATTTAAAAACAAAATATTCATATATTTACATTAATGACTTGACTCTTTCACCCCTTGAACTGCTGTGCCTCCAGATAACCGTATTCAAGCTCCTGAAGAAAAAAGCTTGGATTGACATTTTTGAGGCTATTCACTTTTCACAGTAACACTCCTTCTTGTGCAACCCATTTCCTTGAGACCGCTGATAAGATGGACAACTAGGGCCATGTAGTTACATCATTGAAGTACAGTAAGGGAGTAAGTACAGTTAGAAAAACGCAGATCTTTGTATCTAGCAGTTGTGTCATAGAAGCACTGAAAGCGTTGATAAAAGAAATTTTATTCATTGACCACTGATATACTTTTATTCAATTCAGTTCATTTTTACAGTTGGTTTGCAGGCATTAGTCAAATATATATCTCTTAGTAGGGATGGGTCGGAGTTGTGTCACCTCTGTCATTAAATAGGCTTACAGTGTAGAAAAATAGCACCCAGCTCAAAATATTGAGCTCATGAGTTCCGGTAAATTTTGTTTTTATTTACAGTTTTTGCAAGTGGGTGACAATACAGGCAAAAATGTCGGGATCCACCAACTACCTACCTTATAGCCAACCGCACAATAACAGATCATGTTACATTGGAGACTGCCTGTAATATTGGTGTCACTAGTTCTTATGTTTATACATATTGAGTTTACAGTGACTTTAGTTGGTTGGTTGGTTGGTCCTATGATCTCGCTTCTTAAAATTGTGAATGATTCACCTAAAGATGAATGAAATTATTTTTGGAGTGAACGAAACTAGACGGATGAATGAAGAGCGAATGACTAAATTTACTACGATATTTCTATTTCTTCTATACTTAAAATAGGCATTGCAGTTGAAGTGGCGTGTAAGCTCATATAGTTTGTTTTTTTAATTGCAGCAGAGTTGAAAATTTAACATGTTTTTTTTTAACTCTCTAATTATGGTTTTCCAAGTTTGAAGTATCATGTATCTCTTAAATGTACTGTAACACAACCTTTTAAGGGAGACCAGATAAACTCATGGTACAAAATGATTGGTGTATACATTTATACACAGGGGAGAATAACATGAAATTGATCAAAACCATAAGGAAGTTTGTGCTAAAGACTTATAATAGCTTAAATCAACAGATGGCCATACTGGGTCCTGCATGGTATCACTAGAGCAAATGAAGATTACTTGGCAGTAAACATCACTCTTCAAGTGCCATGAAATGGTTATTACAGGGTTACCCTGAACTAGTAGCAGGGAACAATCCCTGACCTGACTACACACTTCAACCATTGGAGCATGCCAGTGACAAGACCTTTGTTAAGTGAGGAGACACAATACAGGTAGAGGTGGCAGAAATAGAACTTAACTTCAAATTTTGTGTTCGGAAAAAATGATTTCTCAATGAACTAAAAAGAAGTTACAGAATACTACAAAGCTGGAGTTTCGTACAACAGAAAGAAAGTAAGGGTCCAGTCAGGTGGTATAGTAATATTGTAAATAGTACCTCCTTTCTAAAAAAATTGAGTTTTGAGAAAATGATTTCTCAAGTACGTAAGAGGAAATAACCGAAATACTTTGAAGTCATGATGTCATATGGTGGCTCAAATATAGTCTAGGTCAGCATTATAATAAGATCGTAAACAGACACCACCCCTGCCTCAAATTTTGTGCTTTGGAAAAAAATGATTTCTGAAAAAAGTACATAGAAATAATTGGAATACTTCAAAGCCTCAGTTTCGGACAGCATTATAGTAACATTGTTTATGGAATGCAACCTTGAATTTTATACAACAATAATGTTAATTTTCCGAATCTTATTCTTGGATGAAGTATTGCAACATTATTATTAATTTTGATTAGCTTTTACCTTCATCCTAATTTTCAGTCGCTTTTTATTTGATGAATGGCATCAAAGCTGTATTTTTGTATGTTGGACAGAATGTGAGAATGTGCTTTAGCAGTATAGTTATACTGTAAATTGAACCCCCTCAATTCTAAATAAAGTAAAAATAAGTATCTAGAATAGTACAAAACCACAGTTTTGTATGATGAATGAAAAGACAGGGCCCAGTTGAGCAATATAGTTACATAGAAAGAACTGATGTTTTGAAAAATGACTTCTCAGTGATTTAAGGGGAACTAATCACAACATGTTGAAGTCATAGTTTTGTAGGATAAAAGGAAAGAGAGGAACCAGTTCAGCAGCATGGTAAAGTTACATCATAAATAGAAACCCTTTGCATCTCTAAAAAAATTTCTGTTTTGGAAAAATTATTTTTCCGACGGAGCACAGGCAAGTAATGAAAACACTTTAAAGCCACTGTTTTGAATGATAGACAGAAAGTTGGGGTATGGTTCAACCATAGTTAAATCATAAAAATAGACCCTCCCATCATGAAAAAAAGGTTTGTTTTGGGAAAATGATTCTTTCATTGAAGTGAAAATAAGTAACTGCAATACTCTGAATCCATAGTTTTGTATACTGGATGGAAATAGAGGGTCTAGGTCAACTGTATAGATACTTTGTGATAAGAATCCCAACCAAAAATAAACAATAAGATTTCATGCTTTGGAAAAATGATTTCTTCAAAGTAGTGGAAGCAAGTAATTGAAATGTACTTAGTAAGTCATAGTTTTGGGAAGTGAGTGTCCATTTCAGCAATATCATCAAATCGTGAATAGAACCCCTTCCTCCCTTAAAAAAAAATAATGTTTTGCGCGAATGATTTCTCTATTGAATAAAAATAACTAATGTCATCGCCATGGTTTCATATTATGGACAGAAAGACGATACAGTTGAGCAGTATAGATGATTCAAAAATAGAATACCTTACCCCTAAAAGAAATTTCATGTTTTTGAAAAATGAATTCTCAATGAAGTCAAGGGGACCAACCGCAGTACTTGAAAGCTGTAGTTTCAGATTATGGACGGAAAGAGAGGGTCCAGTTCAGCAGTATAATTGGATTATAAGTAGACCCCCCCCATCCCTCCAAAATTTTGTGTTTTTGAAAATGATCAGGATGTAATGGGAAAAATTACAAAAAAATAGTGTCGTCAGAATATGGAATAGTGTTGGGAAAAAAAATTTTAAAAATATCTTTTTCAGAATATGAGGCCTTGAAAAAAATTACCTATAAAAATAGTGCTATCAAAATATGAAATCATGTAAAAAAAAAACAAAAAATCTTTCTAAGAATAACTATGCTCAGAGTAAATGATTGTGACATAATTATGACATCATTCTCACTTGCCGTGCACTAACTTGGGGTCTAGTTCAGCAATATAGTTATGTAGTAAATACAACCCCCATCTAAAACCTTTGAAATGTTGCGAATAACCCTGGGTTGTTTTTCTGCATTCAATAAGTCAACACATTATAGGGGTATCTTGATGCAGATCCTCTGTTCACGATGCGCCGTTTTGGCTGCTTAGAAGGCACAAACAGAATCAGTTTTAGTTCTACGAGGGCAATGCCCGTTTTGAAGGTAATGTTTGGAAGGTGCCAGGCTTTATGGTGTGTTGAGCAGCCTTCCATAAATTGTCATGTAAAATAAACTATGGCTTCGAAGTATTTGCTGCCAATTTAAATATTTTCGATCTTGACTTAGATAATTCTAAAATTCTAAATGATTTTTATTGGATTTCTTGAGAACCGCTGATCCCCAAAACTTCAAACCCGACACTCACTGTTCTGCCTTGTGTGTTGACTAATATATCTGGCGAATGTCAAATTCGAACAATGTCCAGTTGTCGAGTAATCGCTGTGCACAAATACACACACACACACACACAATACGCAGATTACTTCAATGGTAGTTATAAATACAGTTAACCCAAGGGAACGCCGTTCCGATTCAAAGAAAGTAGGGGAACGTACTCCATCACTGTCCTCTTTAACCGACATCTCAATTTTAGATCGAAAGAAATCAGTTACGTTTTGTTGAACATCGAAAATAATTGTTAGGCAACGAACGATTCTGATCAGTCCAATCCTTGATGACTGAAATAAATTAAAATCTTTTTTATAATCGATATATACGCCTAGCTTAGTCAGTCAAGTTGAAGCCGTTGAATGAGATACGTAGTGAGGATCGAACTCACGAAATGTTTTGCTGGACCAGGTTGCTAGTAAACAATAAACATTCTCCGCGGCAAGGCACACATCAAAAAGCCACAAGTGTGGCTCCCCTCCCCTGGTGAGGATCTAATTCACTTCAAATAGTCTTCCTGGGTTGCGAGAAGATCAGTTTCCGTTTGTTAAGCACTGCTCTACACGGCGAAGTACGCAACGCAAGTAAAGTTTTCTTTCCCTTTTTCCAAGCTGAACGTGTTGTGGTAAGGAGTTTCATTAAACCAGCATGTCAGAGTAACTAGAAGGATTAATTAATACTCTGTGGTGTGTCCCATAACAGTTGGTACAAGTATCAATAATAAATGTAACAACTACGGGACAGATGTTGCCCTTTTTTTTTTTTTAATGAATATAAATCAAGTGATTTTAATTTTATGGGGTCGGCTACTTACTTATTTTGGAAAGAGTTCTAAAATCTTCGGGTGAATACGTACATTGTAATTAATCTCTCTCTTGAAGAGAAAAATCAAAAACAAAACAGTACCTGGGTTAAGTGGCTGTTAGAGTTGGGATAAATAGAGTGAATTTGCTGTTGTTAAGGTTCGAACACTTTTAAAGGGTGGAAATGGAAAGACAAGCTCAGGAAAAAAATTTAGGGTTTTTGAAAATTAGATACAAATTATCATAAGCAGTGGGAGGTTGAGGTAAGACGTTGAGCAAAAAAAAAAAAGATAAGAAAATTAACCAGAGAGTGAAATATAGGGATAGTAGATTGCTTTTCCATCGAGAGAGAGAGATAGAAAGAAGAAAAAAATACCATGAACCCATAATTATACCCAGGACATCTAATGTAGCCAGTATAGTAGTGTAAAAAAAGTTGGAGCAAGTAAGATACTAAAAGAAAGGAGTCTTCTCATCTCTTCTTGATGGCAGCGGCAGGCCCCAGAGTTGCCAACCAGCTCCCTCCTGATTTCTTTCTTTTTCTCAAGTAGTTTAGGAAAGAAAGAAAGAAAGAAGAAGCAGCAGTACTAGTAGTAATGATAGTTATTTACTCACGTACTACTACTACTACTACAAGTTAGACTAAGTCCTTTACCCACTGAAATTCACATTTGCTCAAGAAGCAGCTCCGCGCACCGTTACTGTCTTGTGTGTGCAGGGCAGTTACAACAACAACAACAGACTGCTTATTCACCCTCATATACATCGTCGTACTCGAATCGGACCTGATTAACAAACACATGGAATAAGAAAAACCGAAAGAAGGAACGATTCCTCAAACAAGCTAACATTTCATTTCTTCTTATTCTTTCCGAAGAAAAGAAGAAATGAATCCTTCTTCTCCTTCTAAATTACCTTCGGTCGTCACTCTCTCCAATACTCGTCGATCTTTTTCATATTATTTTATTTTACACGAGACAAGTAACACGACATGACCTCTCTGGGTGACGACTAGAGTTGTAAAATAAGGGGAAAAAAACGGGATTTAATTGCAAAACAAACGTTTTTTGTGTCGGGAAATAAGGAAAGTTTTTAAAAAAAAGAAAACTCCCTTAAAAAATGGCCTCGAAATGCAGGAAATTTGTACCTAATATTTTTCACAAGAGTAAATGTCAAAATTGTTTTGCTGCTAAGGATATTCATTCAGCCCAAGCCCTGGAAAATAATAAGGTAAGTCAACCAAACCTTTATTACTTAAATTTATTTTTAGTTTCCCTATGACAACTTTTATCGTCATATTCATCAAAACGATTTCCGATATATGCGGTTTAGATCAGAGCTAATGTAGATACCCCCCCCCCCATCTCCAAAAAAGGGCCTTGCAACGTAAGGATTATTTTTTTAGGGTACTAAGCAAAAAGTAAAGTCAGGTGTGAAAAAAAAAAAAAAAATTAAAGATGTGTTGCCATTTCTTCAAGCTAAATAAATAAACCTCTGTTGGGTGTTGTTACTCTAATCAACCTCACTACAGCCAACACGAACAGTGACACCCTAGAAAAGGGGTCACTTATATAAATATATTTTATTTAAATACTTTAAGAAGAATAGTTTCTCTTCTTAAAACAGAATTAATTACGAAGTGTTATTCATACTTCGTATCAGTTTATCCATCATATGTATTAATTTAAAATTATATTGTAACTAAATTATGACAATTTTTCAGTTATACGCACGCATTTGATACACCTGGCCTCAAATTTGAAAAAAAAAATTCAGTTATAGATTTTATATATTTTAAAGGTTACCAATGAAGTTATGGAGAATTCTGATTTAAAATATTGACGTATGTCGTTGAGAAGTTTCGTCTCAGAAGTTTTGATTTTTTTTTCTTGTAGATTGTTAGTCTAAGTCGCATATAGGGGTCAATAAAGGTAGTTATTCGGTTTGCTTTGGTACCCTATCAATTTTCCAGGGGTGTCAAAAGGCTATTTTAAATGTAATTCGTTTTATTTATTTATTTATTTTTTTAAAATACAAAATAATCTCGCTTAATAATCCGATTTCGGGAATGAACGTAGTGTTATCTTGAAAATTACTAAATTCTGGCCTCACTGATAGCAACATGGTTGTTGTACACTTACCCCCTTGATTAATGATTGTTTTCTACTTTATTTTTAAAGTGACTATCATATGGTATTTTTAGAGAACTCGTATCGATATTTTAGTGTAAGGTCTTAATGTTTGTTTTTGTTTACGAAAAAAACTTTTTAAAGTCTGTTAGTGTTTGACAAGTGCAATATTGCTACCATACTGATCACTTTCAAAATGAAGATGAATACGAAAAGGTTAATGAACTTTTTTTTTTTCTTGTCGGCTTTTTAGAAAAAGCTACTAGGTTAGTTCATCACTTGAATTAGTTACTCCCTCCCTTTTTGTTTTGTATGTAGATATAAAACTGATTAATTTTTAACATTCTGATCGACCAGATGTGGCCCCTGTGATGTTTATTTTACACTTTTCTTCTTCACTTGGTTTCTGAAAATCTGAACGATCACAATTCAAACGTCGCTAATTAGTTCATATTTCATTGTTTATTTCTATTATTAGATGTAGGTATTTTCAATATTTTATTCGTTTTGACCGTTAACTTCATCTTGATTTTTGTTTTTATCTTATGACGAGTTGAGTTGTGATAACTGAAAATTGTACGAAGTCAAAATAGACAAATTAATAAGATTTAAACGTAAGTCGTAAGTTTGGCGAATTTCGTCTCAAATAAAAACTACAATCACTCTACTCTTCTTTGTAATCTTCTCTACTCTTATGATCAATTGTATTAATTACATAAAAAAAAACTAACACAAATGTCAAATGTGTCGAAATGAAGTATTTTTGCGTGGTAAAGATAATTATCTCGTACAAATAAACCTTTATATTTATAATTTAAAGCCTTGATGGAGACACGTTTCTCATTGACATTAAGGTAAACATCAACACAGATAAATTGGATGCCTTACCACTCGTTCCCTAGAAAACTCTGTTAAAAGGTTATTTTTGGTTGAGGGGGGTTACTTTTAGAGGGTGAACTCTCGTTTTTTTTTCTTTTGTTGTTTTTTTTTAAATTCTTTTTTGTCATCTAAGTTGGTCAGTTCCTTGTTGCACAACATTAGAAAAAAATTGAAGCTATGAAAAGTTATCACTAAGCTTTATTTACAATTTGAAACATTAATTCATTTATTTATTTTTAATGAGTTCAAATTGTTTATTCACTACAAATAATCTCAATATTGACGTTTGATCTTTTTTTTTTTCCAAAGAACCCGTAAATCCATTTCAGCTGGTATCACTTAAGGGGGAGAAAATTCAGGTTCTCCGCATAAATAAACTGAAAGATGAAATGAAATGGGTAACACGTTTACTGGCTGTGTGACGTGTTTACACATCAAGGACTGAACTGTGTAGTAAACTGTCTAATATTAGCAAAACTAATTATAGTATCAACCTGTGTATCTAATTATTTCAAAAGATGTTGCATATGGCGAAACTGTTGAATTTTAGTTCTTACTAATTAGAAATATTTTTGAGGGAAGATTATTAATATGAATTTAGTGTAACTGGATTACTTCAGTGAATTGTAAAATAATTTGGATTTTTCCTTCTTAAAAACCCGACTTGTGGGAAAACGTTACCGTTGCTCTGCCCCAGAATTGTGAAGTTATTCAAATCCTACGTGAGTTCTTTTCCTGTGAGAATAGATAAAAAATTACTTATAATTTTGTTCCTGGGGCCAAAAAAAAAACTTGGACTCTTCACGCACCTGGTATGGTGACTGATAGTGACGGCCTTGTAAGATAGCTTATTTGGGTTCATTTTTTCTCTCTCTTCAAACCATAAATTGTTTGATTGCATACAAGATACCCCCCCACCAGCACATAGATGGCTTGAAAGGTAAACATAACCTTCGTTGTCCAGCCCCACATTGACCAGAACTTGAGCAGTTGAAAAAATAAGGGGTAATAAATTAGAGGAATTCAGGGAAATGCGTTTGTTTTCTTAACACTCCCTGCTGAAATTAAGGGTGCAGGGGGTCTTGTGCGCCATCAAATACGGTAATTTAAAGAAATTCTGTAATTAATATTTTTCCAATAGTGGGCAAGATCTTCAAAAGGAAAAAAAAAATCCCCCGAGTTGACCTGACTTCATATTGATCAGGTCAGTTGGAAAAAAAAATCGTAATTATCCTGATTTTGTATTGTGTGTAAAGTAACAACTAAAATATTTACTTTCTATTTCTCAAATGATAGTGTTGCTCATGAATGAGAATAATCGCTAACAGGACATTTGCCCTCTCTCCTGGTTTAGACCTTCCCACACCGAGTGCGAAGGGGTAGAAGTCGAAACTTATATAAGCCAAGGATCAAGGGGGTCACTATCAAGAGACAGCTTAGGACGTATCTTAGCCTAGGCACCCCTTAGTCCTTTACCTGACAATCAACACCCTGATGTATCACCCCCGAGAATTCATCTTATGGCAGTGGACGCCCATGGTCGCATAATTTTATTCTTTTTACCAGTTTTGATGAGGTCTACTAACTCAACCTCCTCAGTTCAGTCTTTTAATGAACTGTTTTTTCTGTTAGTCTTCTCTGTAGCAATGAACTATTCCGCTCAGTGTAACTATTGTGCCGATAAAATATCTACCACCCACTATTTGAAACAATGGACTCCTCCACTGAAATAACTTCGGTAGTTTCTTTTTCCCTCAAAAAATATCATCGAAATTAAAATTCGTGTTTTTATTTCGGAGGAATAACTAGTTAGAATTATGAATCCCCCCTTTTTTGCAGTAAATGAAGAAGCGACTAGTTCACTCGTGTAAAGTTGTGGTTATTGATTAACAACTTTTTCCCGAACTTTTTGACAACATGGTGTTATGTGTGGAATTAAACTAATTAACCCCTTATTAACCATGAATTTTTTGTTGCCTTTTCGAGCTTAGTATTCACCTTTTATTTTTTTAAAATCGCTTGTATCTACTTTTCTACCCCCACACCTTCTTATGCTATCACAGATACTAACTACTTTTAAAGGTGTCTATCGTGTGTACCTCGACCTAGTTTCTCTTGACTATAACTTACTTTGCCTTGGAGATGAAACTTTACCCTGGGAAAAGGCTTTCTCTCTCTCTTTCTCTCTTTTTGATATCTTCCAGAAGGCGATTGATCACCAAGTTGATCTAATGACTTGGTGTATATTTGCTAGTTTAAAACTGGATCAATCTTGTATAAAAAGTGAATTATGCACTTCTTCAGGTACCCTTAGGGTGATTGGAAAAAGTCATGGAAAGAAGTCTTAATGTTGGCTACGCAAAAAGTCACAATTTTGACTTCTGACCAAGAAAAAGTCACATTTAATTGACTTAAAGTAATAAAATAAGTAAAATTTAATGAAGTACTTGTCGTTGAAAATAAGTCGAATTATAAGCAATAAAATGAGTAATATTTTAAGAAAGTTTCATAGTCAAAGTGTTCGACTGAATGTGTGTCTGTCAGTCAGTCTGGTTGAGGTGATAAGATTGTTTTATTACCTTGCCTTGTCTATTCAATGAAAACGATTTTTTCCCCGATGTAATGAATGACACTAATTGTTGTTGGTGTGGTGTTCAAGAAAGACGTGTTTTTTCAGTTGAGTGCCTTATTCTTAGAATGACCTTTTTACTAGTTGATAGTAATATCAGTGTCATGAAAAAAAAAAAAAGAAAAACAGATATATATTTGAATTCATTTCTATGGAACAATTTTTTTTTAGAAAAACAAACAGAATATCTCTCTTACAGTAGGGGATTCCATAGTTTGGAATATGGTGAAGAGATCTATTTAAAAGCAAAAATCATGCCCCCAATTGGAAGAGTCCAATGTTATGGGCAAAAAAACAAAAAAAGGTCACACTGTTCATTATATAAGTACGAGTTTGTTACCAGACTAACTATCGCAAGATCCACTGAGGATCAAAACCACTAACAACGGCCATGTGTTTAAAAAAAAATTATTAGCAATTCGAGTTCGATATCATCAGACTATCGGTATTCGAAGATCCAACGGGGATCGAACCCAACCCATTAACCATCTACAGATGCTTGGAGATCACTGTTGATATAAGTGCGTCGTTTTGATTCGTTTTTGTTTTCATTTTTTTTTTTTTTCACATGCTTCCCTTAAAACTGAGCATAGTTCGGGGTCAACAGACAGTCGGTGTAGTGGGAGGTCCAATGAATGAGAATTGAACCCACTAAAAACAGCCAGTAACATTAGCTTTGCTGATCATTGCTATAGAACGTTCGCCCTAAAAAAAAAAAATGTCCATATTTACTCGATGAAAACTTCTGTAAGAAAAAATATACTGAGTGTATAGTTTAAAATGGTGGGTACTACTACGGAGTAAGAGGTATTTTTATCAACTTTTTTTTTTTTTTACCTCAGTGGAAGAGTTCAGTGTTACTGACTGTGAACAGGGAAAATTATGCTGTTTTCATTAGCACAATTACTTTGAATTATATAGGATTTTTATCGTCAACTTTATTTATATATTACGTATATATGAATTGATAAAATATTACATATGAATGAATAGCTGTGAGAAAAAATAAAATAGATAGATGACTGATTCTTAAAATAGATAGATGGAAATTAGTGTTAAATCTAATTTGCTTTTAAAAAGTATTAAATGTACATACACACTGTTTCACAGAAAATATACTAAGTCAGTCTTCCTCTTACACTCAACACTCCTATCAACAATACCAAAAGAAGTACTCAGTCACTCTGTGATTGAGCAGTTCTTCATCGTCACCCAGTGGATTCTGCTGAAAAAAAAGGGCAAAGAAAATGTGTTGAATCGACCCCCCCCCCCGAGAAAAATACCAAAACAACAGCATATTTAAGGGGAAAATTTTCAAAAAAATAATTTGATAAAAACCTGCTCCGGGGTCCTAAAAGTACACTTGGAAAATTTCACGGGTCTATGCTGTCTATTTTCCCAATAGGTTTTTTAGTAGTGGTGGTGGGGGTCAATTTGCAATGTAAGTTTATACTAAATTGGTCCCTTAGTTTGTGTTCGGCAACATTCATGCTTGTTTTTTTGAAAAATCTGGCGTTTTTTAATGATCACAGCCCTACAAAAAGTGAGAGAATTAATTTGTTCATTGATCACAGTAACTCAGCATAACATGCTAACCAAAGACATGGGTCACATGACTGTTTCTACTGAGTAACTTTCTTTATTGGTTAATTTCTGCACCTACTTTCTGAGAAAAAGTTTATAATGGTATGCACTTGAAACATTGATACTAAACAAACTTAATGTTCATCCTTGTGAAGTTGTTCGTACATCTGTTGGTGTTTTTGTAGTCTGTTTTATTTGCTACTTGAAAATAGTCAGGCTTGCTTCTTAGTCAACCCGAACTGATACTTCTAAATTCTTCTCTTTGACAAACCAGCAAAACGTGGTGATTCCCCCCACTGCATCAACCAGTTCTGAGATTAGCTTTACTTACCTTCTTTTACAATGAACAGTTAAAGTATCCTTTGATGCAATTAGTTAGCATTCAGAATTTCATTTAACCACAGCATATTCTCTGCTGAGCTTCAATATCAGTAATTCTTGAGTGATTTCTTGGTGACTGGAGAAAGTCATTGGGAAAAGTCATAACCTGAGTTTCTGGGTTGGAAAAAAGTAATAAAGTTGGTAATTTTTCTAAAAAAAAAAAAAAAAAAAATAGAGTAATGCTATCAAATTTGTTGAAATAAAATAACTAATATTTTTGATAAAATGAGTAATCTTGATTAATAATTGATAAGAATTTATTTGTCTGTCTTCGATAGGCAGCCAAACGGTTTCATGCAGAGCTACCAAATTTGGTATACATACTTATTGAATCCAGGAGATTTTGACATGAAAAAATCATCACTAATCCTTTTCAAGACTATGTATATTCAACAGTTTTACATGATTTGACCCTGTTGGGAACAACTTACTATCTCACCATCAGTACTAAGGAATATCTTACTGTCATTATAACCAGTTGTGATCAATCAGTCAGGACCGCTTATTTGGTGTAGACTGCTAGTATTTTAATTATGTTGATGATTTTATATTATAAACTAGATGAATGAAAATATTACTGGCAGAAAACAAAATTGACTCATTTCTCTTGCCTATATACGGCATGACATTTTTTTCCCACAATTCATTTTTTTTTCTTTTCTTACAAATAAAATTGATGAGATTGTTTGGTAATCAAATTTCTTTGCCTACCTTTAGAGCAGCTTGTTCGTTTGGCAGTGTATATTCTTTGTTTTTGGCTGTTATTACCAAAATATTGAAATTATAAATGATTGTTAGCATTCAACGACTGAAAAAAAATCCCTGAAAGGCTTTGATATCAATCTAGTTGAGAAATGCTATCTTTCTTTAGGTTCATAGTTCAAACGTAACCAATAAGTTTCAAGTAATTTCATTTTTTTTACAATTTTTTCTTATCCAATGAATTTCAAAAGAGCGTAGGTCTTAGGGATGTTTTAGTTACGAAGTTGAATTATAATACAATTATAAAAATAACTTGAAACTGAGAAAATGTTTCGAATTGGAATCCAACACCTGAATTGTTTGTGAAGATTGAACCCTTATACTTAATTCATATATTAATCTTTTTTTTTTTTTAAGAACAAACTAACAAATCCTATTCAGTAAATATTTCCCATCTTCTAAAATTGAAGCCATGATCGGAAATGATTCAAAGGATGCAGGCTATCCTTCCCCACCTGGAAGGCTGGTACAACACTATCTTCCTTCCATTTGGCCTTGTGCCAGACTAAGAGCTAAGTAGATTCCCATAATTAATGGTTGGTAATCAGCACTCCTCGCAGCATTGACTGTTGGTAATCAGAGCATTCATCGCAGCAGCAGTTAATGAGATAAGTCTCAAAAACCAGTTATCAGTATGTCCCACTGGGTGCTCCATGAATGGAATCCACCATGTGCCAAAGTCAGATTGGTCTATCTAGCAAAACAATATGAAACTTACCAATGGAAAAATAAAACTGAGAAGTAAAAACAGCAAACCTATTCCTATTTCTGAAAGAATATGGTCATAAGTCAAGTCTACATGTTGTCCGAATTTCTGAGATTACGATTTCCAATACACACAGCTCACTTGATTTGAAACGGAAAAAAAACCGACCCGAGCATTGTGATAAAACACAACAAAAAAATAGATGAGAGAAAAACTAGTAAAAAAAATTGATCATTAAATTAACTAATTTGACCTCTTGGACTGTTTGACATGAAGAAATGACTCTTCTTGCCTTCATCATGATCAACTTGGTACTGCTATTTTGCTATCTGGTAACATGAGATTTCAGCTAAATCTTTTAGCCATGATATGCAACTTGGTTGAATAAGTACAGCAGCCCTCTCCCACCACATTTATTATTTTTTTTTTTTTTCTGAAAAAAAAAAATACATGAATGAGATTTCTGTTTTTCCTTCTTTTGGTTTTGACTTATTTTCTCTTCATTTGTAGGTTTCTCATTGTATAGTATGGTAGACTAATCTAATTTGGGCACAGCTGATTCCGGCTGATTTCATTCATGGAGCACCTAGTGGGACACTCTGATAACTAGTTTGTGAGAATTATCTCATCAACTACTGCTATGATGAGTGCTCTGATTACCAACAGTTAATGCTGTGATGAGTGCTTTCATTACCAACTGTTAATTTAGGTATTAACCTAGCTTAACTTAGTTTGGTACAAGGCCAAATGGAGGGCTGGTAGATTGTATTGTACCTGCCTTCCAAGTGGGGAGGTCTTACCTCCCTCTAATCATTTGCAATATTATTTTTTACCTGGGTCTCTATATCATTTTTGTAAATAACTCTGAAAGATTACTGAAAATGAAGAACTTAATTAGGAAAAGAAGAAATGCTCAAGTCCATGATTATTGATCTAATTCATGTATATTTTATGAATATATTTATTGATTTGGGGGATGTTCCGGTGCATGATTTAATCACTTGTGAATTTACCTGCAACTTTTCCTTTTTCTTAACTCTTTGGCAAAAAATGAAGTTTTTTTTTTTCAGTTTGATCAATATCTACAAATTTATTTCTACTTTCATTATTGATATTTGCAAAGCTTATTAGAGCAGTAGGCTTTAATTCTATCATGGAAATTTTACAACTAAGAAAGCTTGTCTGTTCGAAAAATCTTGGTTTACCTAAGCTCTGGCATTGGTTAGAAATATGCAATTATCCTAGCCACAAAGTGAGCCTTTCTTACTTTTAAGAATGCACCAATACCTTATCAACGAAATTAATATGTTCCACTTTTTATCTTGTTGTCAGAAACCTATTTAGAGGAAGTTGAAGCATAGTTTTCATGCAGATAAATTCTTGAAAGAAGTACCTATTTATTCAAAATATGGTAGCTTACCTTTTAAAGAAAATCATTTGTAATTCAATGGCTTAAGTTTCAAGTCTCCTGGAACATTTGCTCCTAACAGCTATGTAAGATAATCTTTTACTGCTTTATACCCTTTTTCTCCCCCATTTCATATAAAAGTTACAGAAGATGAACATTACCAAATAGCCTATATTCATCGAAATCAAAAAATAGATTACTGCACTTTGAAAAATTATGAAATTGCTACAAAGGTAATACACTTTGAAAAATTATGAAATTGCTACAAAGGTAATACAATGTAACATGAACAAATGTTTTTGAATATTAAAGCGAACCAAAGGGACTGACTTATTTGATTTTTTTTGTGCACACCAACAGAGCAACAAGATGATTCCCTTTTTGAAGAGGTTCAAATGTAAATGGGAAATTTCAGTGATCGCCAAGTAATAGAAATGTCCTTTTTTTTTTTCTCTCTTTCTCCCTTCCTCCATGATTTTGGCTGTAAAGTTGCAGCAATATTAAGCTTTGTTATATCAGATTTGGTTCGCAGAGGAAATGTTAAACAAGGTATTGGTGACTTTCCAGGAATGTCTGACTTAATGGTACCATGTTCGGGATAGGGTTAGGTAATTCAGAACCACAGTCATTACAACATGAACTATAAGCAATACAACTAGCTCAGTAAGTGGGGCTGCACATCTTTTTAGGGTCATACTACTTTCACATTCTTGTCTATTCTTCATATGCATAACCATTTCTAAGACATGTCAGAAAATCATGTCTACTTCATGTGATGCGTAACACCAAATGGGAGATGCCAGCGGATTGAAACGTTCAGGGGTTGCTTGTTTGTCAATATATACAATGAGGTATATGCATGTGCACTGGGGTTTAAATTGCATTTTGTATGTTATCAAAATCAGTCAGTCTCAAACACTTCATTTAAAATCAATTGAAAATTCATATTAAAATATTTATATTACTATCAACTTCTGTCAAACCCCAAGAGTTGACTTTAATATTGCAAGTTGGTCAGATCGAAAAATTTAAGACGTAGGAATTCAAGATTTCCTAATTTGAGAGAGAGAGAGAGAAAATACAATGATGTCATGTTAATGTGTTAGTTAGTTCTCAGTATCTTTTTTAAACTTTGAATTCCTGTTATGAAAAACATCATTTCTATGAAATAGCCATTATATATATTGTATAGTATTTTTTCTTTCCTGTGAAAAAATTAATGTAATGAGAGAACCATTAAAGAATTTAAAAAGGCTGTATATTTGTTCATGATACTTAGCCAGCCGTCTGACCAAGATATATTATTTATGGTCACAAATAAATTCCAGATTTTCCTTAGTATTTCCATGGCTCAGTGGTCTAAAACATTCTGCTAGCCATCAGTAGATCTCATGATTGATTCCAACTGGGTGCGACACATTTTTTTCAATTTTTTTTTTCTTTTCTGCTTTTGGGTTAACCATTATGTTGAGTAGTCCTTACCTTTCTTCTGAGGCTAATGATGGACCAACCATTGGGCCGAGTAAGCTTCTTTTTTTTTTTTCTTTCTTCTGTCAAACTCTTACTATTAAGTTTTGATGTTATTTTCTTATGTAACAACAATGACCTAACCAAAAACCAGTGATGTCATCCACCAATAACAGTGACACAAACAAAAAAAACTGAATTCACTCTCACTTCTAAAGCCCAAATCGGGTCGATTTGTTTAGCAGTAGTTTCAAAATACCATTCACAGTAACTATTGATAAAAGAGTTGAAATGGGACGCATAGTTTTAGAATTATATTGTGTATAGAAATTAATTTGGTTTCGTTTACCTTTTAGATTTTAATCAAGTGAGGGAGTTTGACCCTAGTGTAGCCAAACTTGTTATGATATAAAGTTGTAATTTTAAAACAATGAATGTAAACTGTTCCAATTTTTATATTGTTTGCCTAATGTTATCGGTTTCTTTTGGTTATCTAGAAGACTCTGTCCCAAAGGATCATTATAAACAACTTGGTCTGTACTTAGTAGAATCTCCAAGGAATACACTTGATTGACATATTTGACACTGGCACTGAATGTTTATCCTGTTTATAAACACTAATAATCTACAAATACACCTAGTCAAAAAAGGAAAATTAGGTCAATTGTACCAGTAATTACTATCGATTCTTATTTGTAGGATGGTTGCTGTAATCAACTTCATCAGGCGTGTATTTGTATACATGCAATGTCAGATGACCATAATCTTTTCTGTATTGTGAGATTAATATCTCTCTATGTGATGCCTTCTTTTTTCTTTTTTTTTCTTTTGTATTGATGATGAAGCTAAATGATTTAATCTTATATTGAAACCCGTTTTTGTTGTTGCTTATAATACATGTTATTGATAGTTCCCATCGTTAATATAAATCATCTGGATCCTTGGAAATCCACTGGTGTTGATAACTACAATATAATTACGCTCACATATATATTTCTGCAATTTAAGTATATCATTTTTTTTTTACCTATGGAATGTAGCTATCCTAACTATAATAACATGCAATGGTAAATGAAACTGATGTATCTTTTATTATCACTGATTACTTTTCTACTCTGTTTTTATTGCTACTGTTTCCTCTTACCTATAACATGATTTTTAGGTTTCAGAATCGTGATAGGAGTAATGAATGAATGAATGTAGAGTACTTTTGCTCCCAATTGGAGCAGGAGCACCTTCTTCCATTCTTGACAGTGTGAGGGAGGAAGAACAGGAAGGACAAAAGGTATAAATGTAAATAATAATCGTACATATAAACAAGCATAATAATGATAATGGAAGTGCAAGTGGCATAGAGGTTGAGTACGTAGAAGATTGAATCGGCAAGCCGAATTCAAACTCGGGTCGAGGCTGTTTACTTTCTCATTGTGCAGATGCGCTTGGGAAAGGCATGACTCCATCTCTTCTTTCTCCCCTGCTCCCCCAGGTGTGGATAAAATATCTGGACAGACTGGGCCCTCTAACCTTGGGAAAGCAGCCTGTCTAGGAGAAGGATAGCTGATTCCAAACCTTCTTGAGCACATCACTCTTACCCAATGTAAGTGATGTGGCTAGGCCTTGATTTAAATTTGCTACTCCTGCAGAAACAGCTGGTATGCTTTTGGTGGTGCAAACCATATTACAAGCTGTGATGTATGATCATCTATAAAAAGCTGTGTATGTATAATCGAGATGTTTATTATTGTTGTGGGGAGAAAACTGTTTAGCTAGTGTGACTTGAAAGGTTAGAAAAAGAAAATTCGACCAGATAGTGGATGTCAAGCTGATGCCAAATATATATTGCGCTCCACTTTCCTTTGAAGTACATCAGCAAGGCCAAGAGGAGAATCTGGGCATCCCACATATCCATGTGCTTAACCCAGACTTGTGGTGCCCTAGAGGGATCATTTCAGTGTCTGCTGGAACAGAATGAGACTTTCTAAATAATGGGAATAATTTTACAAGGAGATTGGAGGGGGGAGCTTTACATTTAATTGCCTGTTTCCGTATGACATAATTCACTGGATAAATTGTATTTTAAATGATTATATATTTGGCCAATTAAGTTTCATTACTTGGACAGAGCTTCCTACTTTACAAATCTAATTTTTTTTAGATGTGTTTTCTCACTGCAATTTGTCTGAATTGTTTTATATTGAGATAAGCTCCTTCGCTATTTATAAAAGTTGGAAACTGTACGCTTTCTCTCTCTTTCAAAACCCCTGAAGTATAAAAGGCTGTGATGTATAATCATATAGATGTTTATTATTGGTTGTACTAAGACACATTCCCTTTCATAGATGTGTATTATGTACTTTTAGAATCCCTTCAGGAGAAGTCATAAATCATTCTTATACTAGTGAGACCCATGGAAATCCCATGATTATTTAAAAAACTGTACAATATGAAATATGCAGATAAAGACTGTTATTATTTTGAAGAGTTTAAAATATGACACTTTTCCAAAAGTGAATACAGAATGAAAAAATGTATGAGCATGAATGTATAGATTTATACTTCAATTAAAAATTTCTTTTCTAATACACTGCAATACCTTAGTTGGAGCTCTAGATACATCCTTAAAAAATGCAGTGCTATGTGAGGTCATTATAACATAGTATAAATAGAGCTTGTACCAGTATTCATCTTGAAATATATGATGAAGTTATTAAGCCTCAATAAAAGAGCACTATAGCCAATCAGTACTAAATGGGGTGGGGCTAAGCAGTGTATTTCTATATCTAATTTTATCATTTATGTATTTTTCATCAGTAAGAGAAAGTGGTATATGTCTGTAGATAGTGTTAAAATGTTGTTGGTGTCAATGTATATTGTTGTTTTCTTTGTGTAGTGTATGGGTTATTGCCCTTTGGAGCACATTGCTCTTATCCAATGTGATAAGGTGGCTGGGCTTTGATTTAAATCTGCTGACTCAGCAGAAATAGCTACTACGTTTTTGGTTGTGTGAACCATATTACAAGACAGCATGATATATTCAAAAACAAACAGGGGTCAGAGATATCATAGAAACCATTAGAAAACCCATGAGTAATGGGTTGGTTGGTCGGTTGGTCATGTTGCGAGAAAATGAGACTAGACTCGCTACACGGATTCTCAGAAAGTACTGGCTCCACAAGGTACATGATTGAAAGCTCTGGCAAATCTTGGAAAAGGTCAATGCCCAACAATGTACATTAGAAGGCTGATGAAAAGATAGCAGGAGTTACAGTCATAGAAAGAAACCAAAAAAGTCTAACTGTTCATCATATAGATGGATGACTTCTGGGGATTGTGTTCTGGTCCAGGTAAAAGCCAGAATTTTGATTGACTTTTTATTTTTTTATTTTTAAGGCAGGTAAGCTCTCCCCACTTGTAAGATTAGTGAAACATGATCTTCCTATCTTAATTTATCCCAATTCGACCTTGTTCTGAACAGACTATAGACTGGTATTTGTCTTTATACCATCTTTCTGTCAGGGGCTAATTCATTCCTCTGTAGAGGTTAATGTTGAGTGGAATTGAGGACTATCATCATCATATCTTGTTGCACTAGTAATGTAGCCAGGTTAGTCAAAGGGTTAGAGGGTGGAGGGCTCTCTATTGTTATGACCCTACAGCTTGCATCATTTAGAATGGTGTAAAGATTGGTCTCCTCTTTGAAGGATTTGCAGAGATCGCCACAAGTAGGCTCTCTGCATGATACCCATTGGTGACTATAACTGCTTTTCTAGAAAAGTAGTTTCAAACTAATATCGTTCACTGTTTGATCTTTTTGTTGAAACCTAAGATTGATCTTCAGTCTAACACCATTTCAACTGAGCTATTTTCAACAAATAAAAATTGTAGTAATTACTTTCATTTGTTCATATGCATCAGAGCCTCCTAAAAGAAAACAAGAATATAACTCGTGGGAAAAACAACTTGGTATCATTTGAACCTGAGAGACCTCTAGATCTTTAGTCTAATACTCTCCCAACAAGCTATTTTGGTTGACAGTAAATGTGCTAATTACTTTTGTTTGTTAATATTCAAACACATCTCAACCACTGAAAAAATCAATACACCAAACAACCGTTCATACAAAATCTATTAATATAATGGTAACAATTGTTTTCTTGGTTGGTTGTATATCATGGCTGAAAATTATTCTATAAGGGTAACTTGACCTGGATGAACATGATATAGATGGTCCTGACCTATGAAGTCATTAGAGGTTGCCACAGATGAATTAAGGATTATAACTGTTATTCCCAGCCAAACTGCACCTTTTTATGCAACACTGCTTAAACTGGAAGTGCTCAAATTGATGGCGTCTATCTATTTTTTCTGAAAATATTAGTTGTGCTGGTGGAGGAGCAATTAGGTGCACGTAAATTGGAATTGGTAAGCCAACTTCAAACTATGACTATGATAATCCGCATTAAGCCTGTACTGATATCCTTGGGAAATGCATGGATAGGAAGAATGATGTAACTGACATTGAAAAAAATTTAATTAAAAAGAATTTATGTACTGTAACTATGTGAATTAGTAAAGTATTTAAGCAAAAAAAGATTTTTTCCCAGACTATTAAACACAAGTAATAAGAATAGAATCTAATCTTGGATCCTACAGCTGTTCAGTTATATTTATGATTTAGCAAATTTTCATAAAGGTGGCCTTTTATATAATAAGATTAGTTTCATGAGTGTAGAGGTACACGTGGTCTGTGTTAGTGAAGATTAAATTCTGATGTGACACTGACAGTTAAATACCCTACAGCAATGATTGAAGGTTAGAAATGTTCAGGACTTGATTTGATTACAGCACTTGTTTATCCTATTTTTGGAACTGAAGTGAAAATGGTTTTGAGGTAGGGAAAAACTTGAAGAAAAGAATTAGAGGGGGTGGGGTATTGCATGTTATTGATTTAATCTATGCCTATGTGGACTAGATATTGTGTAAGAATGATTAAATGGCCACCACTAAGATGAATACTCTGATTGTTGGGTTGCAAGCCAGTTGACATGGACCTATGATTTTAAGGGGGCGGGGGCTACTACTTCTGTTTCTCATTACAGTATGTACTGTATTGTCTTATATATATTCTGAATGAAATTGCTTGCTGTCACCTTTTTAATAAATCATTCTAGCTCTTCTCTATTCTGTTCTATTACTTCTTGTGTACACTATATATATCAGCCATTCATAAATCATATATATATAAATCATGTGTTTAGGAACTGATAATGAAGATAGTTAATGCGCAGTTTGAAATGAAGTATACTTTTCCATCTACCTTTGGAAAATTTACTGATGAGCAATTTAGCATTGTAAATATGATTAATTTTCTATATTTTTCAAAATCGGGTAATTTTCGTTTTTTTTTTTTTTTTCTTATTCATCAAAGCTGTAAAGATGATCAGTGGAATTCTCATAAATTCTACAATGAGCAAGTGGTTTGTTTGAATGAGTCGTTGGAACAAATAGAAGGAAAACACCTTTTCTAGACAAGGAAGTCAACCAATGATTTTGCTGGGTAGCCATGTCTGTCCTCTTGTAGCAAATGCAATGTAGCAAACAATTATGGATCTGGGTTGGGAAGTTCTTCCACAGCAGTGTATTTTCCAATCTTGTCATTTTCAGACTCTCACTTGTTTTGCTCCATGCAACCCTCTTGGTCTGGTCAGCAGTTCTAATGATATTTTTAAAAAATCCCTGAAAAATACATTTAATCAAAATTGGAATTTTTCTTTTGACTGAATACATAATCCACCTGAAAAGTGGTGTATGGTCATAGAAAGTCAGCAAAAATGTTCATTGATTACTCTTAACTTCAACCATATTGGACTTATTTGGGTAGAATTTGTGCACAATAGGGGTATTGATAAAAAGTTTTAGTAGAAGAAATTTTATTCAATATTGTCTGCTCCATTTTTAATCATAGGTTTTTATGTGATCACAGGAATATTCGATAACTAGATTCAGTCTTTTTGTATTCTCAACAAACTTTTTGTCTCATTTTGACTGTTCTTCCTTCAAATCCCTCCTAATGTAAAGTCAGCTAAATCCAAGACAAAAATATATCTCCATGTCTAACACACATTAATTTTATCTTACTTGATCGAATATTCTCGAAGTTATTGAAAAGTGTGAGAGATAAATGGGCCATCATCAACTTGATGACTGAATAATAATGCTATGAATGTATATGAATAGAAGATTTTGTCAAAAAATTTTCTTGAAACTTATATCAACCGATTTCCAGAGAATTTTCAAATCACTTGTTGGGTGGCAAAAAATCAACTTGATAAACCTGATTGAACGTTTTTGAATAATGAAATACTTTTCTTTGTTGAGTTGTCTTTCAAGTTCTTATAATTAATCATCTTTTGCTTTTGAGAAAAGTCAGGACCAGATACTTTTTTCCCCCTGATGAGGGATTGCAGAACTTCAGAACTTGGATACCTTTTTGGAAGTGTTTGTTCCCTTATTAATAATGTGACTGAAATTGGCACAAAAAGATAGAAAATGGTCTATTTAGAGAAATCTTTATATCTAATTAATGATGAACTTTATTCAAGGTATTGATATTTGAAATGTTGAAGCTGAAACCTTAGTAATGTAAACTCTTTTTACTGTTCTTTGTTTTTTTTTCTTATATTTAGTAGTAATCTACTAAATAATTTGCTTGTTGACCATCATTCTGGCGATGTCTGTGGCTGTGTGGGAATTTGCAATGTAATCAGTGCGCAAATGTTTTTTTTTTTTTTTGTTTGTTTATTTTTAAGTTTGAGGGTCTTTGCATAAAGATGATCCTATTCTCTTGGCCTCCAAGGTGATACGATGAAAGCTCAATTCTTTGGCAGCAAGAATTGCCAGAAAGTAAGTAGACTTGACCACCAGTCTGCCTCAGGGGCTCCATTCCTGATATGTTTTTCTGTCAGAGTAATCTTAGTTGGACTGCCTTATATGGCTAAAGGGTTCTAATTGCCCTGTTGTTTATCCATAGCTTGGAGAAGTGAATTAGTGCTAAGTTAGTGAATTTAAGCAGCCTCAGACAAAACTTGAACTCTGTTTTCTATGATGGTAACCTTACACCACCTCTAGTAATTAGATGTGATCTTTTCAAATGCAGTGTCTCCAATTACACGAGATTCTGTATTTTTTTTCCACCCTCACCTCCATTTTTACTTCATGTACATAACAGATTTGTCTAACTTGATGTTGTGTTTTTTTTTTGTTTTTTTTTTTCATTTTTTGTTTGTTTGTTCTAATAGTAGCAAGCAAAGTAGATGACTAGGTGTGAAGGTTTAATGGAGTCCTTCTAAGGGGACCAACTTTTATTTGAAATGTGACAGAACCGGCTTTGCCAGTTACGTGTTTGAAAAAGTTTTACCTTAAGAACTAAATGTTTTCTTCTGTCTTTTTAAGGAATTTTTAGTTTGTTTATGCTAATCACGTGACTTATAAATAAAGAAGTGTAAATAAAAAGATGATTTCACTCTATTTTGACAGATATTTTTCATTTCACTATTCTTCTTTAAACCCTCATTTGGTAAATAGTAATTATTGCCATTTTAAGGTTATTGCTTAAAAGTTTGCTTGCAAATGATGAAACTTTTAAAGGGTAAAATAATATTGCTATCAGATTCATTTGATTGCAGTATTATTTCACTCTTTAAAATTTTTTTATGATCTAAGTTGATGATGTCCCATTTAAATTTGTTTCTCTAGAAAATAAGAACTCTCTCGTGTAAGAGTTAAGTATGTAATCAAATAGTTGAACCATTGTAAATGGTTTTAGTGGGGAAGCCCTTTTAGTTATTGTGACTTGGAAAGGTTGAAAAGAAAGAAAATTCAACCTGATACTGTGAACATGTATTGTTTTTGAAAAATTTTGGTATTAACAAGACTTTTCAGATATATCAATGATACAAAACTGTTATCTTTCACTAAATGACTAAGTATTAAAGGATGACTGGGGTTTGTTGGACTCTTTAGTATGTCAGATGACAGGCTTTCTATTTATAGAAATATATATAATAATATATATAATAATTATATAATTATATATAAGCATTTTTCGGTCATTTTTGTCCTATGGCTAAGTCATATGATTCTCCTTGCACCAGAAATCTGGCATGTATGGTTGCAGACTGGTGAGATGGTTGCTAAAAACTGATTTTCATCATCAAAGTAAACTTGCTGAAGATTTGTTTGGATCGTATTTCAGAGCTTGGGAATGGTATCAGTCAGACTTGTACAGCCATGAGCAGAACTTGTATATCAAAGGTATTGGCAATTTGTATTTGGTGACTGTGGTAAATGTCACCCCTTCAAAAAAATGACCATGTCATATGCCATACAGTTGGCCAACTTACCCTGACATGGGTCAAGTTGTCTCCTGTATCAGCTATGAGCCAAACTGTGAGTTATGTTACAATAGTTTTGACATTAATTGATATCACAAATTTGAGCATGATATCAGTATGAGGCACAGCTGGTTCCTCTACTTCTATTGAAAAATTCACCATGTTGCTCTGAGTGTAGAAAGGGGATGACTTGTCCCAGTCTCCTTACAAAAATAAAATGCATATGAAATGCATCACTTGACATTATACTACTCCAACTTTGGTTTTGCGGTTAGATACAACCTTAATTCAAGGAGATTATTATATCATTTTACATCTAGTTAGCCTATTACTATTTTAACTTGACAGCTCTACCCAATTTAGTAGGATGGTCAAATATATCAAAATTTATTTTTTGGACAGTAAATGGTTTAAATTTGGACTAATTTTCAACAATTTTACCTCAGACCAATACCTTTTTGAATCTCAATTTTTGAAATATCACTCCTAGAACTATGAATCAAGACAGAAATATTAGGAAGTTTGTTTATTCAGTCTATCTATTATCAATATCTTTTTGGGTGTCACCAGAAGTCTTTGTGAAATCCAACCTTATTTTAGATAAACAAAGAATGTTTCTGAATTTCTTCAAGAATTTGTCAATTGCTCCCTGTCAAATGCTGTTGAGGATGCTGCTCTTGTTTGAGCAAGTCCAAGAGGACATTTTCGACACAACTTTATGATGACTTGAAGATTCTTGGAAGGGTTGGGGTCCGGTGAATTTTCTGGACACTTGCCAAATCAATCTTTTGAAAAAAAACATTCACAAGATTTTTGATACCATTAGGTTCTATCAAGAGTGGTGTGTCCAAGATGTTTGAAAAACCTTCAGCCACAAGAAAGCCTGATTTATTTTGAGGCATCCTATAATTTAAGAAAAGAACATATATTAGTTCATTAATAATATAGAAAAAATACAAATTGAAGTAAGATCTTATCCACCATTTGAAACAGAAGACTCTCCCTCTGGAGAGACTTTAGTAGTTTTTCTTTTTCGATATTCATTCAATCAGGCTTCCTTGTGCCAAATGGGACATGAGTAAGTCTCACCACAAGCTTATTCTTCACTTCTGTAGCTTGTCTATCTGTCCTCATAATAGCTCTAAAATTTCAACGACATAGACTGAGGAAAAATTGATTGAATTCTGGGGCAAATCCAATTTTTTCAGTTATTTCCCCTGCATCGTAGCTACATGTGCAAAAATGTAAATTCTTTGAAGACTTGATCAATATTGATAGAAATAGATTCTGTACAACTACAAGTCTACTATAGACATTTAGAAGTCGCAGCAAATCTGAAATGATTACAGGAGTCTGAAGAAGAGGATTTACCATGAAACCTGTTCCAGAAAATATCACTTAGGTAAGCTGTATAGGTATGAACTGATTTTCACTCAGTTTTCTAGATTATGTATTGCGTTGGCTGAGCTTTGTTTGTTTACACTTTTACAACTACTTCTTGTAGAATCGCCTGCATGGCTACGATGGCCAGATTATGATTTTTATTTCTAACTAAGCTATGAATAAAATCAAAATCAATGCAAACATGCTGAGGCAACCTTATGTCAGAAACTTGCTAATGGTTGGCTATTCTTGTTTTCTGTAATCTCCACCTAGCCCTGAGGGAATTGGCGTGTGGAATTGATGTCATGGTGGTTAAGATATAACAGTAATAGCACCAAGCAACAAGTTTTGTAGATATATCTATTTCTTATGTGTTACAAGTGTCATCAGCATAACTCTTGGTATCAAGAGAGTTAACTGTAAACCTACTTCTTGTCAAATAACTATTAATTATCAAACTGGTTGATATCTGGAGGCTGAGAATTTTCTGTTAGTTCCAGTCTGAAGCAGACACTTTTCTCTTCAACTTAAATCATGAAATGTGTTATTTTTTTTTCCCCCCTCACTTTTGTGTCTATGTATGTATCAGTGGAAACTTCCATTTAAAAGTAACAATTTTGCTGATAGAAATTTCTCCTACCCCCTGTTTGAAACAGTTCTCTTCCACTAAAAATAATTAGAGTAGTTTCTTTGGGTAAAAAGGAAGAAAAAAAAATCTCATAGATATTCAAATATATCCATGAATTTTCACATGGATTAACTAGAATAGTGATTTGTAATCTTTGCGGTTGTTATTGGAACTACTTTGTGGAATAATTAGGTAGATCTTCATTGGTCAGCAGAACTATTTTTTTGCTATTCTTGAAGGTTTACAAAACAATCAGTCCAAAGACCTCCCTCTCACAAATGATTGGGGATAACTTCGTATGTACTTGATATTCCTACAATTGTTGAAAAAAAACCCCCATACATTTGTTGTTTGCTAATCTCATCTTGGTTGACCTTTGACCTCTGTATGCAGGTATTTACCAAGTTTTGCTCTCTGCCTCGAGAATACAGCTCCTAGTGAGGTTCCAACTCTAGCAAACAATGTGCGACTTGATCGCTAATCATCACTCAAAAGATGTATTTATTAAACCTTCTATTCAGTTGAATATTTGAGGAAAATGTTGTATCCAGGAATATATATAGTTTCTACAGAAAGGAATTACCTTTTATTTTCGTATGCACATTTTCAAAGATTTGTATGAGGTCTGTCTGTGAAGTATCTCACCATTTTGATATCAACAAAACAATAGCCTACCTAGGGAAATGATATCTCAGTTCCCTTCGAAGTTTTCCTCTTGGGACCCTATCCTTTATCTCGTCCACAATCTAAAATCTCTTCATGAAAAGCCAGAAGTCGCAGGGAGCCAAATTTGAACTGTAGGGGGCTGACAGATCTGCTTGGTATGTTTTGCCACTAAAACCTATGCAAGATATGAAGAACCGGTAAGCTCAGTCATTGGGGAAGCAACAGCCAAACAGTACACGAGGTCACTCAGTGGCTTTTCACTGCCAACTGAATAACCCCTTGGGAGTGTCTCTGTTCATGCATGTATGATAAGCTCCTTTATGGTTGGTTGCAAAGTTACATCAAAGCAGCACAACGGGTCCTCTTGAGATATTCAAAATGGCTGAATACTTTAGTTAGTATAAGTGAAGATCTCTGGCTAAGCATAAACAATAGCCAGCAGCTCCTGATGAGATATCAAAGAAACGATAGGTGTTGTTAAATTTCCTTTGTATTTCTCTCTCTTTCTTTACATTTTCTCTTAATAGTGTTGACATTTTCCAACTTGAGGTTCCCTCCCTTTGCTACTCATTGAAAATGCTGTGGTTTTTAAAAAATGAGTCACACTGCTTGAGAGTCTGTCATAAAAATTAATTTGTGGTGACCTGTGAACTAGGAAGCTGGTGTGCATGTTTTGAAATGTTACTATTGAGGATTGTCTGCATGTATCTTAAGTGTCTGATGTTTATCTTGAGGCTATTGCAACTGTAGGCTCATGTTTCTACTTGATTACTTTTTAAAAAAACATCTACACTTTGTTGATAATTGTAATTATGTACCAATATAGAGAAACTTGTTTAAAAAATTTTCCGTTTAACCCTTAACTGCTTTTAGATAGTATAGGACACTTGAAGTTTTCATTGATACACTAGCAAGGTTAACAGATATTGCCTGGGCCCAGAATAATTCTCATTTGATTGTTTAATATCATTAGATATTTGCTTAGAAGATGAAATCAACAAATGTTGTAGGGAGAGTAGAGCTGCTTGTCCATTAACTCAAAATATTCATGCATAGGATTAAAGTGTTGTATCTGTTTTCTTTTTGTTCCCCAAAAATACCATATTTTCTGGTGTCAATGATATTTTGGCCCCAAGGACTCACCCTGATTTTAACTTGCCAAATTTTGAAAAAGGAGAACAGAATAGACCTCTAGAAAGAGTCTTGTCTTCGGGTTTTGGTCCATAGAATGCTGAGTGAATTTTGGAGACTTATTTTGGGAAAAAATTATGTCTTCAATGCTGGGAAATATGGTACTTATTGAGAAGTAGCAGAAAACCCTGCCTACAGGTGGGATTTTCAGCTAGTTGTCCCCTTTATTGTTTTAAACAAAAAGTTTAAGATTTGGTTTAGCTAATCTGATGGACACAATGTATTTGAACAGTTTGACACTATACTTACATTGCAAATTAGACCTTTAGCCTTGGAATTCTCAAAATGCTAAAAACATGCTTCAGGGTCCCATTAGTAACCACAGAAAATTTGGTGGTCATAGATCCAGCTGTTCCTGAGTTATGCGATGATATACAGGTATTATAAGTATGTACGTGAATGTTGAAAAGGCTTTTGTATATCAGCGAATTCAGCCCCCCTTCTCTTCAGTTGAATTGTGATGATGAAGAGGGACAAAAAAATTACCAAGATGGTAGGTTTTAGAAAATCCTCCCCCACCCAGCTAAATCAGTTGGACAAGGTTTAGAAGAGTTGCCAAAGGTCAACTAAGTCACCAACATGATAGGTTAAAGAACTGACGTCATCACCTGATAAGCTAAAGCCACCCAGACTCCTGTTATCAGAGACAGTTTGGTCTGTAGCCCAATTCTAGCGAGACCTTCAATTACAGTCTGGATAGAAGCT
Source organism: Thysanoteuthis rhombus (assembly GCA_963457665.1). NCBI lineage: Eukaryota > Metazoa > Mollusca > Cephalopoda > Oegopsida > Thysanoteuthidae > Thysanoteuthis > Thysanoteuthis major. The sequence goes on from OY735209.1 coordinate 20,727,893, forward strand.
TGGAATCTTGTAGGCAGTCACTCATTGATCAATAACTCTTTATTCATTGCTATATTCCAATTGATACTTCCCCCTGCTTCAATTTCAGACTGGCATTGTTAGATTGAATAATTGTATCAGTGGAACTTGAATTCTTGTTTCAAAATTGTCTTTGTATGAAGATATTTTTCATTTCTGACATGATAGAAGGAATAACCTGTACCAAATTGAACTCCAGCTTTACACCATTTTGCAGACACTCTCGGTAGGTATGTATGTGCTAAGCTGACCTTTGTCTGGCTCAAGGCTACAGTTTGAAGTGCTCAGTAAAGCTTGAACTAATTGTAATGACTCACCAAACTAGCGATATAAGTTCGTTCTATGAGGTAGGCATATTATATTAAGCTTAACATAGTTTGGCACATGGTTACAAGCGTAAATCAAACTCGGTTCTAGCAAAGGGTGATAGAATCTAGCTTGATAGCAATCAATCTAAAGCATACCCATTAGATATCGTCTAGGTCTGGCACAAAGTTAATTTAATGAAATATCCAGTGAGGATTGAATTCACTTGCAGTTGTCTGTTAGAATAGCTTAATAAGTTTCCTTGTCAGTCGCCTTTTTGACCAATGCTTCTGGAACTATCTCCATGTCATTCACCATACAGTCTTTATCATTAAATACCCTTGGTTTGGGGCTTTTTTTCAAAGTATAGAGAAATATAATTATCTTTTGTAAATTGAATCCTTCGCATTTCATGTATTATTCACCCTTCATTCATCTCCTTGATAATTTTATTTACCCTTTGGTGAATTATTCGCCATCTTGAGAAGCACTACCTCAGACAATTACAATGATAGACTTGACACCAAACTTGTTAGTGCCAACAAGTGGTTAATATGATCCAGCAATGAAAATTTCTAGGAAATATTCTCACTTGACACTGAGGACACGTTTGCATTAGGTGGTAATTATTTGTTATGACAACAATGTCTTGCTATCTGTAAGTATTCATATTTCTGGGTGTGGGTGCTTGAAATTCTGTAAATCATGTACTGCTTGATTTTCATCTCTCTCAAGGTGGTACACTGGGTGCTTTCCGTCTAGACAATCAAGTACCTGGCTCCTGTCAGAAGTCAGGCCTTATATTCATGCATGAGATCACTGTCAGGGCTTCATTCCTAGCCCAGTATAAGGTTAAATTTTTGTTTGTTCTCATTATTAAGTTATCCACGTGTATAAAATATAGTGTGCTTATATATATATATATATATATATATATATATATATATATGTGTGTGCATGTGTAGTGTATGATACCGTAAATAAGAAAAATATCAATGAAACTATTACTAATTTTCAACTGGTATTTTTTTTTTTTCGTCTCAATCATAGTTGTTTTTAATCACAAGAACTCGGACTGTCACTCTATAGCAGTGAGTAAACAGTGCAGATAAGAGACAAGGAACAAGCTTTGGCCAAGACTTATGCCTTGAGAAGTCTGCCCATGTATGGCAACTGTTCTACCGATTTCAGTTTGAGACTTTCCCAAAGTGATTCTTTATTTCCAATCTGCTGATGCTATAGCCAGAGCACCAGCTAGCTATGAATAAAACCAATACTAGCGTACAGTATGGATACTGTAGTCAACCATTCCTTGTCTGCGCTCTATTTCATAAAAGCTTGTACACCAATGAATCTCACACCAAATTCCTCCTTCTGTGTGTGTGTGTGTGTGTGTGTGTGTGTGTGTGTGTGTGTACTTGAACAGCTGTGTTAACTAATCACCAGTAATCTGAATTCAGCCTGTGTTAATCTGTCTTCTATTAAAAGATTAGGATTATCACTTGATGTCGAATAAACTTCCTTTCTAAATCAATATTTGTCTAGCTTGATACATTTGCAACGGGAGAGGAAGAAATGTGGTATGGACATTTTGGCAATAATCTTCTGTCTCGTCCAGGTTTTGGGGAAATTAATCCCCAATAGTTCATAGCCATATACAATTCATTGCTGTCATTCCCAACATAGTTTAACAATATTAATACCAGCTATAAATTAATCGTAAAATTCCTAAATTCATTACCATAAACTAAATTTCACAATTCTTGTTGCCATGTAAATGCTAGCTGGTATATTTTATGGTTGAATAGTCATGGGAACATTATGAATCCTTTTTTATTCCTTTTTTTTTCCCCTCTTTTGTTGAGACCTGGTTATATTATAACAAGCATTGACCAAGAACTCCACTTACTGCTGTGTAAGAACCCACTAATCAATTTCTGTTGAGTGTAGTAAAGATTTTGTAAGTGACTTTTTTTTTTTCTTTTTTATTGTGTGGTCATTTGTACAAGTGGAGGAGGCTGCAAATGATTATTTTCTTCTGTCTACAATGTTAGAATCAATAAACGTAAATACACCAATTTTGACAAAAAAAAATGCACATTGATATAACAGCTGTCACAATGCAATCAAAAGTAATCATTTTAAATGGAGTTAGTTAAGGCTAAATGCTTATAATACCAGGGCTCATGGGAGCAGGGTGTGGATGTGTAGAGGGGTACATGTACCCATGCCTATGATCCAAAGGAGGCCTAGGAATATCCTGAGATCACAGAAAATGTTTTGTAAAGGGTATTGAGACCCCCCCAAAAAAACTTTGTTGATAAAATTCCTCTCAGAGGCCTTGCATAATGCCATCTAGTGATAAAAACCAAATTTTCGGTCAACCAAAACTATAGTTATTTCTAGTGTAAAATCACAAATATATATTTTAATTTCTATATGCTGATCCAGGATCTTGCTGATCATCACATCAGTGAGATACTATTTATATGAGGTCTGTTCAGAAAGTATCCAGCCATTTTGAATATATTGAATGGGTTGTATAGCCTTGATTTAACTTGGCAACCAACCAGAAGGGACCTTAATGTGCATACATGAACGCTCTCCCAATGGGTTACTCTGTTAGCTGTAAGATATCAATAAGTTAATGTACTCTGTGACCATAGCACTCACAACAACCAAATGAGTCATTCTTCATGTCTCAAGTAGGGTTTTGCCACAGAGCATCACAAAGTCTGTAGGCCCTACCCCATAGTCCAGATTTGACACTTTCTCCAAAGAGATTTCAGGCAGTAGATGAGATAAAGGGGGGACCTGATAAAGCAGCTAATGGTGATCCCAATTCAAAATAATAACTGTTTTCATCTGCATATTTTATATTTTGTAGTTTTTTAAAATAACTGTAGGATTTCCATAGGTCTCACTAGTAGAATATATAATTAGGATTTAGTTGCTTTGAAAGTATAGTTTTAAAAATATTGTCAATGATTCATCCAAGCAAATATATTGCAATACATTTCTACATCTGACTAAACTGTGTTGTCTATTGAGATGTTTTTGTTCTTTTTTCTTTGAATCTTTCGAATTTGGAAATCACTCGAAATTAAATATTTCAAATTTTAATCTAAATTGGCCACACTAAACTCCCAAGATCGAAAAATTAGAACAAAAACAAAACGAAACTTCTAAATTGGCAACACTGTGCTTAAATGAGAAGTTGACCTTTTACTCCATAGTGCCCAGGTTTTTCAAGATCTTTATTTTCATTCATCACTGTCTTGTTATTCTAAGTGCATTGAACAGCTGTCACTAATGCAGAGATGTTTATGTACACATATAATGGCCATTATTGTATGTCTTTCTGCATTATAGTATCAAAATCATAGCCATTTGACTCCAAGTTAGGAACCATCTGCTTTTTGTATCTACTAGAGACTTGCATTCTCTTTACTACATGCAGCCTCTGAAAAAATTACATCTACTTTTATAACCTTAATACATGATTGCACTAGAGTTTCAAAATTTATTTGTGTGTATATATATATATATATATATATATATATATATATATATATATATATATATATGTATATTTTAGCAAAATTTATGTTTATTAGCTGCTTGGGTAAAAATTCAGTTGGGTCAAATTCTTCCTTACTATTTATACCATATAACTCAGTACATGTTACTTTGAGAGGAGATGGGCACTACCCTGTCATTCTCTTCACCCAGGGATGTCATGAAGGAGCACGCCTGTCACATTGATCTCAGATCATGGTACCAATAGATTAGGAATCTTTCTGATGCCCTTGATTTTGTAAAACTATCATAATTCAGTTGTTTGTCTTGAATATTCTCTCAGTATTGTGTATGTTGAAATTGATTTTGATAGAAAAAATCTCATAAGTTTTCTATATATTTTCTTTGGATCTTATGGTATTTCTTTTAGAATTGATGTTAAGTGATTTAGTCTTTGAACGGGCTGTATATTAAATTTTTAATTCTCTCAGCATTTTCACTTATTTCTCTATCCCAAATAACTTCTTCATTTCTATCCCCTTTATTTCATTTATTGGATGAAGAAACAAACTTTAGTCAGCATTGATAATTCTATTTGGATGGAAAGCCAATGACGAAATAATTTAGTCGTTCACAACATGCTTGCCACAATAAGTACTTCAACAAATCTGTGAATTTTCCTGAAAGACTGGCTGTGTGAGTAAGGCTTGCATTAATTCCTGACCACTGACAATCTTTTCCTGGTTTTGAACTAATTTCTATAAAGTCATCAGCAAGGCATTTACATTCGGTATATAATAGACCTATTCTGTCGGTAATGCTCGTATGAATTCTTGAAATATTGTGAATTTTATAGGTATGATACTACTGTGACACCTACATACACTTACCTTGAGTCCTTTAAGAGATTCCGATGAGAGAATAAGTTGTGAATGTTGTATGGGTGATATACATATGATCTCCATGAAAGTATTTCATAATATTCTGTAGTATTTACATTATGAATGCATGTTTAATTAAGCAGACCTACTGAACTTCTCAAGTGGTTGTATGCACACTTTAAATTTTATTAGATATACTAGTTCCATGTTTGTCTCGTGTCTAAGAGAACACCGATTACCCTAACAAAATCTTTGGGCAGACCCTCTTTTGTCGCTTAGTTTATTTTTTCCCTTTCCACTTTCAAGTTTCAAACCGATTATGTCATTTTTTTTTTTTTTCTTTGTATAGAAACTTCTCATTCTGTGAATCTTTGAGAAAAAAGTTAATTTTAGATTCAAATTCTCTGCTTGGCTTCCAAAAATCTTTTTTTTTTTTTTTATTGTTTAATGCTTTTTGATGTTTCTTGGCAAATAGGTTGTATTATTTTCCGCTAAATTAAACAAGTGAGCAAAAAATTGTTATTTACTGCCTCGGTCTATTAACCACCCCCTTTTTATCTGAAGTTGACTAAGGTTGTACAGTGTCCAACTGTTGGAAAAACTTCAAGCTTTTATGACAAACCCAAAACAATTCTGTGCTTGTCTGGTCTTGGTTAACTCACCTTCTTCTCTATGCCATTGATTGTCTGTCAATGGGTCACTTCATGATCACTTAACTAAGAAAGTGATAGAGTATTGTTCATTGTCAATGTAAAGGCATACAGAAATACATATAAAAGATCTTCATTTCAGTCAATTGTCATTAAGGCACTTATCTATTTCTTTGATATTTTAATCTGAACATGTTTTTGTCCTTGGATCACTTTGAAGGTATAAGTTTTTGGTCCTATGTGGGAGGTAACAAATGTCTCTCATGATGGGCTTGTTTTGTTTAGTTCTTGAATACTGACTTCAGAGCTTTTTTATTTTAGCATAGTACCTATGAAAATAACAGGATTATTTACATGTAATTGCAAGCAAAAAAATGCATATCTCCAAATGAAATTTATTTTTCTCGATTTCTTACATCTTTGTATTTCCTGTTTTTTGATAATTTTAGAGCAGTAAGTCGACTGCTTTTTCAATGAAATATCAGATGCCTATATTTAGTAGAATTTTTTGCATGCTACTGCTAAGACATCAGCAATAACAGTAGTAGTAGTAGCATAAATAGACATGAATACAAACAATGAAGCTTTGCTTTATCTCCTTAATCTCTTCCTGTCAGCTTCAGTATGATATGAACTAACAGGAAAAAGTAAGATGGGCTTTCATATAAGGTTCCTTCACCTTTGTTAGTAAGAGTACATCTTTAATTATTTCCAATTAACCGGTAACAAGTCTGAGAGGATGATACCTATTTTCCCTTCTTTAAATCTTTCGATATCCTTGGCCACAATCCATGTAAGTTTCCATTTGCCAGATAATAATACCTATATCGAGTTAGTGTGAATGAAGATGCTTATCCACACTGCATTAGAATGTGTACTTCTTGTTTATAGGTATGAGACTCCTTCTTGTAAACTTTTCTTCTTGCTTCCTTTCTCTCTTCAACATGAACAGACATTGTTAGAATTCCATTGAAAACAAAGAAACAAACCCCTAAAGCTTGATGCACACACCAAGGTTATTGTATGGCAGCATCTCCCTGAATCATGGTACCACATTCTTAGAGCCTTTCCCACCGCCTCTGAGACATTGCAAAGTAGTAGTGGTCTTTCGTTTTTTTTTGTTGTTTTTTTTGTAAATATCAGAGGGTTCTCCCCCTTTCGTCCAGATTGCATTTATAAAGACATTTATAGAATGATCTGGTGATACTCTATCTACCCTCCTTTTTTTTTTTTTTTTTTTTTTTTTTTGAAGAGGTGAAGATTTCAGCATGGCATTATATTACTTGTAAATAAGCTTTTGATTAATCCATCTGAATTCCTGTGCTGAGAGAATTCAGTTACCTGCACCCCTGACTTTAAGGGGTACAGCTGCAGACTGCTAAATGATTTACTGCAGGGTTGCAAGATCTGAATTGATGAAAGTAGCAAGCTGAAGGACTAAAAGTAGCAAATTTGTAATGAAAGTACCCCAATGTTTTTTTTTTTCGACTGATAGATATGCTTTTCAGCAGTCATAGAAACCTAGTATTTGTGTTTCCCTGGAGTCTAGAAAGGGTTAAAATCTGGCACTAAAAACAACTAAAAGGTGTAGTCTGATAAAAAGCTTAAGGTTGAAAAGTTTTGCTTCGTACATTTTTTTTTTTTTCTGGGGAATGAATATGTCTCTATAAAAACTTTATACTTTACCTCATGTACATAAGTAGTGTTGTTTACATAGCTTAAGTTCAAATAGTCTTTTTTCTCCTGATCAACTTATTCGTAGCTTTTTATTGCAGAAAGTAAACTAATATACAACATAGGATTGTTTCGGTTGTGTGGGGTATATTCATTTTTGGTTTGTTATTCACCAAGATAAGCTTTGGCACAAGACTACCAGCCCTGGGCTCTCTACGAACTCTTTACTCACAACTACATCTGATATGAATTAGCTGACAATTATCTGATAGAAATCAAAAATAACATTCACTATTGGATTAGTTCTATAAATTATACATTTGTTGAAATCTATAAGGCATTTGAATGATTGCAGCTGGTAACCTCTGTAGCCTAATTGGTAAGGTGGCCTTCAAGTTGGGTTCCTGATGATGTAATACTAGTTAGTCTCACCGGAGGTTTATTCTTTATTTCTGATTCATATTACTTACTATTATAGATTGATGATCTGGAAGTTTTGATAAAAAGCAACTGAAGTTAAGATGAAAGAAATACTTGTCAAAAACTACAATGCACCAAGAGAGCATGAACTTCTGCCAATGTCAGTTATAACTAAATGAAAAACAGTTTAAAAATAGTTACTATGCAAGGAAGGTAACTGTGAAAATTCCTGGATCCACCTCAAAATTCTTTCATGGTGTACTTCTCTCCAAAAATGTTTTTGGAGTTCATTGAAAGCTCTCTGAGATATTGAATGGACAAACATGAGTTGATACGTAAATGGAGGAGAAAGAATTAATTGAAGAAAAAAATTCCCTTTGTAAGATGAAATATAAATATTCACTGCAGTGTACAAAACAAAGGTAGCTTTTCCCCTGTAGGATAGTCAGTTGTAAGGAAAACAATAAGATCTTTTCTTTTAATAGAGAAAACTATTCCATGGGTAACAAAATTCCCAGTGTGACTTAATATATTCTATAGCAAAAGTAAATGTTATCTGTTGAATAAAGGTGTCGTACTCTTGTGTACACTTTTTGTACTAACAAGAGACATTTATAATGAAATTTACTTGCTCGCATTCTGTAACCAACGCACAAACTTTACATCATGTCTTTGAGAAGTGAAGCCTGTCCTTTTTTTTTCTCTGTTCTTTTGAAATCATATTTTCTGGAATTGTATTGTTATACACCTCAATGAGGACAGTCATTACCAATGTATATTCTGATGATAGGCCCTTCTCGAGGTTTCTTTACTTTGTCTCATAGTCTAGGTCCTAACTGTTTTTGACTTATCAACTCAGTAATTTTAGATCTTTGACACTGAAAGATAGGTTGGTAAATTTGAAATCATATTTGTTTGGGAGTGTGCTTTTAAGGTTATTTTTAAAGATGTTCAGGTTTGGGGAATTATTTTTTTCTTTCTGATAAGCTATTCCATGGCTGTTGCAATTAGAGAAGAAACGTCTTCTAATTCCTGTTGCCTCCTGGATTTGCAACCTCCTGGAGTGGCCTCTTCTCATAGCAGAGAGTGAAGGAGTGAACATTTTGTTATTAGGGTACTTATAACAGTAGCAGTCTTGATCAATGTTATGTATATTGTTTATGATGTGCCAGGCTCCAGGAGATCAGCTCTCTTACAACTATAATCTGAAGCCTCCAGTTTCAATTTGCCAAGTTTCTCTCTATATGACAAATCTCGCAGTACTGGAACCATCCTTGTAGTCTGCTTGAACCCTCTCTCTAAGGCATATATATTATACTTCAAGTGTGGAGAGCAAAATACCTTTTTGTTGTAATGTTATACCACATGAGAATCTGGGCTTTTACAGATAGACAAACTGCTGTTGTCTGAAGTTCTGAAATGAATACTTTCCATTGCTGCATGCAAATTTGGGACTAGTATCTTAATTTTTTATCACAAGTGACTTCTGAAGAGCACCAGGTGCAACATGAAAGTGATGAAAACTGTACAGCTACAGATTAAACCATAGAGATAAAAACAGAAAAGATAAGTGTTTGAAAAATAGATGTAATATCTATATATTGTTGATAGGATAAGTCTTTTGTTTGAAAAATTTGCAATTTTTTTTATTTTGTATTCATCATACAGAATAATGTATCGTTTTGATTTTGAATATCCATGTAATTAGAGCAGTATCTACTTCAAAAGTTCAAGACTGACCATTATGAATTTCTTGACCTCTTCTTGAAAGAATGTATTAGATGAACTCAGATTCAACTAAAATAATAGGGTCTAAAGAAATAAATTGAGCTCTTTACAAAGATTAATTTGAGACACTTGGCTTAGCTCAAAGCCATAACTGTGGACCATAATTTCCTCTAAGTTATACACATGCACACATGTTACAACCAGTGTGCAAAAGAAACTAATGTGCTCACAAAAGGTCAGTTACCAAAAATAATGTATTTATTAACAATTATTCTTTTACTTATATATATAACAATCCTGGCTGCTGCTGGGTCAAAGTCCCCTTCTTTTCCATCTAAAGATGATTACTGCAACTTTTGTATTGTATGTATAATAGATTAGAATTATCAATATATATATATTTTTTGAATAGATGTCTTGATTCATTAGAATGAAATAATTCCTTAGGTATTTGTAACATGAATTTTCGCAGATTTACAAGTTGTCAGTTTGGCTCGGTCAGTAAGAGAGCCGTCTATCCATCACTTGCTTATGATTTGATTTCAAGTTACAGTAGAGGAATGTTCATTGTATAAGTGTGTGTGTGTGTTTGTTTATCTATTAGAATTAAAGAAGCCCTTGAATATTTGTAATATAAATTTTAGTCAGTTTAGCTCAGTTGATAAAAGATCCGCCTACCAATCCCTTGGCGGTGATTTCAAATCACATTAGTGAAATATTCAATTCATACATCAGTTAAATTTAACATGACTGGATAGGCGAATGAAAAATTTTCTCTTATAATTTAGGTGAGGATTGTCGTTGTTATGGTAGAAAAACTAAGTCTAATTCAGCCTCCTGCATGGACTTGAGTTGGACAATATCCCAATGTATTATAATTATACTTGGGCAAGAGATTATCTTCAATGTTTCTTTTAACTAGTTTGTTGATATTCCAAATAACATATCTGTAAATCACAAGTTTTCTGTTCCGGTTTGTACAACCAGGCAGCAGCCATGCTTAACAGTGTTCATATTGTTAAGTTTATGAAGATCTTTCAAATTCTGTAGATAGCTTACTGAGTTTTTATTGGAAAAACATGGATTCACTATATTGAATTCAAAAGAAGCAAATAGCATGAACTAGAAAAGAACAGTATTTTTCTTTCAAGTTGAATGGCTTAACTAAGTAGTAGAAAGTGCAAGAACGAAAGCTGATGAGGTCATGAACATTCAGCTGTGAGAAATATTTTTGAAAGCAAGTTATGATTGTATTGTAGTGGTGTGAAAATTGCTGGAGAGATCGGCTGTTCCAGAATGATCTTGAAACAATTTCATGTTTACTTTGCACTAGCATTCAGTGTGCACATACTTTTGTCACAGGAGAAAAATTTGCTCTGGACAAAATTTCAGTGTACACAGCCCACCAAAAATAAGAAGGACATTGCTGTGGACTATTTTGAGAATTGAATTTGTACTCTCATAGCAGTGCAAATAAACATTGAAAAAAAAAGGAATATTTCACATATTTTGAATTTGTGTCTTCATTTTAACTTTTTTTTTTTTTTTTTTGTTATTACAATGTTTTTTTTTTTTGGTTTATGTAATTTTTGATTTTCAAATAGAATTTCAAGATTTCAGCACAAAGCAGATTTGACTACTCGCTCTACATATATACCATATCATGTTGGCCTGAATATATAATACTCTTCATCTCAGGGGGTTGACAACCTTCATTCCTCCACAAGCTAGATAATTTGTTAATGAGTGGATTTTGGGCCAGATAAGTACCATATTTGAAGGAAAAAAAATGAGCCTAGAATACAGGAATTATCCATTTAAATGCATCTAGTTATATTTTACACCAAATCAATGGATAACGCACGCTAAAAAAATCATTTGTGCTAAACCAAGAGTACCAATTAGTAATGAAAGAACTCAACATAGTCACAATTTATTACAATCAAGGCATCTTTTGAATATATTGAAAAGACAAAGAATCTGTAAAACTTAAAAAGTAAACATAGTTTTCCAATATCTGCTCCCGGACCAGTCAAAATCCTTATGCATACAAGTTCTAGATTGCCTTCTCTTGCTTTAGCTTATCCCGTTGTTTAGACAACTATCTGTACCTTACAATCTGTTATAAAATTGTAAGAGAATATATATCCTTAGATAATGAACATATCTATAAGAGCATTTTTGCATGGGAAAAAAATTTGATAGAATTTCCCCTTTTGAGAAGGGAAATTGATTTTGTTTCGTTTAGGTTGAAGTACAAAATATGTCCCTGCTCCAGGACTTTGTGTCAACACTGTTGTTGAATATCTGTATTTCATTGTTTCAACACAACAATTTTTTCTCTGCAAAGACTTTCATTAATTTATGCTATTATTTGAACCATTTCAATTGTAGAAAGCAGACAACACATATTGTGTCATGTTAGAAGTATTCTTTTTTTAATTTTCCCCGAAAGAACTGTAACAAGCTTGTTTTTATTTTTTTTTTTTTTTTAAATTTTTGGAAAGATATCACATTAAATACTACAGATGGTGAAGAGTAATGGTTATCAGTTGCAAGATAAAAGCTCTTATCCATTGCAAGGTAAAAATCCTTGACTCACAGATAAAACTGAATTGCCATCTATCATAATGAAATTTTGAGTTAGCCATAAAACTGAAATTGCGGTCAGTCACTGATAATGGTTTAATAAGAATCACATTTGTAGAAACATCGATTCCTAAGGGCTGGTTGGTGCCTTATCCTGATCCCTTTTTTAACAACTACAAATTATTTGCAAATTTTACTAAAAACACTAACCGTCAACCGTTAGTCATGTTTTCCATCAGCTATCATGCATATTTTGCATGTGCACAGTGAATATTTGTTTTTATTTATGCCAACTTTTTGTTTGGAGGAAATGAAGGTTTGATTTTTTTTTTCCTTTGAATAAATGAGCGGTTCCATGAAATGGTGCTTCTTAGAAGATTAATCACTGACATGGAATTTCTTCTTTTTTTTTTTTTTCCATACCTTTCCATGTAGAAATATCTGGAGTTCTTAGACATTATTTCCACGTATAGCGTGTTACTAATGACAATTCAGCTTTGAATAGATTAAAAAGATAAGACCACAGAAAGAAACGTGATTCAATGGAAGTGTACTTTTAAGCTTTTTCAGCATATAATGCATATTCTTGAGCCAAACTAATTTGGTAATTTCCTTATTTGTGGGAGGGTGCAGATGACATGGGCCGACGATTGGGTACCTACTCTTCTTAGATGAGGCAAATACTAATGTATTTACAGCTTCTTCTCACAGAACTGTACTCTCTTGAATACATTTTGAATGAAATCACTTACTATTCCTTTTTTTTTTTTTTTTTTTTTTGATAAATCTCTCTTATAAGTACATCATGTACTATACATATATAAAGGTCTAGATAGATAAATGAAAATGGAATTCTATGCATTTAAAAATTTAAATAGGTTACATTTATCTCTCCTGCAAATTAGAAGTATGAACTTTTAACAGAAATTATCTCACTCGTTGATCTTTTTAAAACGGTCAATAAATCATTCAATTTGTTCAGGTTCGGAGCGGATCGTTGATTTGAATTAAATCGTTTTTTTTTTTTCTTTCTTTCTATAATGTCTTGTCTTAATCACTTGGTGAGTAAATAAATAACACTATTTAAAGCCCCCCCCCCCCACCTCATCCTAAATTTCCCGAGCAAAAATGAAGGGGAAAAAAACCCTTCAAGATAGTGTCAGTTATTTCATCTCTGACATTTTATCTTTCATGAAGAAGGGAACTTTGTGTGTTGTTGGCATGGAACCAGTTAGTTTTGATGTCCAGTATCTTGAAGTCTTGAATTGAACTTCTCTTAACTTGACTGTTTGTCCTGTCTTCCTTCTCCCTGTACACAAATTCACCGTGGAGGAGAAGCAAGCTGAGCTAGCCAGGCAGCCTGAGGCCGGCCAATGGAAACTAGGTCACCTCAATGGTAGCTTGTATAATTTCAGTGGGACACAACCTCTTCTAACCTACCTACCTACCTTACCTTGCTTTGCTTTACCCAGTCAGTCCTGCTGTTGCTGCCACAATCTGTTGTCAGGTCAGGGATAACCCAGTTAATAATATGGCTAACACTCACTCGTCAGTTGGCCTACCTCTGTCAGTACTGAAAGACAAGCTCAACAACTTTTCTCCCCCCATTTTCTTGATCAGAGAGAAAGATGATTTCACAACCTGCTGATTGCTAGGTGGATTTCTAAGGAGATCACAATCACTTTCTTCAACTTCCCCATATTTTTTTTCATTCTGGTTGTTTGATGTACAGGATGGGCCAAAAGTTACTTTACCGCAATCAACTCTGTTATATTTCAAATGACTTGAAAAAAATTGCCACTCACTGTATCTAAGACGTGTCAACAAAGTTTAAAATTGGGCTGGATGTAAATTTGAACATATGATTTAACTCAACTCGACTATTAAAAAAAAATCTCGTGTTCCCTTCATTTAGTTGAAATATAACTGTGTTACTGTTTATAAGGTAATATTAGAGTAAAATTACTTTTGAACCCACCCTGTATGTATATGTGTGAGTGTGTATAGATATTCGTTTGTTTATTTACTTGAGATGAAAACAATTTTTTTCTGTCTTTCTTCCAGACTTGAACTAATTTATTAGTTTTACTGGGAAAGAAAAAAAAACAACTAACAAACAAAAAACACCCATTTGTATACCAGCGTCTAACATAAGCAGGCTTTAGATTACTAAAGTTCGTCTTATTTAAGCCATGCTTAAACTAGAAACTTGCTTGAATTTTAATTTGATTTTCTAGAAACCTCAATTTCTATCTATTGAAACCAAATCCTAATAATAGTCCCCCGCACACCTAGGAAAGGTAAACTCGGTGTTTCTCAACTTGATTCGTGCAAAAATAGTGTCACAGTGAAATTAAGTTGATGAGAAAAAATTACGTAATGATGTTTACGTTTCTTTCTGACCTTTTTTCTTAGCTGATTGATTAGAAAAGAAATTGCTGGATTGGAACCACCGTATCACAAAAACACCCAGGAAGCGAAAATAGAGAATCAAAACAAACCCAAAATAGCTTTTGTTAACGTTATTATGATAGAGATTATGAAAATTGAAGTTTATATTTATTTTTTTATTTTTAATTTTAACTACTCAATTTAGATAATTGGTTGGAGCATTCTTTAATGCTACAGTATCAGTACTTCATGAAATATGTTTGAATAGAAATGTCTGTCAGTACTTCAGTAAAGTTTCCCGAGAGCTGTCGCGACAACTCTGACTTCGTGAAACCATTGTCAAACTTGACTACAGGATGCATAAATTTAGTAGGAATCAATTGTAGTCACTTTCAAAATGACAGTTTTTCATTGGTCCCTCATTAAAGCCAAATACCAAACAATAAACATGCATGTCCTGCCGAAGGGCCGTTGAAGTACATATTAACAAGAATTAGTTTTCTGTCAAGTTTTTGCTGATAATGTACCTCTGCCAACGAAGATGGAGTGGTATTCGGTTACGTCTTTCCGTCTGTCAGTCCACACGATTTTACAAAAGTACTCGAAGATGGGCAGATGATCAAATGGCCACTCTTGGGATGGGGGGTTAGTGATCCCAACCGTTTAATAATTTCTTCCAGATCTTGTAATAATGCGGCGGATCGATCTGCAGTCACCTCCCTACATCATAGTTATGTCCATAGCTTAAAATCGCCGAAAGTGATTGTCCGGCCACGTGATATCTCCAAGAGCTTTCAATGAAATTTTGCCGAAGGGTGGGTGATCTTAGATTTAGGGGCTAATAAAAATGGCCCTTAAAAAAGTATTGTCAGAGATATGCACCTTCTGGGTTTTTTTTATGCATTTGATTATTTAGATAACACTTCTGGTGATTATAAGTAATAATAATGATTTAACAATAAGAAAAATGAAAAATAGGAATATATATATATAGTATTTCATATCAAATTAGGTTATTAGCTTTAACGCTGTTCCTTTTAATGTTTTTTGTATGTTTTCCATCCTTTCCTAGTTGACTATGTCACAAAGTCGGTCACTGTGATAGCACCTGAAAGATTGCCCATTTCTAACTTTGCAAATAAGGGTTTCACAGAAACCTTTAGTCTTATGAATCAATGTGAAAAAGTGACTTACTACTGATGAGACTTAACAGTATTACTAAAGATGATGTTTCTATTCACATCTGCTTTGAAATTAGTTCATTTTTTTTCTTCATTATTTACCTCTGTTGACAAAATCGGAAGAGGTATTCACAGAATATCTTCAAGTTCTCAATGAATTTCAATGAAGGCTGGCCCATAAGCTAAGGAAGAAGTGATTAAATTCAGGTGCTGATCCAGGATTTCTTTCTTTTTTTTTTTTTCCAGTTTCCTCTCCTGAATCTTAGCTATATACTCACTCAATATCTTTGAGAGAATTTTATGAATTTTGATGAAGACTTCTGGAGAGGTCAGGATGTAGTTAAATTTTTGGGTGGATCCAGGAAGTTTTTTTTAATTTAAAAAAATTTTTTTTTTTTATTGAGCTATATCCCCCCTCCTAAATTTATGTATTCACTCATGTTTGTCTAAGCAATTTTGACGAAAGTTATTGAATATCAATGACATTTTGTAGAAGGGATGGGCTAAAGAAGAACTGATTCAATTTGGGGGATGATCAAGGAATTTTTTACCTTTACAAGGGAGGGGGAAGTTCAGTTGAGAAAACTTTGTAGGAAGTATGTTCAAATAGCCACTGTAGGGATTGGAGGAATGTTAATAATCCTAATCATTAATTTCTTCCAGGTTTTGTAATGACTGGACATCTTCAAGTCAGTGGGTGGATAGGTGAGTCACTTGTGGGTTGGGGATATCAAAGTTATCCCCGAATCATCTTTGAATAGTTGATACCTGTGGAAAAAACTCTGCAATATTTCTGAGATCAATTTTCTCTTTTGTTGAATTAATGAACAGCTAGAAACTGCTCATTAACTCAGTGGAGCTCTTCAATAGATAGACTTTGGTAAATCGAACACTAGTGTAAAAAAAAAAAGGGGGGGTGGACTTTAAAGTGGAAGGGAAGTAACTTTGATCAGAAGTCATTCTCCTTGATTCCCCTAAGATTTGAATTTTCTTGTACGAATTTAGGAGTTGAAAGAAACTAATGAATCTGTACGGTGGAAAAATCCATTGTTTCAAGTGGTAGGTAAGAAAGATTTTCATCAAAATTGTTACCTTTACATGAAAAAAGTCCATTGTTACAGGAAAAGGGAAATTACACTATTCATCATGTATGTGAACTATAGGTTAGAGTCAGAACTGATCAGTACTCACCCACTCCCAGCTACCATTCTTGTGGGCGATATTGAGAATTTTGTTAGTGTTACGTCATGATTGTCTAAGAATTTCTTGGAGGTGGTGACAAATTTGTCTGAATTGGAAGAATTCGTACAATAAAATTGCAACTTGAAAAGGTCACAAAACACACTGCTTTTTCAAGTATGTTCCTTGACTTTTAATTGGTGAGATCATTGGTTTTGAAACTTTGAAAACTCAAGGACCCCTTCTTTTTAGGAAATATTGGCCGACTCCTATTTCCAGCATTTAGTTTCCAGACTAATTAATGAACTAAAATAATTAACAATTTTTGACCTTTTTAAAGTCACATTCATTTAAAATGGATTACATTTATTTCAATCCTAATTAAATGGTACAATAATTGTTATTTTATTAGATGTCTGATGGATGATGTTGTCTGTCACATGATTAAGGAACCCTCCACAGACCCTGAGCATTATTTGACAGACCTCCAGTGGTCCGCAGACCTCATTTCTGGAATCACTCAGTCAAATGAATGTTTTTAGTTTAGAAAATTCACTCCTCAACTTTGTGATCCATAAGATCGTCCTTTGACGGAAAATTAGTGCAATCTGATGTGACCAGAATGATCTTTTGCAGATAAATCAATAAGGGAGACTTCTCTGATCAGCATTCAATTTTTATCTCCCTTGGCATATCAATCCCAATACAGATAAGGGTGAGCACAAATGCGGATCCTACACTATCAAATAATCTCCAGCACATTGATGGTTGTCAACTATTTTTCTCCACACAATTTATAAGTGGAGATTCCATGATGTTTCTTGAACCTTTGAATCCATCCTTCACTGTAATTACGCTCCTGTCCTAATTTTAGTTCTCCACCCACAACGCCATCTGTGGCCACTCAGTGAACTAGTTTGAAAGCCACGGTAAATTTGAGTGCTGCAATTTCATCTGAGTAAAGAGTTGCCTGACCATCAACTGCCGGAAAATTGGTGTATCTGAAAAATATTTTGTTGTTGATTTGACCTGAAGGGCATAAGACGGTTGAGCTTGGCAAGTCAAGTTCCAGTCCTGGATGAAACCGTGTGAGTTCACTTTGCACTAATACCCTTGGGACAGGCATGTATGCATCTTCTCCTTCCTGCCAACATGTTATGGGCCAGTGTGACAGGAAAAGGCTTATCACTTCCCAACCCCGTGTCTCACAGCCTTAGGTAAAGCTTATGTCCAACAGACTCTTTAAAAAGTCTGATAAAAAACTGACTTTGTTACAATCTTGAACTTTGTGGCATTTCATTTCTTTTCGATATTGCTAAAAGTACATTTGAATCTTTTTCGTTCAATTTTGAAATGGCTGTAGCAGTTGGAATTGTTGTTTTATTCACTGCACAAGAATGATAGATGTTTTACCTTGAACTCTGAGATGCCAAAGTCACGAGGGGAGATTTATGAAAAACAGGCTAGAAAGGTTTTGTGCATATGAACCTCCCACCTGTTAAATGATGTTCTCTTCTTTGCTGCTATTTATAAGTTTGTTGTTGATGTAATTTCAAGTGACAGAAAATATTTCTGGCAAAGTTGACAGTTCTAAAATGTTGTGTTTTCTCTTAGAATAGTGGTTCCCAGACTACAATTTTTACTGATGCCATCAAACATTTTGAAGTGTTCTTGTTTTTTTTCCCCCCTGTCTTTATGCCAGACATAGCATTGTTCTAGTTGACACCCTTAATTTTTGAAATAGTCTAGTAGAAATTTTCTGGGTATAGATAGACTAGCCTGGCACCTGTCAAAAAAACAAGATTATTTATGTATGACTAGGCAGTTCTACCTAGGATCAAAGTGTTGCTCAGTGTGGTATCTGAATGAACACTCATCGAAAAGTGTTACACTCAGAAAAAAAAAATGAATGCACATGGCATATATATACACACACACACACACACATATATATTTATATATATATACACACATATATATATATATATGTGTGTGGGTGTGTGGATAATTTCTGTATCACATGGAATGCCAGAATTTGAAGGGGAAAATAAGAACATTGACTAAAAAAAAAGTGCAAAGAACCCATTTATAGATACCCAGGCTTCTCTGCTTGAGTGTTTGCTCTTGCTCTTTCATGTGAAGGGGGAAGCATGGAAGGGTGGAGAGGAAGGCTTGTTTAGGATGAACGTAGAAGCTTGAACAACAATAAATTATACTGAGTCAAAAGTTCTGCAGTTCATAATGATCTCTCACTTAGAAATCGGACTTCCTCCCGCTTCAGGAAGGAAGCTCCCTTGGATGGCTCCGAGAAGGTGAATGTAGGGGCTGTATCTCGCATTCCTGCACAATGAATTTGTTGTTTCAGTGTGAGGAGTGTTTTGTTTTTGTTTTTTTTCTTTTTCAACCTTATGCTTCGCACTTAGTGGCTATGGTGAGTGACTATGAATTACATTTCTGATTCTCAACAAAGTTTACGGAAAGTCAGTAAGACTATTTTTAATCATTTTACAATATTGGTTTTCAAGGAATTGACGAAGACTGCCTAAATTGAATAATAGAAGATTGAAAATATTGGGAATTCATGTATGTTATGTCTGTTGGGTAAATACTACTTCTGAATTGACTGACTTTTCATTCAGACAATCGAATCTCTTATCATTTCTGATGTTGTCGACTATGTTTCGGCTGATCCATTCTTCAGCCCTTGTCTGGCGTGTATTTAAAAAAAAGACGCACACATTTCTCTGTGCATACAACTGGGGAAAACTTTTTTTTTGTGAAGAAAATTGTGGTTATTAATATACCAACTAAAATAATGATTATATATATATATATATATATATATATATATATATATATATATATATATATATAAAATATATAATATATAATAGAGAGAGAGAGAAATAGGTTGGTAAATTCCACAATAGGGGTTGAATAAATTTAACAAAAGTGTAAAAAAAAAAAAAGAAAAAAAAAGGGAAAGCCAAACAGACATATATATATATATGTATATATATATATATAATTTTCTTGATTTATTTTTTGGCAGCATCAAGCAGCATTGGAATGTTAATGACTCTTCTCTGAGTTATAGACAGTATATCTACATCGTAAATACTACATTACAGAGTGAACACTTCCTCTTTTTTTTAACTTTTTTATTTTTGACTTTTTAAATTTTTCAAAATTTTGTCTGTGGTGTCTTCATTAGAGCTATGAACTTCTGCCTTCATTCGAATATTTAACTACAGCCATTCAAATTAGTCTTCAATTTCAACCGAATAGGCAATTCATGTCTGCTATATTTTCGCTTTTTAAAAGAACTTGGCTATTTCATTTTGCTTCAGCACTTGGTTCTCATATCATCAATCGACGAGCTCAGTACCTGCCAGAAATGATGGAACTGGACTTCTGCCTAGGATCAGAGTATTTGTGCACTTTACCTGAGATATCCCAGGTAGAGTGCACAGATACTCTAATACTAGACAGAAGTCGTGATCCATACCAATAGTATCTCTGCGTTCATTGAAGAGTTGCACCCACACACGCATATATATATATATATATATATATATATATATATATATATATATATATAATTGTATTTAGAAATGGATGGATGTGATCCGACAGAATGATTATAAATTGCATTATATTTTATAGAAACTTATTTGAAATGATCTCCAGTCATTACAGGGTTAATGTATCACTCACCCTATACAACATAAATAGAATAAACAATTAAAGAAAATGGGGTGGCTGCGGGAATCTAGGATTGTCTAGGGTGAGTGATACATCAACCGTGTACTGATGAGAGATCATTTTTCAAATAAGTTTCAATTATGATATAACGCAATTTATATATATATACTTGGGTTTCTTTGACTATGTTAATAAAAAAAAGCACTTTTTAACTGTTATTTGAAAAAAAAATTCAGCATCATACCACATCTTTCATTTATACGAGCAAAACTTTTCTTCCTTGAAGATGTCAAATGGGACGGAACTAGTCTGGACATAAAAATAGAATTATTTATACACTTACTCCTGTTAGTGTCTTTCATCTGTTCACCCTTCAGAGACAGTGGTGTGGTTAATAACATAGATAAGATATGAGATATTTGGAAAGCTTTGCCCTGCCCTGCTTAATAAGGGTAATAATGTATTTGCAAACACAAACACACACACACACACACACATATATATATATATATATATATATATAGAGAGAGAGAGAGAAAGAGAACGGATTTGCTGTACAAGCATGTTCATGTTTCTGCCCAGTTAAGGCTTCTTCAAGTGAATCTCAGCCTTGATTTGCCTGAAGAAGCCCAGACAGAACAGAGACATGAACGAGAACATGTTTGTGAAGCGAATCCTTACTCCCTTATATTTCAAGCTCTACTCTAAATCAACTAAATGTTTAATGTATTGAGCACTTCATAACCCATCATACTGCATTGCAGACCTGATTTGTGTAGTATGATATATATATAGATAGATAGGTAATACCCTACATAATAAAGCAAACTACATGTTGGCATAAGCAATTTATCGAAATCATAGCTGAGAGGTAGGTGGTGTAGGAGCCATGTTAATATTAACTGTTATGTTTTCAAAATTCCCAAAACAGTTATATGGTAAACAACTGATGATCCCAACAAGAGAAAATTAACACATTTAACCATTATAACAAGGTATATGTAAAACAGGAGAAAAAAAGTCATTGAAGAAAATAACATAAATTACACTGACAGATATTACAAAATAAGTGACACAACACAAAAAATTTTTGAAAAAGTTTCTGATGTGTTTAGTGTTTGAAGCTGTAAAGCTTTCTAGACTTATATATGCACATATTCCATTTTATTATATGTGGATTACTTATGTCTGCACCAATTTCATCTTTCTCCCTTCTTTGAAGCTATCTTTATAACTGGTTTTGTCAAAGTTCAACCATTCAATGCTGTGGTTCCTCAATTTTTTTTGTCATGAAATTGGTACAATTTACCAAAAATCATGGAACTTATATTTATATATTCCACTACAAGAAATCCTGTTTGGTTTTCTTGAACTTGGAATGGATTTTGTATCCAATAATATCATCTGTTCTTCAAATCTGGAAAATACGCAGATAGGCATTCTAATTAGCCCCAGAGATGATTTCTCCCAATCTAAAGGAGGTCAGTAAGAATCAGAAAAAAGTCCAAAATATTTTTTCTGAGACACCTTATCATGTGGAAACCCAGAATTTTTTCACAGAACCGGCTTTGGGGAAACACTGTTCTAATGTATCACTGGTGACCCCTTTTGGTATGTTAAAAACGAGCCTGTGTTCCTCCAAACCTTGGCATCTGCCTTATTTACATTGAAACTTTGGACCACATATCATGTGTGGTGTTGTATGTGGGTAGGTCAGTCCTATAACCCTGCCGGCAGATGGCTATTTATACACTAATGTTATTGGATTTTATAAATATAAGTGACAAAACGTTTTTTAAGAAAAGTTTTAATACAGCTTGAAAGTTTGAATGCTACCAAAAAGTCTTTCTAATTAAATCCACTTAGGGTATCCAACTTCTTTTGATATGAAATGATTTGAAAATAATTTAAAAAAAACTTTTATATGATGTCTGGTCATTGAGTGTGACTTCATTGTGTTTCCTGTTTATAGAAATTTTTGAAATGCATAGATCAGAATAGCTGTTTGGGTAATGGTTTTCTTGTGGTTGTCAGTACAGCTCGCAGTAGGAATTCATTACCATTCACTCTAAAAAGATGGTACTATTGTGTGGAGTCTAGTGGGCCAATTCGAAGTATAGAATCTGTTCTCATCAGCTTGATATCTGATACATTGATATTAAAGCAATTTGTGCTACTATAGTTCAGTGGCTCCTAACCTTTTGTGTATTGTTGGGTTAAAAATGTATTAGTAAATAAATATATACTTGTGTGCAGGTTAGGGTTCTTAACTTTAAATTAAATCAAATTATCCTGTTTCTTCTTTCACTTGAATAAATGGCTTTTTCTTTGTGCAACAACTGAAGTTCAAGAATACTGTGGACATATCCAATTTTTGGCTGATGAGACCCGATACTACACTTTATCACACACTATAGTAGCACCAAAAAGGAGTTTGGTACAAGTAGTGCGGTCCCTAAAGAGAAATTAAGTCCTTTCTACTGAGATAGTATTATTGCTTTAATTTTGCATCCTACACTGTTATGACTGTGGTCCTGATTTACAAGCAATTATTTTCAAACAATCTGAGCTGCTACAATAAATATGAATTCCAAGCAGTAATTAATTATATTAATACAATCCATAGTGTAACATGCCACTGAGAAATGAGACAATACATGATCAAAAATAACAGTGTGCACGACCATGTTGCTGTTGCCATATGAATACATGTATGTGTGATGTAATATAGTAGAAAGCATTCTCAACTTAACCTTGAACTTTTTTTTGTTTTTCTTTTCCAAGTTTTTCTGCATGCATTCAACCGAGTTAGTGTGAGCATGAGTAACTGGGTCATCAAAATTGACTGTATGGTTTCATGTATGTAATGTGGTACAATAGGAATGTCGGCAATGTTGTTATTAGCTGTCCAATAGTTGGAATGTATGGTAGTTCCAGGTAGAATAAACTTTTGAATGAGAGGAATAAGTGTGGCCAGTGATCAATTGGCTCCAACATGTCCGACATTCCAGTTGTACCCTGTCCAGGTTTGGGGTAGGGTTATATAATTCAGGACCACCATCATTGGAGTAGAAGATGCCAGAATGAAGCAATACTATTACTCTGTAGCTCGGAACCTACTACTTCCAATATATTCCGAAATTCTATGGATTTTATGTTTTATTGTCTTATTTCATCCAGTGGAAAGAGAAAAAAAGAAATTATTTCTTCAATCTCTTTTTTTTTTTCTTCTTTTTTTTTTTTTTTGACACTCCTTTATAACACAGGTGTATTAAAGATTTTTTTCCTCACTTTGTATTCTTTCTTGCTTTTTTTTTGTAAAGTTTATTTTTAACCTCGTCTTGAAGGACATGAAATATGCTATTCAAGAATTACTGCTTATAACCTGAATTTCAGCTTAATTTTAAAAAGAATACACCCACAACAATAGTAAAACCTTACTCTTCTTGTCAAAGCAAAAATAATCCGTTGTCTATAATTAAAAGTATGGCCATGCATCTGGTTACGTTCTGGTCGTGTGGCTGCAACTATAACTTGGCTGTAAATCGACCATTTTAGGGTGAAGTGAAATATACAACAAAAATAGAATACCATTGCACATACATAATTACCTAAATCCCTATATTTAACATGTTTTCGTTGCTGTCCATAGAGAAAGGAATGAATGTCATCCATTATGTTTCTCCCATTAACTAAACCCAGCAAGATGTTTGCTCTTTTACTTTCTCCTTTTTGCCTTCCCTGTCTGAAGAACTTGAAATGAACCTGACTTATACATTGAGTTCTGTCTAGCAAACTAACACCAATGTTACTGAAACTTTCATTGAGCCATAGAATAGCAATGGCTGAAATTTCCATCATCTGCAGTTTTAAGCTCTTATGGGGGATGGGGATGTATCTGCAATAGGACGTTAACATCGGGCGTAAGTCGGCCAGTTATGACACATTCTGTTAAATGACCCTTGAGATAGTATCAAGAATTTATCTTTACAATTGTTGACTTAAATGTTGAATTTCATATTTGGAAAAGACTTGAAAATTTGATAGCATTGACCTTTTTGAACTTTGAAACCCGACCATCTTTTTTTTTTTCTTTTTCTTCTTTTCTCTTCTTTTTTTTTTCAGTCTTGTTGTGTATTTTTTTTTTTTTTTTTTTTTTTTTAGAGCTTCCATAAGTAGGTAATTTCAAGTGTTAGATATTTATGTATATCATTGCAATAAAATTGCATTTTTTTTTCTTCATTTTTGAACTTTATATTTATTTCTTTTCTAGGCATCTAGGAAAGCTACCGCATATGGATACCTATTTGTATCACCAGACTTGGATTTTTCTAATCCTTTGGATAAAGCCAAGGTAAGCTATTCCACAATTTCATTGTATTAGTATCAAACTGTTACGACAAAACCCTGTGGGGGAACACTGGTTCTCATACAATCACAAAAGTTGAATACCAGGTACCATAAGCAACTAGGGATCATGCAGAGAGCCTCCCCCACTAATTCTCCTGAGTAGGGGACTGATCTCTATACTATGCTCAATGATGAGAGCCGAAGCCTGAGTTGTGGCTGTCAAAAACTGCTAAACAGCTCTATCTAAACTGAAATAGTATTGCTGTGTTTTCCAGCTACATATTTGGTTGAACGTGGTGTCAATGAAATATTTACAAAACAAAAAAGTAGAGCTGATATTGCATTTTTATAAGACTCAAAAATATGAATCCAAATATTGAGAATCTAATAGCAGATATCAGTCACAAAGGTCTGATTGAATAAACAGCTTGAGTAAAATGTCATTTCAGTTTAATATAAGCATTTTTGAGGGCTGATTGCCTTAGAAAAATAACAATAAGTGGATGGTAGAGGAAAATAACTTGAGACAGTCTACTTTGAATTGTACCAAGTTCAGCTGATGATTTTTGTTTCATAACTCAAAATACACTTGATTATTGTGTAAGAAAGTGCAGTTTGTGGCTGGGATACACCAGGATGTTGAACTCTGGACTATTTCTTCTCTGGATTCTCTCTGAGCCTTGTTTATTATTTACTCTACCTATAGCTGTGATCAGCAACCTTTTTCTGATCCTCAACTTCCAGTTCTAATCAGTCCTGGCATTAAATAAACCATCAGTTTGATAGGCCACCAAACCAAACCAAACCATCCATACTTTTTCCGCATGCTGACCACATCTATCTCTGTAGCTGATAAATATGAATAATTAAATGAGAAAATAACGTGTGTGTTTATATATATATATATATATATATATATATATATATATATACATATATATATATATATATGTGTATACATAACACATTGTCATCAATTTTGATTACTCAATGAGTTCCATTTACAAATTTCCTGCTATGGTATCAACTCCCAAATCAAATAGATTGGCAAACAGCTTGAAACTGCCTGCATGTGTTTGAACGTCAGGAAAACTCATTCCTCGAATCACATAAAACATTGACAAATACCCACGGGGGGGGGGGTCTGTTTGATTGGGCCTCCTGAAGATTAGGGAAATGTGTGTTGTTCGATTTCTCCAGCTGATATTGCCAGTCATATTTTTATTATGAAGATGACTATGTCTCCATACATCTTGTGCATGAGCTAATTTTTCCCTTGAAGCTGCAAGTTCAGGGTTAGGTATGATGCTGAATCTACCAGAAATGCTTGATTTGCAAGCAATTTCTGAGGCTTTCTGATTCCTATTTTCAAGTAGCAATGTTGCGATTTCTTCTAGCAGAGCATATTTCTCCATACTGTCCTTCGACTAAGCCAGCAAACCTTGCACAAGTAATGCAGGTCTCCATACTGAGCCTCTATGTCTGACACAAGTTCTTGAAATTACTTATGGTCCAATCCCCGAGACAATATCAGATTCACTGCCTACACCACCATGTCCATCACTTCCTTCAAATATATTTAATGCACAGTGCTTTTTGATGAATTATGCACTGTATTTTCTTGTTCAATTCCAAGTGCTTCCATATGTCTTTTAAGCAGTTGTGGCACCTGTCTCTTCTCTGTTACCATCCAGTTCCATGTCAATAAGACACTTAGCAATGCTTAAAAGAATGTTTGCTTCTGTAGTCATACCCTTCATAGGTGCTATTCTAACAAACTCCTCAATATCAAAATCTGCAGTTACTCTTAATATGAATATATCTGTACTCATATTGGACGCTATTGAAAAGAACTGAAAAATTTTTGCTGAGAGACAGACATTCGAGAATCTTTCTTCTGGGACACAAAATGTCTGCAACTGTCATCAAACGCTCGCAAAATGTCTGCTCTTCACTTCAACAGTACATAGCTGGCATGTGTATTCTTTCTGGTTACTACGCTTGATTTCTTGAATACCAAACTTTGTTTTTATAGGTTTAGTTCAAGTTTTTTTTCTTCCTTGCTTGGCCCTTTATTCACTGAATTTCATACGCTTTGTCTCATAATGTTACTTGATGTTGAATACCTTTTTCACAGATACATGTCCACAGCAAATTAGGCGTATGAACCTGTGGAAGTGCTATGTAAAGGAAGTATATTTCTGTCCAATTGACTTGAAACACTTGACACTGAGCGTCTACCATCCTGGGTTTAGTTGCTATTATGGTTCTGTGAGGAAAAAAAAATAATGAAGTTTAGACATCCCTATTGTTATAGCTATTATCATATGTAACAGAAAAAGTATATACCAAGAGATCTTGAATAGTCGAAGATGAAGCAAGATGTTGAAAGGAAACTTTTTTTTTTTTTTTCTTTTTCCCACCCATGTTGATTTTCATTCAACACTTCTGCCACAAGGTCTGATGATAAAAAACCTTCCTACTGCAGGCTGCGTTCATTTATGATTTTTCCTTAAGGGACTGCGGGTCAGATGATTTTGCGTGATAGGCCATATGTGGCCAACTGAATTATTGCATTCTTGTCAGTTAAATTTTGCAAGATTGAATGATCTTATATGAGTTTTTTGTATAAGTCAGTCGACACCCTTTGAATGTATAATTTTTATATCACGGCCAAAATATAAGTGATAAGTCTGCTATAAGACACTTTTAGTGGCTGATACATTCAATATCATTTCTTGAAGTTCATCTAATGAATTTGATGATGAGATCTGCCGAAATTAATTTGTTTTCATTTTACAAAGAGTACAGCTGACTCCCATTGTTTCGTATCACCAAATCATATAATTTCCTTGTGGCATTACAGCCTGGTGGTTGGGGACCATTTGTTTTAGACCACAATTCCCAAAATGGGGTAATTACCCCCAAAGGAGTAATTTGAGTTTTTTTTGTAGGGTTGGTATGAATATACAATTCCAGATAGTCTTCATTTGAAAGTTGACTTTTTTTTCGTAACTCCTGTAGGAAGAGACTCAAAAAATAGAATTTACACGGACGTAGATCCATTTTAGATTAAAGAATATCTTAACTTAACCAAAGATCCTGCTACCATTTGAGATAATCTTTATAAATTGGAATTCAAATAACAGTGACTCTCCAGATGAAATTCCAAATCTAACTCTATTCAGAAAATGATTTCCGATGTGCTATGTTGGAAAAAGAGCAAAGAAGTAAAGAGATTGTGATGGAAAAAGAAGCACATCCCTCACATCAGGATTTTAAAGGTTTTGTCTTGTATTGGTTTTCAGTTCACTTGTACCTTTCTGTATGTAAATATTTTCTTTTTCAATTGAAAATATACTGTTATGAAAAATTATCTATATCATAAAGTACTAAACTGGGTGCATGTGTGTTTGTACTTCTGAAAGTCCAGAACTACTCATCACAGAAGAGGAAAAAAAGGCATATCCTTTATCAACAAGTTTCAATTTACCTACAGCTCATATTTTTAGGTCGAATTTTGCAAAAAAAAAAATGAAATTTTCTTTTCTTTTTTCACTTCTTTCCAACTAGGATTTTCTCAAAATCTATCGGAGTTAGATACATAAAACTAAGGAACGACCGTAGCCCCCAAATTTTTGTAGGTGCATGTGTGTTCCAGCCCTCTTTGCCCTACTGTTTTGTCTACTGACTTAAGAATTAGCATCAGTACTCCACTTTGAAAAAAAAATTTTTAATTCTGGAAAAAAGCTTTTTTCAACCGGGGGGGGGGGCTTTATTTCAACGGGTTTATTGATAAAACCTAGATTCTCCAGAATCTAGATGCTTCTAGATCTTTTTATTTCATTTTTATCTTTATTTTTACATACCTTATTTGAGATGTTTTCCAGTGGTACATACTATTTTTTAAGCTAACAAAGGTAAAATCATATAGACGCTTGAAGTGTAAAGCAATGAGGCCAACAGTAGCATCAGATGCGGATTAGAAGTGTGAAGAATCTTTTGGAAGGGTTCAATTTTCGATAAATCTACAGCGACTATGATACTTAATATAATGAGATCATCTGTACTCAGAACTCTCATACAGACTACTGAATGAGAGTTGTAAAGTAAGTTAGTTTACTGTATGTTGTTAAGTTTCATCAGTGGAAGGCACAACACAGTTTTTTATTACTTATTCTATTGCTTCTGAAAGCTTGAAGTTGATGTCTTTGAACCCATCTGAAATGAACTTGCTGAATGTGAAAGATCAAAGTGGAGTATGTTGATTTTAAATTCACGAAATTTGATTCTCTTTGACCTTCAAATATTTCCATATTTCACAGCGTTAAAGACACACCTCGATTTTGATTTGTAAAATTTTGGGCTAGAAAAAGAATAAATATGAAATTTAGGTCTCGGCACTTTCACCTACCTAACCAAGAAATTCTGTGGGTGGCTTGATGACATTTAGATCCTCTTAACCACTTAATGTCTGCATAGTAACAGAATGACTGAACACTACCAAAACAGATGGTGGATGAGTGTTTGATTACAACAGTCTCGTTATAAGATTTACCTTTAAAACCTTTTACAGGAATGAATTTTTGCTATCGCATATATTTTTTTTTTCCATTTATTTATGATATTTGGGTTTATTTACTGAGAATAATTTGTACACTTTATTCAAAGGTCAAATATAGGAGTTCAGATAACTGTCTAGTATAGATAAGGAAAGACCTATGCAAAAAAAAAAAAAAATAACCTTTGGCATGTTGGGTGAATTTTCAAGATTGGCTGGTAGGAACAGCATCTTTGATAACAGGAAATAGTAATTAATCTGTAATTGACTTCTTCATTTACCTCTGTCAACGAGGGAGAGGTATATGGATTCATGATTTCTCTAAAAGTTGGGGGATCTATCAATGGTGTTGGCAAATATATGCACTCTCTGAGTGCTCCCTGTCACTTGGTAAGTCCATTACAATGTATAGATTGGTTACATGTCACTTTTGAACTCCATGATATAAGCAGTCACCATTTGGTACTTTTCAGGACCAAAATGTGAAAAATTTGGTACTGAATAGATGTTTGGTTCTGGAAATAATGATTTGGCACTAAAGGAAAATCTTTCATAGATGTCAATCCCTTGCACACAAATGATATGTTATTACATAAATGTAAATGAACAATGGATAATAAATACGTAATATAATTAATTTTTCTTGCAAGCTTAGCCTGATGATGGGTTTCAAGTTATTTGATTATTTAGGTACTGAAGCTGTTGAATTTGATCCCAAGACCATACAAATTTGGTCTAGTGTGGTAAGACATCTGGCAACCCTTGATGTAAGTTCTATAGCAAAAGATGAATTTCTGGGCTGTTATTCATGTCAACCATTCGCAAATAAACTTGAAAGTCAGCTTAATTAGACACTGTATTTATGACTCCATTAAATGTCATCTGCATATGAGGGGGCGCAAAGTTGATACTGAAAGTCTTCATTTACCTCTTCCAATGAAGTTATATGTATTCACTCATTGTTTGTCTGTTTTGTCTACACAATATCTCCAAAATTTCTCAGTGTAATTTCTATGAGATTATCTTGAAGGATAGGCTCACTGGGTAAGTAAGAATCGGTTGAGTTATAGGATGGATCCAGGAAATTTTTTAGTGACAATGGTGTCGGCAGAGGTGTGTACTTTCTAGTTAGAATATGTCAGCATACAAACTTATGTTTTGTGCTTAGATGACCTTTAAAGTTATTGATGTGTGAATTTTTATATTCTCATATCCTTCCTGACCACTTCTAAGCATTGTTTAAGTAATGTTATTTCCATAAAGTAATTTGATAATAACTATCAGTGCTCTGTCTCTCGGGATCTAAGTCTAATGTTCCAAATGTAAGTAGCACTTGAAATTGGTCAAAGATGATTTCCTTCCTTCCTATTTTGTTTCTTTGCTTTTCAAGATTATTGTCACCAGGAAATTCTTTTGGATACTTTTACGTTCATTCCAAAATGTTTGCTTCTCTATATGCCCTCGTCAGGAAGTGAATTTTTTAGTAGCTTTTTGATGGAATTCAATCTTGCTGAGTGTGGCTCCAAAGGTTTAGTTTTAGACTGATGACTAATGTTACTGTCTTTGGATGAAGTTGATTGTGCTCTCTATATCAAAATTGAGAGTAAAAGTTGAAACTTCTCTTACCAGTTATACTCAATCTAGTAAAATATAGAAGACACCAGAAAGGAAATAATCTAAGTTTAACTCATCATGAATGATTTACGTGCAATAATATTGGTTCATCAAAAATATCACTATCAAATAGTTTAGGGACAATTATCTGCCATTTTTTTTAATAACAGGCCAACAGAAACAAATCTGTTGATTATTTAATGTATCTATCAAGAAAACCTATGTCTGGAGAGTAGAAAAATATGTCCCCCCCCCCATCCCAAACCTCACTGAAGAATTCGTTATAGCTTACTCTTGGTGATTGTTGGTCTTGGTACATGTCCTTCACAAGGCTATGAATAAATCAATGAAAACCACTACAATAACATTTGTGACCCAACATCGGCAATCAGCATGACCGCTGGGTGCAAGGTAAGTGCATCTCTGCACAAAAGGACAAAAAGAATTAAAAAAAACAAAAAAAATTATGGAATTGAAACAATCTATTAGGATACAATGATTTTGAAGTTTTTTTGTGTTGAATTATTTCAGTGAATTAATTCACTTCTGTTGTTCAATTTGATAATTCATATTTTATAGAAACGAACCATTGATATGATTTATTACAAAAACTGAAATTATTTCAAGTTCGCAGCATGGCTAAATGAGTTTGTAATAAACTATGAAAATATTTATTGAAATATTAGAATCATCTTTTACTTCACAGTATGGGTGAATGTGTTTGTAAAAACAACTATGAAACAATTTAGTACAAAATTAGCATTGTGAATAACTACCACGCATATGTGCTCATTTTTATCATGTAAATTTGGCATAAACACACATCGTAAATTGATCCTCCACCATTAACTTGGGAGGTGGATTAAAAATATTTGAAAAAAAGAAAAATGCTTAGAGCGTGGCGAATTCCAGATATACATGTATTCATGTGTTCTGGCAATTATTTATAGCTTAAACCCTGCATATGGTTCTAAAGCGGTTCGTTGTAGGTAGTGGTGATTGATAATAGTAACATGCATGAAACCTGGGATATAGAGGAGTTTGTGTGCTAAATTCCAAGTGTCTTCAATGAACAGTAAGGTCTGTGCCAAGAAGCAATACATGGATAGATAGTAAATCCTTGTGCCCTCAACCCCATGCTGCCAAGACCAGATACTTAGACTGAAAATTTAGACTTCACAAAAAAAAAAATGGTACCTTCCTCTCTACTAACCATTTGTATGACTATTTAAGATTACATATTAGTAAAATTCAACAAAATGTTGATGCTCTATTAGAACATAATGGAATCAAGGCATCAAGTTGAAAAACTTGCCTCGAATATTTTTGAACGTGTTTTTATCAGTGGTTTTCTTTAGAAAATGGTACAGCTTTACCTAGTATATCAAATAATGGATAATATCTGACAAGATATAAATATGATGATAATTTTGAAGACCTTTGAAATCGTAATTTTTTGTTAATATCAATACTGTGTTTCACTATATTATAGCTTCTTCTGTTTGATTTCAACTATATTTTCCTTTTTGAAATCGATTTGAAAAAGCTATAAGGAAAATGTATTATTGACACTGAAAAATTTCGATTGTATATATATATATATATATATATATATATATATATATATATATATATATATATATATATATGTATGTGTATATATATATATAGTTATATATATATATATATATAACTAGCATAGCGCTCTTAAAAAAATTGATATGTTAACGTAGAGACTGGTACTTTTGCCTAGGATCAAAGTTTAGCTCCACTGTAGGGCTAGTTGAAAGGTTTCATCTCCCCCATAGGCAAGACTTAAGAGCGCACCTGGTGTGCAAATTTATCTTAGGACATCTCCAACTCAACGTTGTGACCCCCAGCTGGGTTGCATAAAGATTATTGGTGAGTGGCAGAAATCTTTGAAGTGGTTGAAATTATAAAAGATATGCAGACAAATTGAGGAAAAAATTCTGTTGTCAAATGATACTGTGGGTCACAGATGAATTCCTGAAAATAATCCTGAATGTTTGAACAACTCCTTGAGAAGAATCAAAAAGTTTGAAATTTGATTCAGCTGGAAGAATTGACTGTCTCTAATAAAGTTTTCTATGCTCTGTACTTGTTTCTTCTTTCAGTTATTGTTAGGTTACACCTAAGGATTAATTTTATGCTGTCTTCTTAGTATCAATTACTTTTATGCCATTGAGTTAGGATCATACAAATAATCTATCTGATTCAAAAGGGGGTCACAAGTGAGAAAAATCTATTTGAGAAGCCCTGTTCATTACTATCCATCTGCCTATTAATAAACTAACCTATTCACACCTAATGATCTCTCTATCAATTCAACTATAATATTTATCTGCAACATTACTTTTACATTTTTCTTACTGGACTGATATTTCAATCACGTATTTTGAAAGGGTTTTTTTTTTTTTTTTTTTTCTTGTTTTTTTTCTTTTTTCATCAAAAAATCAAAGGATAACATCGCTCAGTACTGAATGTTTTTTTTTTCATTCAGCCTTATATCCTAATCATAAAATTTTAAAGCTTGATATTTTTTGAGGCATCCAATAATTAAAGAAATAATACCACCTACACTTCGTTTATTATCCTTACTTGAGGAAAAGTGTTTCCATTTTTAAAGCTTGACTTCTAAAAATTGGTGAATAATACCTCCATAATGAATTTTCTTAAAGTCAGAAAACACATGTGATTATCAGGGTTTTTATCCTGTGAATCATACATTAAATAGAAAAGAAATTCAACTTCAAATACTGTTCAAATAATTTTCCCTAAAATATAAAATATGCCAATCTTGTCTCTTTTTTTGTTTCTACACAAGTGCAATCTGAATAAATCCTTCAAAGATTATTTATTCATATCCTTGAAAACTTTCAACTGGTTTGAACTTGCTATATTTGACTATGAATTAAATCTTATCAAATGTTATAATTCTTATAACTGCAAAAATCTTTGTCCAGAAAGTTTTCTGAGTTTTCTAATTGCAAAATAACTGTAATGCTAATCTAGACCCTTACTTTCCATCATTCGTATGGAAGTACAGCTTCAAATATTCAGTCACTTCCCTTGTGAAGTCTGTGAATGCAACGGAGGTATTATTGGGTGAAAAAAATTCAATATGGTTTTTGGCTTTTTTCTCTTATCTGAATCTTAACCCAATTTTAAAAATATCTTCTTAGGAATATGATATTATCTGACTCTTGACCCCAACTTCCACTTTGAAACATTTTAACTTCAGTGTCACCAATAATGGTGAGATTAAAAGCTGTGTGGTTCTATGTGGGCTTGCCTGAGGGTGTGCACAGAGACTCTGGCAGACCAGTGCAGACCCGCACGGCTTTGAGTTTCACCCTTATTGAAATACCAAAGCCTAGATAACAACCTTCATGAGGGTAGTAATTGTATATTCTGAAGTGTCACTTCTGTCCAAATGATTGCAAGACACTTTCCTGTTTGATATCGCAGTTATATGAACGGAATCTCCCCTCCCCTCAAACCTTAAAAATTGATTTTTCTCAAATCTTGAGAATTTCCTGAGGAAACTAAGGTCTTTAATTGTAGATATTATCTGATCTCCTGAGAATTTGGTTGAATAAAGTAATGAGTCCAGACAGTCTCTTAAGGCCATGAAGTAGATTTTGAAAAGTAAAAAAAATTTGAGATTTTCAACTTTTATCATACAAAATAGAAATGGATCACTCTTGAAAAATGTTTTCAAGGACAGCAATGTCCTCAGCCCCTGCTGGTTAGAAACACTTCACACTTAGATAAAGTCTCAAGAGACGAGAGGAATAGTTTCTATGAAATATCATGTGGAGTAAACCTGTTTGATTGTAGCCTTCTAGTACATTGACATCTTTTAATGAACCAGTCTTTCATTGGATGTGCCAAACAAGAGAAAATGTGTAGTGGATTGCAAAATTTGGCAATTTAAGCACAAACTGTTGGGCTTATAATATTACCAAGTTGGAAAGTGTTAGATAATAGATACATAGAACAATATTGGGAAACCCGCGCTTCTAACATTTGAAACTCTTCAGATCAAAATGACTTACTTTTGTCTTTATCATTTTTATTATTGATGCTATTGATCCTTTGGGATGCACTGATTAGATTGGATTGTTCACCCGGAGTAAGTTGCACATAAACTTTTGAAATAAGAAAAAATAGTGAAAAATGTTCTCTTATACATGAGTAAATTAGTTATGGTTTTTTCAATTTGGAGACCCAGGTGATCACCAAACTTTGCCTAGGAAGGGAAGTGTAATACCAGTGCACTCATTGAAGAGTGCTACGCAGAAAAATATATGTAAAACACAATGTATGTGTATCCAAGTATCTATAAATCTTCATGACCCCCACCCCTCAAGAAACAAAGTTTTATATTGTTCCATTGAAAGAAAAAATAGCAAAGCAATACTGATGAATAGTTTGTCAGTGAAGACTTCGAGATTGAAGTAAGCATTGAAGTAAGCAATATGTGACCTTCGTCTGAAGGAAGGTTGGAGAGTCCATTAACCAAAACACACCTTCTCATTGCACTAAGAGTAGAGTCAGGGCCAATCCTTGATGCCTGGGGTGTGCTGAGGGAACTGAACAATTTCTGGCACAAACCCAAACGTACATGTATGGAGCCTCAAACTAAGCTGGACTTGGTGTCACATTCTGTTGAACTTATCTTTTTCTTGTGTTAATGGAATGGAAAAGTTGGACATTTTTTTGAACCCCCCCCCCTTCCAAACATTTTAGGTGTGGGTTCTTTCTGAGGTTTTATGCCAGACATCTTGATTTATTTATTTATTTTATTTTATTTTTTTTTCCATTTTCTGGAGGTGACATGCAAACATTTCCTTGTCATGGAAGATAAAGAACGCCTATTTCATATACCTAACAGCTTCAT
This sequence comes from Thysanoteuthis rhombus, assembly GCA_963457665.1. NCBI lineage: Eukaryota > Metazoa > Mollusca > Cephalopoda > Oegopsida > Thysanoteuthidae > Thysanoteuthis > Thysanoteuthis major. The sequence goes on from OY735209.1 coordinate 20,763,583, forward strand.
CAACTTGTATAACAAATGATGTGATCCTGTCTCTAATGTTTGATCCAATCCTTATGAATTCAGGTGTCTTTAGATAACTTAATCCTCATCCCAGGTTTGATTCCTGCTGCAGACCCATTATTCTTCAATTGTTTGTTTCTATTCTTGTTGTCTTGGCCGAGTGACTCACTCTCTGTGTAACAATAGGAAGTCAAATAGTGTAATGCATTCATGAATATTCTGTCAGATTACATGTCCATTTCTCAATAATATAGTTGTCGGCATTAGAAACAAAACCGTGCAGATATGGTCAGTAAGAATGAACAAGTTGAGAGGAGTGGGTATAAAGCGGTAATTTAGGCCTTTGCCTCTCTGTATGGCTGTTTAGCTCCAATGTTTTGTTTATATACTCTATTTTTTGTTCATACTTGTGTGTGTATGTGTGTGTATATATATATGTATATATATATATATATATATATATGATGGAGTGCTAGTGCCTAAATGTGGAGAATGTGATTGGCGAGTCGAGTTCAAACTTGGCTCAGACAATTTGCATTCGCTTTGCGCCAATGTCCTTGGCAAATGTATTTATCCATTTCTTTCCCTCTGCCATCACATCATGTGCCAGCATTGCAAGGTACGGTCAATCACCCTACATGTTGGGCATTTATTTCAGGAAGGTCTATGTCCAACAATGGACCTTAAAGGCTGAAAATGAATTTAAGAATGATAGCATATTCAATATGGTCTGTAGGCCGGATGTAATGTCAGATTGGGCTGGATTTGGTGACCCCTGATTTAGACTCTCCATTTTGCACTTTGCTGTTGCATAGGAGAGGGAAAGACCTGTAATAACTGTCAACTATCCTCCTGAACTAATTATGTAGAGCTCTTATCGGTGTAATCTTCCAATGTCTGATTACACTCGGCTTTAACCTTTGTATCATGCGATACACACACAGGACATTAATCTATTGAAGATAAGGTTCAAATTGACTAGTAACAAAGGTATTTCTAAAAAGGTTTATGTTGAATACTGATTGGCATTGATTATTCCAAACTTGGTTGTGCTACTTGCTTGCCCAGTGTTAATTTTGTCCCTCACACTTAATTCATCTTCCTCCTTTTAGCTTATTAACAACTTGCCAAGGCCATTTATCATTCACTTGTTGGGTAGTTTTATAGTTAGTGCCATATTCAAATGGTTATGTTTTAGTTATTTTAAACTAGTTAATCTCCATGAAAAAAAATCATGGATATATTAGAATTTTTATATAAGATTTATTCATTTATTCTGTTTTATTTTTTTAGGAAAGTTATTTCAGTTGAAGAATCCATTGTTTCAAATTGTGGGTAGGAGATATTTTTATCAGTAAAATTGGGTCTATTGTTACTGAGAGATGACTGGATTATATATGTATAAATCAGCATTTCTGCTCAGGCCGAGAGTGCTGCTCCCAGGCGCTCTCTGCCTAGGCCGAGAGTGCTGCTCCCTGGCAGAGGAAAAAAGTTATAATGTGCATTAGGAAAAGTCATAAATTTAGGTAGAAAGAAAGTCTATAGAAAATGTTTAATAATTACTTCTGGCAATCCTACGTTTTGTATACAAAAATATTTTAACCATTGACAAAATTGACTAAGAATGCACAAACAGGGATATACTTGTGTAACTCCATCAAATAATTATCAATATGTAACTAAAGCTAAAAAAATAACTCCTCATACCAATTAGGATTTATTCTAGATGCTTTTTCTATGATTATTACTTTGGCATAATGGTTACTGTATCTGGTCTTTATATGTATAGACTCATTCAATTCTAAGTAAAGTAGTGAAAATGTCAATAGCTCAGTGTTCAAGAGCCCTGAAAATGGAATTGGTGGACAAAGCCCTTATTTCATTTTATGAAATCTCTATAAAATATCCTTTGCTTTCCTGTGTTGTGTTATGTTTGAAGTTTTTCTTCCTAGGCAATTCGAGGTGGCCCAGCTAGTTATATAAATAAGTGAATGCACATAGTGTTTTATATTAGTGGATTACCATACTTTCCGTTCTTTAAGATGTACCCCTATTCTAAGAAATTTTTTTTTTTCTTAATATTGTCTGCTGCAACTCTCTTCTGACTCTTATCAGATTAGCTTCCTATCTATGATACCAGCACAGTTGTAAAATTAAGATCCATCATGTAAAATCATCCGGTTGATCTTAAATTATTCTCAATTAATACTTACTCATTTTCACAATAAAATATACATTTTCAGAATATGAGGGAAGGGAGGGAATTATTTTTCTTCCTCTTCCTCAGAATCTTGGATTAACTCATTAACTGCGAATGATGGAGTTTCAGCCATTGTTTGTTATTCTATGGCTAACTCAGTTTTATCTGTGAATCATAACTTCTATCTTGCAATGTACAATGGCTTTTATCCTTGAATGAATAACTATAGCTCTTCACTTACTGCTGCAGTTAATGGGTTTTAAATAAGACATGAAATTTCTTTAGTGCAGATTGAGAGACAGATTGTCACATTTTGTTTGAGGTTTTCTTTTTATTTACTGAACTTATTCAAATATTGAGCCTCACTGCTTCTTTTATTCCTAAACTCTGGTCTGGAAGTATAGTATGTGTTCATCGGTCACTTCGTAAAGATCTGTTGAAAGAAAATGCTTCAATGTTCAACACAAAAGCCACTCCTTACTTCAAATAATGTTGCTGTCCATTCATTGGTATTTATTTTATTCTGTTCATGGTTTTTGATGATTTTACTCTTGATGTGTTATTTTAGTGGAGGAAGAAAGAAACTCCATGATGTATTCTTTTTCAACAAAGAATACATACATATTTTTCCAATGGTTCACATCACTAAGAAGATTTGATTTTTCAAATGAAGGGAAGTAACTTTTTGCCTTGAATTGGGGAAATCTCAATTAACAACTCCCATACACGCTCCTTTTTTTTTTTTTTTTTTCCTTTTTCTGAAGAAATCTTGGCATTAATTTATTTCACTTTTCAACCAAGTATTTTCATTATTGAATTGATTGGTTGCTATCTTGCTTTAAACTTTTTTTGGATGAATTCTTGACCACTGAAGTAGTGAAGGATAAAGGAAGAATAGAGAAATAGTATCTGATTAGGCTTGAATTCATATCCCTTATCCTGGAGGCTTGTCTTTTATGGACAAGGCTTTGACCAATTCAGCTATTGAAGCCTACCAAATTAAAAAATGTTGCATGCTCTGTCAAGCTGTGGTTATAGATACGAATTTGAAAAAGATCTGGATGAAAACATTTTACATTTTGCTACTGGGATAAAAATGTAAATCCAACTCATAGAAAAATACTGTTACTGGTTTTATTCGTTGACCAGGAACCCCTTACTTCAAAACCTGAACAATTGCCGGAGAAAAAGAACAATGGATGGACAAAAAGCATCATGGTAGGGAGAGAAAGGTTGAGCAATCTTTGTGCGTGTGACCACTACTATGTCCTTTTGCAAATAGATAGGATATGGATTATAAAATAATACGAGGACGAAGGGTCTTTCTCTGTTCAGGTGCTCTATTCTGCCATCAAGTATATTGGTCTCTTTATCAGTCATTCATCAGTGTTAATGAGCATGTGTTTTTTGCAGATGCCTGTGTGGCTGGCAGGCCACACACATGTGTTTTTGCCTTATCTTTGAACATTTCTGACACTGCATCAAGACAGGCCCAACACTGCCCCCCACCCCCGCTATTTCAAATCATGCCTTTTTTTTTTCTTTTTCTCAACATCTACGGTATCTTGTAATCATCTTGAATTATTTCGACTTACTACTGGAGACCGGTATTTTAATTTTTGTTTTCTCTTCCATTTCATCTTTTTGCTTTTTTTCATTACTTTCGGGGTCAAATATCCTTCGTTAACCCTTTTCAAGGCTCCTGGTATGTATATATCCTGAGGTTTCTCTGACTGCTGGTATATATATGCCCCCTAGTTCTCATAGAAGTCAACTGTGACATTACAATTCAGGCATTCAGCATTTCATAAGTTAACCTTGGAAGTAAATAACGTGAAGTAAAAATATAGAAGTTCGCAATGACTAGATAGTTTACAGTAAGGGGGTATTTGATCTTGGAGTTGTGATTAAGAAAAACAATAAGATGATGAAATTCAACTTTTGGCTTATATTTTCTTCCATCTTAATCTTACTTATTTTTAATAGTAATTGTTGGCAGTGTTTCATCTAATGAAGAAATTAAGGTAGTATTGCTGCTAGTAATACTAATAGTATAAAAATAACAAATATGGTCTCAAATGATTGGGAAGTATGAAAGGCTAGTTTCGATCTTCTGTTAACTGTGGAATTCCCATAGCTCAGTCGATTAGAGCTGCTTGTATGATTCATCTGGCTTCCCTGAAGAAAAAGATACATAAGTTCAAGTTTCACCGACAACTTATCCTTTATTTCCAATTCACCCTGCTGTAGACTGCTGATCTGAGTAATTAGCTCTAAAAAGCAAAATAATTCAGATGAAATAAAATACTAGTAAAAAAAATTAGTGATAATGGTGAACAATGCTTTATAATGGAAAATAAATTTAGATAAGACTACTAGAAAATGATTCTTCATGTTAATTCATACATTTCATTTTACATGTCAGTGATGAGGTCTTCAACTGATATCCTATACAAAGGTTGGTTTTGAATCTTCTGTCTCTTACCAAGGAACAGCAATGTATTTCTAAAAAAAACTGAAAACGTAGGGCTCCATGCTCTAGCAAGAATAGCGATCTGGTGAGCAAAGCAAGCCTCTACAGCGGGATGATTTGTTGTGGGGAGTGCCTTGATTCAATCTATAGCTACAAGGCCCTTTTTCGGCTAATTCCAGAGTACAAATCAACAGAATGTAAATTTTAGTAGCATATGGATTGTGAGGGAACTCCTTTCCCACATGCTCCCGCAGCACTACACCCCCTCTGTTGAAGTGGTCACGCATCTGAATGGTGATTTGCTTGAGCTTCATCACAAAATTTCTCTCTGGAAATTGTATTTTATTCCCCCCCCCCAAAAAAAAACGGTTGTAGGCTTTACATATTTCTCACTGTGTGGTTATAGACTATGATTTCCTAACAGTTTCTTGATTTTTGAAGCTGGAAAATGTATTTTAAGACTTATTGGAAAGAAACATCTTGAATTTTGAAGTACAGAAAGATAAAACGGTTATCTTTATAGTAAGAATTTTGTTAATACAACTAAAATTAAAGAAGGTCATATTGTTTAATATGCTGAAATAATTATTCAATTTTTTTTTTTAGATAATATCTCTATCTAGCAATGCATCTTATCTATCTAGCATCTAAAAAGAGAGGCTAGCTTATTAATTTTTTCCTGCACTGTCAAAATAAGATGAATGTATGCAAAAAATCTCATTCATTTCGAAGGTCTTGGAAATTTACCAGATAAATATTAACTCAAAAGTAATGTATCAAGTCAAATGAATTTAATTTTTTAGACTCAACATCTTCAATGTCTTACTCACTACTCTAGTTCCTTTGCTCCGTTTCTTTCCCAGACGATAACTCATAGGTGTTTTCATTGCAACGAGTTTTGAAATTCAATTTTACAATTTACAAATTGTGCGATTACAACTTGATGAGGAGAAAGAATATTGTTTTCAAATTTAATCTCTATAAGATCTACTGAGACAAATCGCCCCATTCGCATTACTGTCAACACTATTTTTATTAGTTTCTAGTTTATCACTCTTGTTGTGCGAAAAGTAACGACAAAGGGCGATATCTTACTAATTTTTCAATGAATACAATGTAAAAAAAAGATCATGTTGCTCAACATTTTCTTTTGTTTAATACTTTCTGAATAATGATTTAGTCAAGTAAAAAAAAGGAGAAAAAACTTTCAAAAATGTCCATTCGATTACATTAGATGGGAAAAAAATCATCACCAAAATTTTTTCTCTTTGATTTAGGAATATTGTTAAGCTATAAACTTGGCAACAGAATATAAAATATATGGATTATATACGGTGACACTAATTTTGTTTTGTTATTATTTCAGCTTTTTAAATAAGCGTAATTTATACGAGAGATTAAAATTCAATTCTTGTGAAAATTTAAGACATGTTTTATAAAACAAAATAAGAATTGAATGAATTCTAATAATAGCATTCCTTTTTTTTTCTTTTTTTTCCAAGTTATTGTTTAAAACAAACGTACAATTATGTTTTACCTGGAATTTTATCACTTTCTTTAGAAAATTTTCACTTTAAACCCTTGAAACTAAAATTTAAAAACTTTTATACATTCCACTACTTAAATCCGAAGGTCTGCTCCTAAAAAAAGTATTAATAAAAAGTTTTCGTCAAGAACCTTTTGTGCTTTCAATGTGTAAGACCTTTGTTTCTTCAGGAAATTAGTAAGTTTTGAGAAAAATGAATTACTACGGGCTTCAGGAGCCGTCCATCCAATTTAAGTAGTGTCTATATTATCCCCAGTCATCAATGTAGGTAATTCTGATATGTACTAAATATGATATAAATCATACATACTGGAGTAAGATCTTCAAGAATTATTACTTAACGTTCTACTGCCATAGGCTCCTTACAGCTGGGAATAACCGCCTGGAGTGCAGGTATTTTTGGCTAGGTGAGATAATTTTCATCCTCTGATCAAAACATTCGCCGACCTTCCTTAGTCGGCCACAGCGCTTTACATTCTAAATGGTACTGGACTATCGATGCTTTGCTATTATTCCACATACAGTGTAATCATTCAAATCCAGCCCACAAGTGATACTCGAAGGCAATTAACCAGATTCAGTAATTTTGAAATTATCCTCCTTTGTTCCAGTGGACAGCTCATTTCTCTTGCGCATTTTCTCCAAAACCAACAAAATAACATCTAATAGTATAGTCAGCAACTGCCAAATGGTGATTCACCCACTTTTAGTAAGTACTGTTATCCCTTCCCATTCATTGAGAGGGGGGGCAATAGGGCACTAATGCAAAGATAAATTTGTGGATAATTTTTGCTGACCCCCCCCCAACAGTTTTGATTCCTTCGACTTATGAATCTTGTTCCATAAACTTTTGATGAGCACTTCATTCTCAAATTGTAAATGTATAAATAAATAAATAAATGAATACAGTAAAGCATACAGTAAAAAAAAATGTCCTGTTGATTAATGAAATCCATAAATTTCATAAACTACAGTGCAGCGAATTGGAAAAATAATTGGATGTCTAATGAACTGTTCTACTCAACTTATGCCTATGTATCTGTAGATTAAGTACAGTATCCACTTCCAATTATGAGTCACTTTACCTGCCAAAATACATGTATTCAAAGACAAAAAAAATCTTTTCTTTCTCAAAAGAAAAGCCCCATCCGAATATGTAAAATTTTTATTTATCAATAAGTGAAACATTGTTCTCTCTAAATAAAAAATATCTCAGAAGGATCCAAGAAGCAGAAACATTGATAATTCAATGACAAAATTTTTTAAAAGAATTTCCAGTGGATTTTTTTAGAGGCATCTTCGTCTCTCTATAAGAGGCTCATTCAGTAGGTGTGTCCCCATATTGTTCCTCAGCTGTTTTAAGTCAGATTTACTTGAAACTCAGTAGAAAGGTATCTCTTCATAAGATGTTTCTTACTTGAGAAAATCATCTGTTCGGAGTCATCTTGTCTGGCAATAGAGGCATTTGAACTTTGTTTTAAAATCAATTATTTTGGCTGTCTTGAAACATGAGGTGAGGGTGTATTTTGATGAGATGCTTTTTACCTAAAATTATCTTATAGTCAAGGCCATATTATCTGACAATAATGGTTTCAACTTTATGGTGGATGTCTCATTTAGAACGAAGAAGTGTATACTGTATTTTACTGAAAAGAACTACAAAAAACTTTCCAAACAGAAAATATCCTAATTTTTTTGCATTCCAGTCTGAAGCATCAAATCAAATCATATTCTGCATGAATAATTTTTAGTTGATAACTTTTTACAATTTTTAATATCGATAAGACAAAGATTATTGCAATTCTTTACAGCATATTTTCCATGATGCTGTTTTTCTCGGTATCTCACAAAACTCCCTTAATATTTATATTAAATCATTCATGACTGAACTGTGAATAGAAAACCCAAGAATAGCAAGGGGGTAACTGTATAGCGCTTGCGGGCCACCATTGACCTGTGGCTAAGCTAGGTGTTTATTTGAAATCTTGCATATTTTTCTCAGAAAGTCAATTTTATTAATTATATGAAATAACTATTGTTTTGGCTTCATAAATCAATAATACAATAATTGTAATTCATATGTTTGTCTATAATAGAAATAATTTAAGTAGGCTTTCTGTAATACGACTAACACTTTTGAAGTATACATGTTGTCTTACGTGGCCTGCTAGATCAAAAAGATTACCCTTAACTTCTTGTAAAAATGAGTCCATATTTTGTATGACAGCTTAGCCAAAAATGTCTGCTCAGCCAAAAATGTCTGCTCAAGCAATGTTCCCTCTAATTTTTAGTCATGAGTGTGCGCAGAAATTTCATTGTGCAAATTTTTTTCCACTGACAAAGCATGCGTGCATTGAATGCTTCAGCTGCCATCCATGAGCTTGCTGAGTAGTAAAACCTTTCTGATTTGATGAAGACCGAAGGGCTCCAACAGTCACCATATCACGCCATTTCAAGGCAATAAAAAAGGTTAAAAAGTTCTAAGAATTGGTCTGACATGAACCATATGAAATTTTCCATGAAAATGTTTGACTTCACATCTCTCAACTGACTGTGTCTAAGCTTACAGAATTTGAATATTGCAGCATCCTCCATATTCACCAGGCATTTCTCTATTTCACAAGCATTTTGAACTTCATATCCATGATAGAAGGTTCAATGAAAAGCTATAATTCATGCTTTTACTGAATCAGTGACCATTAAACCTTTCAAATTTTATGTTGTTTAATGGTGACTTTATCAACTTCCATTTTTAGAAACGAATCTGGACAAGGCCTGACAGCGCTGGGTGATGCAATATTTTATAAAAAAAATCAGCACAAGATATGAAAAATGACTTGCTCAGTCACTGTGCACACATCTCACTGATCCCCAAGTAAATTTATGGGAATTGGTTCTAACAAGCGCTGTAAGCTCCCTTCTGATGGATAACCGAGTTACATCAAAGCCATGTAACTGGTTCTCAAAATATTCAAAATGGCTGGAAACTTTCTTGACAGGCCTGTTATATATATATATATATATATATATATATATATAATGTGTGTGTGTGTGACCTACCTAATGAGTAATAAGGCTGCATGATTCTTGCTGGCAGTAGCTGTCAACATTCAAGCCTAGGTAAATAGATCAATGCTTCAAATGCTAGTTCTTGAGAGGTAGATCCTCCCCATCATGTTATCTCGGTGCTACATAATCTTCCAACCTGTATTTTTCTTTGTACTGGTTGAATCTAAGCTTGGTTAGTATTTGTAGCATTAAACAGAAATAGTTACGAATTAAGCCTTTAATTTCCAGTAAATCATATAAGGGAGGTAAGATTGCCTGAAGAGTTAACCAGCATGTGATTGGTGAGCCAAGTTCAAACTCCGACTGAGGCAGTCTGTCACTTCCCACAGATGCCCTTGGGAAATCTATGTATCCCCCCCCCTGCCAACATGTCATGGTAAGCCCAAACACTCAGCATTCTTACATATATTTGGGAGAAGGTTTATGTTCTACAAGTACCTTAGGCTGATGAAAAATACATATCTACAGTTAAGTGCTAAACAAACCAACCCAAATTGTACTCTTTATTCAGAATTTTCTTTTTTTTTTTTTTCTTTCCTTTTTGTTTGGTCCAACAAAAAAAGTTGGTAAATTTTTTCAGATTATTTTCTCAACTAGTTATGTCTAATAGTACGAACACATAAATTTACTTTTTGTTGAGATGGAGGATTGGTCTTGACATGTTGAACTATGAGGCTCTCCTCGTCAACTCAGCATTTCTTGCTTCTTGCATGGCAAAACAGCTGTCAAGATAATTCTTCTATACTGCAAGACCTTTTTGTTTGTAATTTTGAAATTTCAATTTTTTTTTCTCTCCCAGGTCCAAAAATATAACTTATCTCTTAGAAATGTGGTCTACAGACAATTTGTACAAAGGGTGTTCTCTGTAGAAGTGTTTTTTTTTCTATCTCCTTGTCTTCTCTAACACAACATGAGGCTCAGTGACTAGTATCAGAAGTAAACAGGGTTGCAATTTGATGAGTTTTAGCCTCGGAGATAACTTTGTTTGTAGCAAAGGAATCATTGTCTTTGAGGCAGCATCTTGTTATCAATAGATAATTTCATGGTGTTAATTCTGGCTGTTTTGATAACTCTGTTCAATAGTCTTGTCTGTAATTCAGAATCTTGAGGAGTTTGTTTCGTTTAGAGGTGTTGCTCAGAACTTAATACAGGCAACTAGGATTTTAAACGTTTTCCATTGAGATTATCTCTACTCTTCTGACAAAATTAGGCACTCACATTTGCAAATACTACTTGGTTGCTGATTTCAGTATTTTGAATGCTTATTTTAATTTTGGACAGACCCATTCCATATGGGAAATTAGTGCAGCTTTCTTTCTGCCTTTTGGACCTGTGCCAGACTAGGCTTTGAGTATGTATGTGTGTTTAACCAAAATCTTATCATAAACCCAAGGGACCAGAGATTCTTTTGAATTTATCAGATTTCCTATTGGTAGTAGACATACCATGTTGGGGAATCTGCTGCTTTTCAACATTTTTACAGTCTCAGAAGTGAAAAAAAAAAAAAATTCACTAATAAATAAATATCCATGAGCAGCAGAGGCATGTCTGACCAGGAACACTAGAGCACAACTACGTGATGCCACGGAACTAACCAAAAGGATAACAGATTGAGCAAAAGGCTAACTGATTGGTGCCCATGTGATGATAAATGTGATTAAATTAGATCAGACCCAAGATGGAGTGATGAGATAGAAGATTTTGCCAGCAAGACATGGCAGAGGTTAGCGCTGTATGGTCATCAGGGAAGGTATCCAGTACCTGACTTGAAACGGCTGATGATGAAATGTCTGTCCGTCTGTTTTCATGATCAGAAGTAAAAAAAAAAAAAAAAATTGTAAGAGATATAAGATGAAAATGAATGTTGGTATCATTGCTGTCAATTCACTTGGGAGATTAATGAAAAGGGTGTGTACTAAGGCATTAGCCTCACTGTCACCAAACCATACCAGCCACGAGATTATCTAGTGGCACAAGATTTGGGGTTCATGTTCCACTTTCTAAGGTCATTGTAAGATTCTAGCTGCTTGATTTTGAAATAGTTCCACTTTTCTTACGCAATGTCCATGAAAACTTCATCCTTTGAAATAACACTTGTGTTGTTGCTATGTATACTACACAGTTTTGGGGATTTTTAAGAATGACTGCATTGAGCAAAGAGTTATTTCATTTACCCCTGCCAACAAAGGAAGGGTGGGCCATGGACTGAGGAAGCATTGATCGAATTTTTGGTTGGATGCAGGAATTCCACCTCAATTTCGAGAGATTTTCTCCTGCATTAAGAGACGAACACTTGTTTCTGTCTGAATTTTGTTCGATTGGTTGCTTTAATCATTGTTTGTGTATATAGTTGAACTTTTCTCCCCATCTACGCTGCTATTTTTTCATAACATTTCTGTCATGTACCCTGCGGCCTTCTTGGGGTGTTCTTTGGTTTCTTATTGAAGAGGGAGAAACAGAAAAAATTTTTAATTCCTGGAACTTGCGTTCACATTTAACTTAACACTTTACCTACCTTTTTTTTAAAATTTTTTAATTTAAAAAAATTTGAAAAAAAAATAATTCAAATCCTGAAATGCATGCTTGTATTCTACTTCATACTTACAGTTGTATGAACTTTTCAAGTCGGTTGAAGTAAGCTTTAGGTTTCTGTATCAGTATAGGAATGTTAGGTGATTGAATGTTCATGCAAGTTTCTGGTACAATCTTTCTATTCATCTCCATTTCTGTGTTGTTCATGGTCCATACTGTTCTGACAGTCCTTGTCTGAATTTGGTTTGATGGATGTTGTGTATGTGTTAAAGTTGGACATTTTTCTTTTCTCATGTTATAACAGGATTTGAAAATTTTTTTTTTACAGTTTCTCCATTTTCTCTAATGTTGATTTGCCCTTAGGGAAGACTAATCAGACAGGAGAAAACAAAGAAGATAAAAGAACGTTTGAAGAGGGTCAGAGGCTACACTGCTGAAACGTCGTGAAAGAAATAAAGAGGAAAAAATCATCTGAAGAGGGTTCGCGGGTACATGGCTGGAATGTTGCGAAAGAAATAACTGCGTAGATGAGGCAAAAAAAAACCCATCTATGATGCATGCCATAAAGTGAACAATAGCCCAAAATATGGAAAATAATTAACGTGTTTACCTTTACTCCGTCATTCATATATGAACTAATTTTTACTTAGTGTATGGTGTGGCAGAGACATATTATCAGTGCTTTCCAGTTTTGTTTTGAGGTACACTTATGGTTTATATGCTTTTCCCTTTCACTTGTGTAATCAAATCATTGGTTTCCTAATGTGTACAATGTTTTCTCTTTTTTTTTTCCCCCCCAGAGATGGCAACGAAGATTTTTTGTCCTTTACGATGATGGAGAGTTAACTTATTCTGTGGATGAAAACGTGAGTTCGATTTTTGTCTTTCTTTTTTCCTTTTTGGGTGTGGAAAATTTGGCATCTTATCAAATAAAGAATCTTTTATAAGATCCACATTATGTTAATTGTTTTAAAAATCAATTGTCTACTCAATTTGTCTGTGTAGATTCCCGTTCAATAAGATGGATAAAAAAAAAAAAAAGACTTTTGGAAACTTGCATCATTTATTTCTATAATAAACTATTTGTTTCCAATTGATTTAAAAAAAAATTGTAAAGCTGTTAAGAGTTTTAGAAAGAATATCTGAAATTGGACACTGATTGATTTTCTCGAGTCATACAAATTTTCATTTGTATCCAAGATGTGTGTATCTATTTGTGTTCTCTATAAGTTATAGATCACAACTTTATGCTCACAATATGAAATAATGAAAAAAAAAATGTTGTAGCTTCTTAAATTATGAACAGTTTCTTGTCACATTTTTTTAATTTTGAGAATTGATTAAAAATAGAATTATGACAGGGAAAATGTGTAAAAAAAAAAAAAAAAAAAAAAATGACAAAAACATTCCTCTTTCTCCAACCACTCTCTCTATCCTACCTTTCTCATAAGTGCTACTAATGTATTCAAATATGGTCTGAGTGGACAGAACCTTTTGGCATACATAGAACTGTTGACTTTCGTCGTAGCTCTATTACAAAACTTACCCCATATTAGTCGCCAATGCAATTCAGAAAATTTTGTTTTAACTGTTCAAAAAGTGAGTCTCCATTCATAGAGGAGAGATTTCTATACTGCACAATAGTTGCTGTTTTTTTCTTTTTTTTCTTTCTTCTTTAAATTGGCCTCTTGGTTCTATTGTTAGTGAGACAGAGGCCTTCCCAAGTTAAGTGTAGGATATATGGGATGATGGACCTTACTCTACCATGCTGGCTTTCTACATATTGACAGAAGTGTGGGTAGAGACAGATTTATGCCTTTCCCAAGCGTATTAGTTCAAAGTGAACACAAACTGTCTCAGCTTGACTTGGAACTCAATTTACTGCTCCACCATCCTTACATCCTTAATCGTGTTAACTGAGCGCACTGTGAGTATATAAAATGTGCCATCATCATGATCATCAGCCTTTTAGCATCCATCATTGGATACAGACCTTCCCCAAGATTTGCCAGACCTCTCTATCATGGGCATGGTGGAGCCAGTGCTTTCTGAATTTGCCAAGCTCGTCACACCATCTTACTTTCTGTTGGCCACAATTTTGGATATAATCTCTAGGGATCCATATTGTGAGTTATGATGTGTAGTGGTTGGCTAAATTTGTGGCAACATGTCTAGCCTAATGCCATTTGAGTTTTTTAATGGTTCTGTGATATCTTGAACCACCATCTTTCCTTTTATATATTGTCTTATGATCTCTCCATGTGAGGCTGAGCTTAATTCTCTCGTGTGCACAGTGTATAAACTATTCAAATCAATATATTTCATACAAAACCATCAATCCAGCAACTTTGGGACAGAAGGTGACTACTGTTTCTGGATTTTCCGTTTTTTAGGTCGAGGCTAAATTACTTCAAATATTGAATGAACATAAGTAAAGGACAAAATCATTCTTAACAAATACAGGTTATTAGTTACCAACATAACCTCGCACAATTTGCTCTTAAGCAGTTTCTTGATGAAGTTTAGATTTTGAGTCATTTCAAAACTGATTCATATACAATTGGCACCTTCAACTTTGCCCATGAGAAAGTTACCTTATCTGGTGTAGAAGGTTCTCATGACACTATATTCTTCCAAAATAAAGTACCGGACATGCCAATAAATGGGACTGGTGTTTCACAAGGGATGAAAGCTATTCGAAAGTTTCTTCCACACAAAAAGTTACAGCCTCATTTCAAACTAGCAAAACATTCTGCTCTCCCAAGTGATTACAAAGTTGCCTCAGATTTAGGATGAAGATGCCACGTGGAAATTCTGACATGATGTGTCATTTTAAGGAATTGCACACAGTGGTAGTACAATGAAAAGTAAACAAACTCTTTATAACGATTTACAAATTAATCCACTTCAAAAACTGGGTCTCTTTAATCGATATTAATCCACTAATCTTCCTCTGAAAACAATTCAACATCTGAGGTAACAGATTACAGGAAGAGAAGAATCGAAAGTACTGGAAGTAGAAGTTTGAGGCTCGGGCTGAACTCCACATGAAATATTCCGGTTTATCTTTGCGAACACGCCCTGCGGCTTCTGTTCTTTCATATACTCCAGTTTTTCTTTAATGGAAACCTCTTTGTATTTTATACATCTACATTGTGCTACTCACTGATGAATCTCTCTTGCTCCATTCCTCGTATCAGTCCCTCAGTCCAGCTGATGCACCTATCTATAGACACTCTCTCTTCTTCTTTTAGTGCACTGTCATCACCATCATGATTATCCCCCTTATCTGATCTGCTCTTATCAGTATTCATTACCATTATCTATGATTTCAGTATCGCTGAGTTGGAGCACAACTGGAGTATTGCCATCAATGTTTATACAGTCTTTTAATTTAGCGCTGTCACTGTAGAATTTCATTATCTCTTCCTTCTGTTTCTTGCTATCATAGATGTACCCACACCATGCTCCACACTCTAATACCGCATGGGGGCACCTTTTTTTCAAATCTCATGAGTAACTCTACTTTCTTTGATATACTGAACGCAAAATGTTTTCTTTTCAGTTTTTCACTAGAAAGTTGCCATTCTAGACATGGTATTCTATGTAAATGATAATGAATTAGGACAAATAATTACATAGAGGGGCAAGTGTGCACTGCATCTGTCATGCTGAAACTGACATGCGACACACCACGAAAATTGAGCAGCCAAGCAGTGAACTATTTCGAAGATCCCCATCAGATTCTAACTTGGCCAGTTTGAAAAAATAGCCAGTTTTCTTGTAATTCTTGTTTCGGGGTTTGTTTTTTTTCTTTCTTTCTTTTTTGGTTGCCCAGTAAATGGTCAGATACTGTAGCTGATATTTTGACATCTGAATGTTGTTCATGGGTAGTCATTCACTGATATGATTAATGTTAACTTCATTTATTTTTATGGTTGAACTCTTTAATATCTCAACTAGTTACTCCTTGTGAGATTTTTTTTTTTTTTTTCAAGAAACTACTGAACTAATTTCAGTAGAGTAATCCATTGTTTCTAATAGGACATATTTTTATAGATATAATTCTTTCCGTTAAGTGGAAAGGCCCATTGTTTCAAACAAATAAACAAAAAAAAATTAACTGCTTATTATATAAGTTGATGATAGTTACCCTTATATTATGACTATTACTCATATAGGGGAGCTATTGAAAAGACCTTAGAGAAAATGGCAGGCTATAGGAAACAGTACTGGGAAGGTTGGTTGGATTCATGCCTTTTGAATAGGCAAGTGATATTAGCATCAACGAAGAATCTGATTTAATTTTCCCTCCTCACTTATTGCACAAATCTGTACCTACACTAAGTAGTGTGCATAACAGCTACTTTTCTTTCTAGTTTTCAAAAGATTCTCCTACCCTCATTAAAAAGAATTCTTGTACACCTCTGTGTACTGTCATGGTTCAGGTAGTCTGCTTAGTTTGGGAGGATTGCAAAGATATACACTGATGATCCCCGACTATTTGATCAGTGACATATGGCAAGAATGACAGCTACTGTCAGGGTCAGAGGTATATAGGCAGGTAACCCCGTATCGAATACTTCATTTTGTGTCAAATGCTGCAATTATGAACAAGAAGAAAGATTTAAGTGACGTTGGTGAAAAAATGTAATTTGTATTTGTAACGGGACAGAAACCATTTGAATGGTTTATGAACACTGTTGTTGATTGTAGATTTTCAGGTTTTACTTGCTAAATTAAATCGTTCATTGTTGAAAATCTCAAATTGGTGGGATTTTTGAGAAAGAAAAAAAAAAATGTTGCTTGAGACCTGAAGTCATTCACTGCCATGTAATGCACGTGTGTGTCCTGTGCTCTGATGCGAACTTGTGTCCATTCCTGGGTTTCATTGAGGGCATTATCAATAGCTACAACAACACTCACCAGACTCGGTTTCTGCCTTGCGGTCCTCGGCAGAGGACTTGCCTATTTCGTTGCGCTGTATGTTGCACTCTTCAAGGTAGCAGTGAACTTGTTAACAGAGGTGTGAAGAGGTTAATTAATCTCACTGGCCTTACTTGAAACAAAAATTGCGACTAATGAGCTCAAGATAGTGTAAATTGGAAATTAACAAGGTTAATTTTTCTTTTTTTTTTTGGACTAGACAATTACTCTAAACATCCGCTTTTCAAAAGTTTGCTTTACACCACTTTCACTCATACAAAAAAAACGAGGGTTGTGTTTGTTTTAAAGTGAGACATAGAGGCAGCGTGCACTTTCATTTTCATAGGTTTCTGTAAGTGCTTCTAGAAGTCTACTAGGCTTTCTTAATTCAGGCATTAAGCATTTTGATAAATTAATCGTGGAAGGATTAAAATGTTTATTCATTTTATTAAGTATGTATCCCAAAACAATCTTTCTTGTTGCTACTTGGTTTGTTTACTACTCTCAGGTTGTAATTTACACTATGAGGATGTTTAAAATACATGTTTATTGATGCATAGAATTCAGTTCAACACCTACTTTTTATTTTTCAGCCGGATACAGTACCTCAAGGTGAAGTTGATATGAACAAATGTGTTGATGTCTATGACGCAGAATCTATCACTGGACATCAATACTCTCTTGCTGTGGCCATTCCTGAGAAAATTTATTACATCAAAGGAAATGGAAAAGAAGAAATTTCAAGGTAGGCCTAAAACTTTGACATTTTGAATGACTACTTGAGAACCTCCCCTTCGGATGAGTTTTCTGCTTGATGTCTACTTCATATGCTGAAACAAAAAGATGAAGATTCTGTTTAGCTAATCTGATCAACACAAAGTAACAATCAAGTTTACAATCATACTTACATTGTAGATTGGATCCCTCATTAAGAACTTAAGGTATTTTCAAAAACTTATATGCTAAAAACACAACCTGAAAGTTCCATTAGTAACTACAGGAAATTTAATGGCCACAGCTCAAGCAGTCATTGATACATCCCCGTAACAAGAATGAACATACGTTTGGTAAATTATAGTAAGATTGTGGCTCGTAAAAAGAATGAAATAAGAAATCCTGATGGAGTTGATAGAACCAACATTTTGCATTTGTGGGGAATATTAAATTTGATTCTTAGTTACGACTGGTTTCATCTGTCCAGAGCTTGTATGTGTGTGTGTCCTGCTTATATATATATATATATATATATATATATATATATATATATATAATGTTATTAGGGAATGGATATATGATCCGACAGAATGATTATATATTATGCTATATTGAAACTATCATATAAAATGATCTCCAATTATTACACTGAATGTATCATGTGGCCTAGACAATGTAACCATAAACAATTAGAGAAAATGGGGTTGCTGCATTACCAGACAGCTGTTTAGCTCGATAGTAAGAACAAAACTATTTTGAAGCTGCTACTCTATAGGTCGCAGGTTCAATTCCAGCAGCATTATCTTAAATTGTTTCTATTCTGTTTTAATTGTTTCTGTTTACATTGTCTGAGCCAAATGATACATTCACAATTAAGAATTTCAATACTGTATTATGCAGTTTATGATCATCCTGTCGGATCATGTATTTATTTCCTAAAAGACATGTATATCTCTATACATTAGCTTGAGTGCCCCAGGAAGATGAGAGAACTCTGAATCTGATAACACTGGAAAGCTTATGATATTTTTTGAGATTGGAATTTCAGAGAAAAAATTATCAATTGATGTTCTCTTGATGAAAGTAAACATTACTTTGAAACAGTCCAATTCTACTTTATAATTAATGGAAATTTGTTTTTCGTTCCTTTTATACAAACATTTGGGTTTTTCACTCACTAAGAATGCCCTAGATTTAAAGTTATAAGACCACCTCTTGTTAGCTGTTAATGTTACATGGTTCATTTTATATATTATTCATAACATGTGGCGATTAATCTGGAGTGTAAAATGATTTAGTTGATGATAAAAGAAATGAAATGAAGAGATTAGTTTCTTTATATCAAAAGTATTGAAATGGCATCATTAAAATATTTTACCACATACATAAATAGATAGTCACAATTGATTTAACTGTTAATCAGAACTCATTTGAACAAAAATGTTAATTATGGGATACCTACACACACACACACACACATATATATATATATATATATATATATATATATATATATATATATATCTATGTCTTCGATGAGACATGAAATGACGTGCAGAGAAGATCTAATGGCAGAAATATATTAAGTGTGTATCAATTAACTTTTAATGAATTGTTTAGTCTCTTGGAACTACTTAAGTTGTGCTGCTATTGTTTCTTTTTTTTTTCTTATCAAGCAATAAAGGTAAGTCAAAAAACCGATCATTAACTCCAATAACTGTGGAAGTTGGTGAAGAGTAATAGTTAGCCATTGCTAGATAATCCAATGTTTGATAAAAGCTCTGACTCAGATAGCACCAAATTACCATTAAAAAAAAATGGAAATTTTATTGACTTAGCCATAGAACTGCAATGACAGAAATTCCTGTCCATAATTGGATAAATTCATGTATAAGCTTTGCAAACAAACAGTTGTTCAACTTGTGTTCTGAAACAATCTAAGAAGTCCCTTTCTTCAAGGATGGCATACCATATATGCTGGTATAGAAGACAGTCATTCAATCTTTTTTGTTGAAGATGAAAATATTACATTGTTCCCAATGCATGGTATTATAACTGGAGGGCTTTTGACTGAAGAAGCTTGATACGGACAGTTATGTTACTTGGATGAGTTGCAATGGGCAATACTCCTCCAAATACTCTCGTAAACCATTTGTCTTCGAGTCCAACATAAATGGTACTTGAAGGTGACTCTCACCACCACCCACCCCACCCAGGGACTACAAAACATCTTCGCTTCACCTTGTCTTACTAAGCTCAACTGACCCACTTTACCTATAAACAATTGCAGGCAGGTTTAGCTTAGTATAATTTACTCTGGTCCAAGTTGAACTGTCTGCATTCAATACACAACAGTTATTTATTGAAATCTCATCTTGTTTTTTGTTTTTTTCAAACCTTTCCACTCAGTATTCAGGGTTTCTGAGTTGAAAGGTTTCACAACAGCCAATACAATATGCTTCAGATTTCTGAATAGTGGTGACCTCATGAAGATAGTGGTCTGTGATATTGACAGGACAGAAATGTTGAAAAATTACACCAGTGACCTAGGACATTTCCTGGACCGCGGTGGAGAAGAAGGCAGTGGGGCAAAGAAACAAACCAGTCGTGTTTTTAAAAATTGCTTTGTTGAACTTTTTGTGAAAGATGCTCCATCATCTACAGTTGCTTGCTGACAGTGTACTGTGTAATAATGAAATGGAATCAACCATGACTTGTTGGCTGGTCTGTAAATTGTCCAAATGTTAGCGGGCAGTGTAGGTCAACACCGTAGCGTCGATTTGCTTTAGAAAGGTTAGATGTTTGATAATTCTTAATTGATGTGTTGGGTTCTCTTTAAATTTTTTTATATTTTATGTTTCACTTTTAATGTGGGCTATAGAAGTGCGTGTAGGGAGGTGTGAGTGTCTGAACAGTTGAACTGCGTGGAGATTGGGATTGGTGAGCAGAATTCAAACTCAAACTGAGGTAGTTTGCATTCTGTCAGCTCTGATACCCTTGGGAAAGAAATGAATCCATTTCTCCTCTCAGCTGTGGGTAAATAGTTGGGTAGACAAGGCTCTCTAGCTATGTTCAGTCTAGGAGATGGACAACTCTGATTCCAAACCAACCTGACACCTCATCTGTAGCTCCCAACTGACCCTGTGCTGAGTTACAGGATTGAAAGAAGAAAGAAAAAAAACGTTAACAGAAAATCAAATGGAATTCTTTGCAATTCCATTATGCTAACTCTTATAAAACCTTGTTGTTATTCATTGATGTTTGCAATTGTATAATATTGTAAAAAAAAAAAAAAAAAAAAAAAAGAAAAAAAAAAGATATACACAGCATGTCCCTCACTCTCCTATCCTTGTTTGTACTTTGTGTGGATCAATAAGACCCCAGTCAAAATGACCAGGGACAGGGAGATTTGGATTTGTGTTTTGTTTTTTCTCCCACTCAAGCCATTGGTATAAACGTATCATTATTTATGATTATTATTTACCACTGACACTTTTTGAATTGCTTCATACTGTGCCAATTCGTATCTCTTACCACTTGAACATTAATCTGAGACTCACTTAATATATATAACAAGTCATCAGTGGCTATTGATAGTTTATATTTCTTCAATGGTTCCTGTTTTGTTTTTTAAATGTATTCTCAAGATTATACAATAGACCTTCTACTTGTTTTTCTGTTGTCATTGCTGTGAGTTATATGTCCAACTATTATGTCTGTGACATGTTATCCAACCAGCTATGTTTCCTGTGCTGTTATACTCCTTGGGTGAATGAATTGAATCCTTTTAGCCAGATTATTTATATCTATTGGCTGTTCCAAAGACAGCCAGCCCAAACTATTCGAAACATGAGCAGTTGCCTAGGGCGCTTGTCATGTGTCTAACTTTCCAAATACAATTTGAAAAATAAATAATACTGTATTTCAAGGGGCGCCAAAGTTCCACTTGCCATGGTTCCAAATATATAGTATCTATTTGATATTAAGACTTGTTCCAGTCCAAGTTTTAACGGATACTTTTAGACTAGCACTGGTAGTCTTGAGTTAGTTCTGTTATAATTTGGTACTCTGAATTAAGTCAGTTTCTCATTTTTTAATACTGACAACCACGGTGTTCCTGCGGTCAATGGGTTAATTGTATTTGATCTGTGCGTGTGCTGCACTTGTAAATGGTCATTATAATGTGGCTTCATATTAATCTATCACCATCTCATAGGTTATCGCAATTGACACTCTACATTCTTGATCACTAATCACACACTAAGCACAAACCTCTATCTCATTTTCCATACTCAAGTTCTTTTGATACACTCTTAACTATGTGAGAAATAAAGTCGTAGGAGTATGATGTCAGTAGTAGTAGTAGTAGTCTGATATTTTCTCCTCTTTTCAGACTTTTTTTTTTCCTATCATTTCTGTTCTTGTCACAAAAACCCCCTCCTACTCTTCATAATTTGCCATGATCTCTAAGTTGTTCAACTTCAGCATCTGGTACTTCGCCTCACATTCATAATACCAGCACATTGAAATAATTTAGATAATTTGTGAGCAGGTTGCACACGGTATGATTTTCAAAATGTTTACAAGATTACTCGTGTATACAATTAGCATTACCTTACATTTTATCAAAGTGCAGGCTTTTTGAGGTTTCTTTACTGAATGTTCATCTGATAAGTTTGTGAATTTCTTGCTTTTACAGGTGGCATGAGGTGTTGGTGGTGTATCCTCGCAGCATAAAAACTACAAAACGAAGAATTGTCCCTCCATATAGAAGTGAAACTTCTCAGGTAAGTTGTTTTTTTTTATTTAACAGTACAAAATAGTGAGGTGATTGACCATGTAATCAAATCTATTGGCAGGGGAGTACTATCTGTTGAATTAACCATTCAAAAATTTGTACAGAATTTGAAATCATATATATATATATATATATATATATATATATATATATAGTGTGTGTGTATATGTCTAATTATATGACGTATCAAGAAAGCTTTACAGCTTCATATACTGAACATTAAAAATTTCTTTTTTTTTTTTTTTCCAAAGAGTCACTTATTCCCCAATATCTGTCGAAGTAATTTTGTTCAGTTTGTGTGTGTGTGTATGAATATATATATATATATATATATATATATATATATATATATATTGGTCCAGAAAGTATCCAGCCATTTTGAAAATATATTTGTAGACTGTTTTCAAAAGTGGAAGGATACTGGAATAAATGTTTGAGTTTCCAAGAAGATTACTTTGTAAGTCTTCCAGATTATTTGAATGTGTTATGTATTGGCATGTTCTGAATTTTTAAACCCACAATTTTCTCCCTAATCTCCATAATTTCTTCTGAAACTGCTGGAAAGTGCGCTTGAAAAACCAAGGGAATCAGTTATACAAAGCGGCAAAATATTTTCCTATACAGCTTGCTCATTGCTAGGAGTCACTTCAGACCAAAATTCAATAGCATCCTCAATGGTTTTCCCAAAGCTTTGTCAAAGTTATTGCACCCTCTCTTGTTGCTTTTATGGCCTGAGAAAAATTTAATCTTGAATTGTAGGCTTTGAATGCCGCTAAAACACCTTGGTCCATTAGCTTCAAAATTAATGTTGTGTTGAGAGGAGGGAAAAAAGAATATTGCTGTTTTTGCACGAGTCTGATATGGCTATAGGATGACATGGTGCATTGTCTAATGACAACAAAATTTTGAAATCAATGCCAGTCTCTTCTCAGTGGTGCTCAACCTCAGAATAAAAGCTAGTAGTGATCTACGCTTTTCATTGGATTACCAATATACAGGTAGTGCTTTTTGATAAGCCATCATGAGACCTTGGATTTTCTGCTCGATGCACTAACATTGGCTTCAATTTAAAATCGCCTGGTGTATTCCCACCAAACAGAAGTGTCAGTCTTGAAGCTTTATATCTTAGTTGTAATTTTCTTTTTTTTTTTTTTCCTGCTAAAACAGTTTGTGACTATATTTTTTTTCCGAAACAAATCTGTCTCGTGAATGTTGAAAATTTGTTCATCCTGGTAGCCTTCCTTTTTGAATAAGTTCTTTCAATTCCTTTTTTTTTTTTTTCAATGCACTTACATATACCAAGATAATGAACCAGCCACAACTTGCTGCAAAAATTTTGCTTGTTTTCCCCCTTGGTTTTCATTCCTTCTATTTTCTGTCATCTTGTTACGGAGACTGAATTATCATTTGATTCAAAGGAATCCTTTTCTGGTTGCAGTCTTCAATCCAAATCATTAAAAGAGATTCTGTGTTTTCCATTACAAGTGATCTATTTTAGTGACCACTTTCGTCCTGTAAGAAGTGATGCTCCTTCCATTCTTTTTTTATTTTATCTTTCTTCTTATTCACCGCTTGTGCAGAAGATACATTCATTCTATTGTAACTGGCTATTTCAGAGAATGAAGCACCATCTTATTGATACTTGATCATTGCAAGTTTTTCCTTTTAATTTTGTATTTGTATTTTTTCGTTGTTTCAACTCTTTTGTCTTTGCTCTACTTCTTTTCACTCCTAATTGCATTACAAAGCGTAGCTTTGTCCACACTCATAGAAAACTGAATTGGACTTGCTTGTAATTGAGTATCTTTGAAAATGAAGTATTCATCCAATGAAGATGATTTCATTGTAAAAAGTTGGTTTTGTTGAACTGAATTGTGCAAAAAATTTCCAACTCTCTGCATGAATCAATAATGAAAAATTACCTTTTTTAACAGCAGGGGTTTGTCTAACATTGGTGAAAGGTTGCATGGGAGTAGAACATTATTGAGTTACTACTGGTGCTATTCACAGTTACAAGTAATGAGAACAAAAAAAAATTATATAAATGTTGATTTGAAGTAATGAAGTGGTAAAGAAAATTTTTTACAAAATCCAAATTTTCAAAATGGAAAACTTTTTTTCTTCAAAACCTGTACTAATCAAAGTATATTTGTGTATATATGTATATATGTGTATATATGTATATATATGTATATATGTATATATGTATATATATGTATATATGTATATATGTATATATATATATATATATATATATATATTTTTTTTGTGTGTGTGTAAAAAAAAAAAAAAAAAAGAAAAAAGTTTTCTATGAATGTCATTTTTAACCCCTCTTTTTTTCTCTTTCTCTCTTTATCAGTTATTTAAAAAAATATTTTGGATTTCCTTCTCTTCTGGTGGCATTCATTGTTTTAACCTAGAAACAGCCAATGTAGTTCATATCACTACATACAGTCAATCAGTGCACGGGTAAACAGGGATTGGTGCCTGAAACAAATTGAAAAAGTCTCTTTAGTTTCTTTGCACGTTAATTGGCATATTTGTGTTTATTTTTATCTATACTCGTTCACACCTTTTATATTAAATGGCTGAAGACCTATATGAGCCATTTTATTCAAAGGTTCCTTATATTTATTAATACCCAGAGATTGCTTTCTGAAGTTAATGAAAAAACTTAATAACCTACTTCGTGAGATAGATCGTCACAGGTCGTCACGTCTGTGAATTCAGCTATGACTGCGTCCCACTTAGGGTTTATGGTTTAAGGGCGATAACTCTATTCTTCATTTCCATCATTATCGTCTTCCCTGTACCTATTTATTGAGATAAACGAGTGCTCTATTTTTCTCTCTCACTGAGTTACTGTGTCTACTAAACTGCCCCCCGCCCACCTGCCATTTTCGTTATCAATATAATGTGTCTGTGTAGATGCATGCGATTATTATTATTATTATTATTTTATCTTGATACAGAAGAAAGGCCATAAATTAGCAAAAACGATTTTCTTTTTGTTTTAGTCCTTATCTTTGACACAGGTGAATGACGGAAATTTCCGTTGTTGCCTCACTATGGCTAACTCAATAAAATTTTTGTTTTATTGTGATTGACGGCTAGGTCAGTTGTATCTCTGAGTTAAGCCTTTCATCTTGCAATGAATAACTTCCAAATGATTATCTTGCAATGGACCAGGGCTTTTATCTTGCGATGGTTAGCTATTACAGTAGCTACCTTCTCAGTTAATGGGCTTGGTGCAAGAGAAAAAGCATAGTTCACCCAATACAATTTTGTTTATTTCAGTCTTTATTTTTAATGTGCTATTTTTGAAAGTATGGAACTTATTTCTGCTCAAGAATCTTTTAGTGCACCATGTCTTCTATAATTTTTTTTTCTAGTTGTTGTAAATGTTCATTCATTCCTTGCAAGGGGATATTTACGCATGCAAACATGACCTCTGTTTGGTCTACAAAAACTGAAGAAAAAAAACTTTTAGATGAAAAATACAAGGGATTTGAAATTTTAGTTTTTGGGGCTTGAAACATCATAATTTGAAAAGAAAGAAAAGTATTGGATGCATTGCCTCGGGCATAAAAGCATTGATTAAACATATCTAGTAACCTGCCTGGTGGTTGTGAATTCAATTCTTGGGTAAGGTAATGCAAAAAAAGTTGTATGCTTTGGTTCAGTAGAAGAGGAAGACAAATGACATCACAAGGATTAATTAAGAAGAATTAACTGAAATGAAATATCCTCTGGCATGGATAACAGAATGAGGACAATTTATCTATGAAGATGGAATAAAAGATTTGTCTTTGAAATTCCCTGAATACCATCTACAAATGCAGACATTTGAAGAAAGTCAGAGGGTACAACATTGTGTTAACGTTGTGACTATAATAACCAAAATGGGGACACTACTTTGACTAAATCGGTGTATAATATTTTTGGTGTTAACACAACATCCTCGGGTCTTCCTCAGGAGAATGTTGCATTCAGTCTATAGAATTCACTTGCTACTATTTTTTTCTCTCTCCCTTCCAACCGAATCCTAACAACAAAGGTTAAGATAATATAATTGGATAAAATATATGGAATAATGGAAATATTTTCACAGAATGTGAAATAACTTAGAGTACTACAGCTATTTCATTCCATATATTGTTTGGACTACTAGCTCCATTTTGATGGTTTTAATACAATATGTTTGTCGGCCAGTACGATCTTTGGCCTTCCACAAATGTTTATTGTATCTGGGAATTCTAAAAAGACTGGATATAACAGACCACTCTCAGTTTCCTCTTGGTGTATATTATTTGCTGAAATCTTTTTATTGATATAAACAAAGATGATGGCAATAGCCTGAGTGATATATGGGATAATGAAAGTCCATTTGATGTTGGTTGAATCAAGACTATTTAATGTTGAAATCATTATCATACATCTACCTATTAGATGATTCACTGCTCTCCTCTAGCCTTTTACTTTTTGGAAAATCCAAGGACTTGTGTATCCAGAGGTTTTCTATGACTGCTGTGATATATATGTCCTATAATGGTTTGCTTAGTTGTACTTTGGTGAAAGTTTTATGTAACAGAAGAAGGATACTAGTGTTGAGGAGTTCACTTGACTCTCGAATACGTATCTCCTGTCAGACACACTTCAACTGTATTTAAAGCAGCAGTGGCGACAATTCTATTGGGTAGAACAATTGGATTTTTATGAAAAGAGAATTTCAGATTTTAGATAAATTGACCTGCTTTGCAAATGCTCCAACTTTTAGTGAAAGAGTTCATGTTTCACCTTAACAAGAGATATATGTAATTCTTTGATAAACCATTGTTATTATTCCATCAGCTTCTTTGATTCGTATTTTCATCCTTTTTGTCTTTTGTGCTGTGTGTTGGCTGATGTATTCTTCAGTCTTTTTCATTGTCTTAATTTCTGAGATGAGCCATATTCTCAAATACAACACTTTTGAGTTGTATTGCCTAAGTATGAGAATATCATTCTGAACAACCTGTTGAATAAGTGCGCTACTGTTTATATCACCATATCAAGTAGTGCTGAGAATGTTAAGTATTTCTCCCTGGTGTTAGTGGCCAGAGTACAAGCCCATAAAAAAGATTTAAATGCTCATTTTCAAGACAAGCATACAATCCTCATCAGAGAGATTAACACAACAGAATCTTGCATTTTCTTATTAAGCCTTGTTCCAGACTCAGCTACGCTTAATATCTACAATATATATATAAGTTTACAACCAAGTATTGATTTCCTTTGTTATTCTCTCATAAATTAGAATTTAAAATTCACCTACTCATAGAATTTATCAGAGCAGCATAATGTAATCATTGGTTATGTTTGGGGGGCTTCCATTGAGAATTTAGCTCATTGACAATGGCTTACAAGACTTGCCTACTGTCTTTGCGATGGTTAGGCATGGAGAAAGCCTGCTAGAAAAGAAAAATTGTGTACCGTGGCTGTATAAGTGAAGAGATTTTTCTCAAACAAGCCTTTTATAAAAAATGCTTTCTGCAAACCCAGCTAGAGTGGTTCAAACCAGTTTCAATCAAAAACAACAGCAAATTTATTATGGTCTGTGTATTCTGAGTCAAGCTCTTACAAAAACAAAACAAAACAAAAAAAGCAGCATTTCCTATTTGCATGTATTTGGTAGTGCTCACTCCAGTAATGACAGCCCACTTAATGTCCACCCTATCCCAACCCTCTACAAAGCAGTTCATCTTGTCTGCCATTGCCTGTTGGACAGTTGAGGCAGTTAAGTGACACTTGCACAAAAACGGATCTTTGTCACTTCAGATGTTGTCTTCTGTTTTACAGGAAAAATATTATTGAGGTGGGTTTGTTTTCTATTTCTTCCTTTTTATTTTTGTTGATCTAAGCATTTGTTTCCTGTGAGTACTATTGCAATGACTTGTGTTTTAATGTTGCTCTCTTCATTCAAATTAGGATATATGGAACTAGTGAAGAAAAACATGGATAACGAATTTCTATTGTTCGTTGTTTTTGTTTTTTTTAGAAAAGGAACTTCATATACATATAAAGGGTGTCTCAAAAGTCGCTGTACACTTTTTTTTTTCTTTCAAAAACAGACAAAAACTAGAATGCTTGAGAAATTTCTTATCCAAATAAGATTTACTTCATGTGAGCCAACCTCTTCATAGTACTTACACAATTGACACAGGCATTCCCAATATCAGCAAGCATTTTGTCTGCAGAACCATCCCTGATTCTTGCCTCAAATTTATTCATTGAATATGTTTTGATGATATTACATTAGTCTTTTGAAGTGAAGTTAGCCTGCTTGCTTTGAAAATCAGCATTTGGAATCCTGACTTTCTCCTGAGCTTGAACTAAGAAATGAGCAACTGTCTTGTCTAGTAATGTTTTTTGCAGTTTATTCTTGACACTGCCTCACCTTTTCTTCTTTTTAAAAATTTTTTTAAAATATCTAAAAAAAAAAATTTCTCTATCTGTTATCACTCAACAGTTTCAGAATATTTATGAAAAGAGAATTTCAGAGTTGAAATGATTTAACCCTCTTTGCAAATGCTCCAACTTTTGGTGGAAGATTTTGTGTTTAACCTAAACAAGGGTTATATTAAATTCTTAGATAAGCCATTGTTATTATTCCATCAGTTTCTTTGATTCTTATTTTCAACCTTTTTCTTTTGTGCTGTGTGTTGGTAGATGCATTCTTCGGTCTTTTTCATTGTCTGAATTTCTGAGATGAGCCATATTCTCAAATAGAACACTTTGAGTTGTATTGCCTAAATATGAGAATACTGTTATTCTGAACAACCTGTTGAATAAGTATGCTAATGTTCACTTCACTATATGGAGCTGAAAATGTTGAGTATTTCTGGTGTCAAGGGTCATGGTTCAACCCATAGAAAAGATTTTGAATGTAGATTTTTAAGACAGCATGCAATCCCCATGAAAGAGGATATTATCATAGACAGTTTCAGGCCTTAATAATCATTTGTATGAATTGGTTGGTTTGTTTGTGCAGTGTAAGTGTTGTGTACTTGTTCTTCAAATAATATACGTTCAAGGTCTGTCCAGAAAGTATCCAACCATCTAATATTAATGAAAAATAGCTCAACTACAGTGTCCCTTAGTTCCTTTTCAAATTTCTGACGTTAGGACTTTGCATGCATATCCTAGTATCTCTCCAAATTTCAATACAGTCTGCATAGTCCTGTTTCAGGATTGCCATAAGGTACTTCACTGCGTCCTCCTTGAATTCGTCCACAGTCTGAAATCTCATTGGGGAGAGCCAGAAGTTGCACGAAGCCAAATTTGATCTGTAGAGGTCTGATGGATCTGTGTGATGTGATGTTTTGCAAGAAAACCCTGCATGAGATTTGCCACATAACTCTAACAGTGTGCCAACTGGCTCAATGGTGTCTCACTGCTGACTTATTAACCCCACTGGAGAGTGTTCATGCAGGCACAGTAAGGTCCCCTCTAATTGGTTCCCAAGTTACATCTAAGCCTCGCGAACAAGTACTTGCCAAAAACAAAATGGCTGGATTCTTTTTGGTCTGACTTCATATAATTTTTGTATGGATATTCAAAATTAGTTGATCTTTTTGATAAACAAATGCTTATGTATGACTGAGCTTCTCACCCAAAGTAATCAGCAGAAATGTCCCCCTCCCACTTCAGTTAAGAGTCTCTTTTCTTTTTTCCTGTTTCACTGTAGTCGATGCTTTCTCTTTCGCAAATCTTGGGGGGGGAAAAATCCAACTCATAAAACCTTGAGAAAAAAATGAGTATTAAACCCAAGAAATTCTCACTCGAAGAACAGATGGATCTTAAATCATTCTCTCTCTCTCCATGACCTTCCCTTTCTGGGAACTTCCTCTTCAACTGGTATCTGCCCTCTATGATCAGGTCCCGAAGGAATGTCTCTGTTATCTTCATTAAAAAGAAACCCTACTGAACTGGTGTATCCTAGAACAGGATCTGTTTGTACCCCAAAATAGACTGTTTACTTGGCTCTTACATTAGGAAACTTTGTTTCATTATGTTCTATGGCAATTTCTCAAACTTTGCAGTACTGCAGGGAGTACTTGATATTTGAAAAAAAAAAGAAAAAAAAAGTTGTGTATAATTCCCAATTATACTACACAACAGATCTCTTTCAAGTTGTCTCCCTTCCACTGAGAATGATTATGATCCTTAATGAAGCAGAAGCCCATGCTTCTAAGTTGCGACTTATCAAAAACACTCAGCTCAATGCAATTACAGTGCCATGATGACAAAAAATTAGTTTGCCCTGAATTTAACAATCGGAACATTTCAGTTACAAGGTTGTTGCTTAAAAAATCAGATACTGATAGCACAATGCTATATTGTATCTCTTCTTATAGGTACTTTTTTTTTTCTTTTTCAACTAAAATTGTTTTGTGCTGGTCAGGTGGTACTTGACTGATAAAAAAAATGTTCCATAAAAAAGTTAGAACTGCTGTTCTTATGGATTAGTAAGATTCTTTTTTTGATTCCTGAGCAGGTAATTGATTGCTCATAAGGATTGTACCTATGTTCTGTGAGGCTTGCAGGGCTCTCATTGGCAACAGATTAGCAGGGGTTATAAAAAAAATGATCTGCTCTGACAATATTTTGGTCTTTTTATTTTATTTCAATTTCATATATGATGAAAGTTTTCATATGACTATTTTGAGATGTGAAGGATGAAAGAAACTTAAAAATAACTTGACTTGATTTGGTTAATTACCATATTTCCCAGCACTGAGGATGCTCTGGCTTCAAAAATACATCCCACTTTTGACTTGTAAAATTTAAAAGGAATAAAAAAAAAAAGAAAAAAAGAAAAATGGTGAGCCATGTGATTAAAGCAACCTTCGGGCTTAAAGGACACATCATATATTTTTGAGACTTATTTCGGGGGAAAAAATATCTTCAGCGTTAGGAAATATACTAGTTATTTATATTTTCTGTGGATGATGTGAATGAAAAAATTGAAATGTTGATAAAATCAACTGAGACTATTGTTTATCAATTATTAGGTACAAACGTGTTTGTCAATCATTTGTGATCATTTATTCTGCAGGTATGGAGTCCATAAAAAAACCCCAAAGGATGTAGAATTGAATTTTGATTTGAGAGATTTATACGGAGAAAGTTATCCTCTTAGCATATTGGTCTACCATGTATACTCATTAGTTGAAGTATCTATTTATGTTGGGTTTGATATTTAAGGAATCAAAGAAAGGCTAAAGGTTCCAGTCTTTCAAAAAGTTTCCCTCCTCTTTTGACCCTTGAAAGGTAAAAAAAAAGTTCCCCTCCACTTGACCCTTCAAAGGATGGATAAAGTTCCCCTTCATTTTTGGTCCTTTCGGGTTGGAGATGGGGAAATTTCCCTCCACCTTGAACCTTGAAAGGGCGAAAAAATTTTCCCTTCATTTTTGACCCTTTAAAGAATTGAAATCAAAGTAAGAACTGTACATGTGTATTGAATGTAAAGTAAGGGTCCAATTTAGACCTCTCGGTCAATTGAGTATGCATGCCAAATTTATTCGGACTGTGTGCATGTGTAGGTGGTTTCTGCAGCATGATAGACAGTATGACATCTCTCTCTTTTATATACTCAAGAATAATGATATATATATATATATATATATATATATACACACACACACACACACACACACACACACACACACACAGAATATGTAAAAGTGGAATCTTTTGGGGTGGGGCTGGGGGTAATAATGTAGATACTAATTTTAGGTTTGGAATTCATGCATACCTATTAAATACTATAATTACTTTTCTCTTTTGTTTTTCAGTCTCTGGCTGATAATTCCCAGAGCCTCCAATCAGGTGGCCAGTATAATTTTGGTGCTTCCTTGAAGAACAATTATCCGTTTGAAAGATTTGATATAGACAAACTTAAAACGTCCACACCAACTACTTATCGGGGTATAAGGAGCTTGAAACACAAAAATGACAAACACTATTCTGAAGGACTTCGGAAAAGCAATAGCTTACATGATCTGAGTTCAAACGGGGAAATTCCATGTAGCAATCTTGAATCGTCCAAATTTCTAAGCCGCTCTGGAGACAATCTGAACTTCATTCCCATTGCCGACAGCTATGACATTGGCCACAAATTATTTGAAGGTTCTGATTCTCGAAGGGCTAGTGACTCCAGCAAAAGCGACAGTCCCATACCCTCCAGCAAAAATAGTCAGGATTCAAAAGGCGGTAGTCCTTGTAGTTCCAAGTCGAGCAATGGGGAGAAGTCAGTTGGTCACCGATCTCGACGTGGTTCATTTGATGAGAAACGTGCTTCACCAATCCGTCCGAGGACTCCAACAAACAGATCCATAAGCTTGCTTGCTGAAAAATCGACGAATAGTCGAGAATTTTCCTCTCGTCTTTCCTTACCAAAGACTGATAGTGATATTGACATTGATGGCCCTCCAACAAGACAACGATCGAGTCTGACGCCAGATGACAATGTAATCTTTTACAGCTCTCGCAATAATGAAACAGATGAACTAAAGGTGAGTGACATTTTCAGAATTTAAACAGTACTTTTTTTCCTCTTCAAATTATGTATGTCTGAGTTTCTTTCTGTATTAGTCTGCGTGTCTGTCTCTCTGTCTCTGCATATGTCTGTGTGTGTCTATGTCTATCCACGTCTCTCTCTCTCTGTTCATGTGTCTCTTTTGAGTTATTGGCAATTAAACTAGAACTTCAAGTAGCCATTGTTTGAAACGGAAATTTGAATGAGTCTGTATTGTTTCAGTGAATATCAATTTTTATATGAAGTGTGTGTTTTAAAATGATTATATAATCTAGGAAATCGATTAAGAGATGCTATGAATATTCTTCGTTTTTTTTTCTTTCTCAAGAATATTAAGCAGTAAGTTGTAAGTTGTTCAACTTTTAGTATTTACTGGAATGTCAGTATATGGAATTTTGAATATGTTAAAGTGATATTTTAATTATTATTGTTTGAAACAAAAAGCATGATCATTTCCTTTTGTAAAATATTGACTCTATGTGATACCAGAATGTTGTATGTAAAAATGGCTCTCTAGGGCTTGTCTGTCCTTGGGTCAGTTATAATTTGAATTGAAAAGAAAAAATTTTCTCAATGCAATGAAAATGAGAAAATCTTATTATCTACCTTAACTGCACCGTCTCTAATGTTGTAAAAGAAAATAACGTAACAGAAATCCGTCTGCACAAAAAGAGGTCAGCCATTATTGATTTTTTTAGTTGTATTTTCGTTCATCTTAGTTTCTCTCGCTTTTTAACAAAACTACTCGGACCGTCAGTCTACAGCAGTGAGTAAGCAGCACAGATTGTAAATATGTTCCGGACTCAAACTTGGTGCTTATTGTTCTGCAGATTATCATTGAAATTGTTTAGAAGAAATGAGTGAATACCTATACTTTTTCCAATTTTATTGTCAGAGGTGAAAGATTTTAGGGAACAAATATCTGATTGTGTATAATGGGTTCTGAAGAAGAACATGATGCATATTGTTTTTATTTGCATGCACTTATCATGTATTTCATGAAAACTTTGTTTTATCCACAAAGCAAAGAAAGACTTTTTGTCTATTTTTTCTCTCCCCTACTTTCTGTAGCAGATTCATGGTTGCATGCAGCATTGTCAGGTATGTGACAGTTACCCTGTTTTGTTAGTCTCTTAACAGCATGTGACTACAACCCAGACCTTTACTACGACTGCTGCACACTATATACTTGTCATTAATACCTACCTGACCAAGGATTTGTTCTGTGGCTTCCTAAAAGTAAAATATGCCCAGTCCCGAGGTATCAGATGCCGCAGGGCCACACCTCCCCATTGCACAAAAAGGGGAGGGTCAAGGTTACCCTGACGCCTTCACGACTGGGCAATTTTTGTCATTTCCCACAAATACACGTGTTGGCTCCCATATTAAACTCAACTTGGGGTCACATTCCACCCTGATATGGAGGCAAATAAATATCTATACTTGTCATTGAAAGGGGAAAAAAAAAGCAAGACATCCTGAAAATGACTTCCCTCCCTATCCTCTCTGGTTCTTGAGGGTCAACTTCTTTTTTCTCTCTTCTTCCGCATTTCGTGTCCCCTCCCCCCTCATTGTGACCAAGTGCAGTAAATTGAGAATGCTCACTGGCTATATTGATGTAGTAATCATAATGTACCCCAAAGCCCTTTTTTTTTTCCTCAGACATGTGTATAGCTTCTTTCCACACTTACTCTGCTAAGTTCAATTTAGTTATTTCACCCCTGATAATGGCTTCTATGTGTTCTTTTAGGTCTGATTTTTTTTTTTTAAGCCAATCATGTAGCTTTTAGCTCTTTATGGAAACTAGGGCTCAGAAAAACTAAAAAAAAAAGCTAATTTTAGGAATCTAAACAACTTGCAAAGACAAGATGTAAGATACACCTAAGGAAAGCCAAAGAAGATATTAGCTGAAAAACGGGAAGGGTGAGAGCATTATATGTACCAGACTATTTAGCCGGCAAGCTGGGGTTGAGAGGTGATTTGAATTTCTGGATTTTCTGGACAAACAGATACAGATTAACACACCCCTAAAGCAGGGTCTGGTTAATCCATATTAATCCACTGTTTTTCCATATATGTTGATGGTATCATATATGTAATTGAAAAAAATAAAATAATCACTTAACAAAGCAGTCAAGTGATGAACCATCAAGCCTGGCCAAATAGCTGGCTTTCTGGTAATTCTGGTTTTCTGGAAGCCGGATGAATTATCTGGTACTGTAATCTTAGGAATATCTAGAACAGCACAATCTTTAGTTGTTACTATGCATTATGTGCAATTTCAGATGGTAGGCAGGATTTGATATATACACTGAATCAATTTTGATGAGTATTAGAAAAACTGTCAACTTTTTTGTTTTTATATAATGAAGAGAAGACAGGTAAACATAGCTTTTGGCCGAATTATTTGCAAAGTAATCATTGTCTGCCAGTCTGATATTTAAACTCTCAAACTGATTGTAGAAACTCGAATTTTTCAAGTTCAACAAAGTAGTATGTACGTGGATGTATGTATTCATATAGACTTTTAGCGAAGGTTTGAAAAATGACTCAGATTCTAGTCTAAGGGAGATAACTCTGAAATATCAAAGCAAAAGCAAACATAGTGAACGCATGTGATGTGCACACGTATTGAATTATACGGATGAAATCTTTTTTTTTTATTTCATTAATAATAACCAGGAAGATAATTTCTGCAAATTACAACTAATTTGATATGTAAATTTCTGTGACTTCTCCATT
The DNA here is from genome assembly GCA_963457665.1 of Thysanoteuthis rhombus. NCBI lineage: Eukaryota > Metazoa > Mollusca > Cephalopoda > Oegopsida > Thysanoteuthidae > Thysanoteuthis > Thysanoteuthis major. The sequence goes on from OY735209.1 coordinate 20,799,162, forward strand.
TAATACTAAAAAAAATACTAAAAATCTTCCACTTGTACTCTAGATGTTGTAGGGAGATGGAGACACGGTTGCTTCAATTCCGTATGTCCATTTTAATTCTCCTTTATTTTACTCCTGTATACTTATAATAATCCACTTCTGGTTTACTAGACTCATCAAGGCTTTGATCGTTGATCGTTCATTTTGGGGAACATGTTCCCTATTCTGTCCATTTCCAGCCTTTCATGACGCTGGACAAGTTGTTGGGCTTTGTTTTTTTTTTGGAATCCACTTATTTATCTTCTAATCCATCCAAGGCTAAAGAGCCCATTCTACCCTGCTATTTAAACTGTTGCGGAATGGGAGGGAGAAATCCATGCCTTTCCCAAGGGTATAAGTGCAATGTGTATGAACCCAAACTCTCACAGGATTTGGAACACTATGGATATCATTTATTGCGCTGCTATCCGTTAGAGTTTAACATTTTTAACCTAATATCATTGTAAACAAATGCTTTTTGGGGCAGGGGGGCTGAGACTTTGATTTAAAAAAAAAATGATCTTATATCAAAGCCCTGAAATATAATGTCTCTCTTGAAGAATTAAAAAAAAACAGCTTCAAAAAAGCTGGAACCCTGCTTTTTAGCATATCAAATAAATATAGCCATGTTTACTTCTCTAACTCATCACTATGAATTGTAATCTTTTTTATTAGTTGTTTTTTTTTGTGTAATTTTTTCAAAACACTTTTTTTTATAGTTCATTGTTAGACATAGGTCTTCCCCAAGTAAGTTTGAGACAGGGCAGAAGATGGATGCAGCTACTCGTACATCCATCAAAAGTAAATTTTTATATACCTATATAATTTTTTCCAGTATTAAGGAAAACTTTAAGACCTTGCCAATATTTCTGTGACATTCTAAATCGGTCATGAGCTTGGTCATTCTTGATAAGTTTGAAACTTGATTAAAAGACAAACGAATCTACATTGGTTCAGTAAATCTTCAATGAAACTAATTACTGAAACTATTATTAGGTAAAACTGTTATCTAGAATAGCCGTGAAACTGTGAAAATCTATCATATTATTCAGCTTGTTCCTATGTGCATTTTTTTTTTCTTTCCGAGCCAATCATGTAGCTTTTAGCTCTTTATGGAAACCAGAGCTCAGAAAAACTGGAAAAAAAAGCTAATTTTAGGAATCTAAACAATTTGCAAAGACAAGATGTAAGATACACCTAAGGAAAGCCGAAGAAGATATTAGCTTATTTCTTATGTCCACATGGACACATAGCGTAGTGGTTACAGCATCAGACAAATTACTGCAAAGTAATCTGATGGTTCTAGGTTCAATCCTAGTGTGAGACAATATAACAATACTACTAATGCTAAGAGGGGAGTACGGTCAATATACCCCCGTCGGATAAATAAAGGGTTCGATTCGTTACTTCCCCTCACCTACCAGATGATACCTGATGAAGACCGTAGAGTACAACGGCTGAAACGTTGTATGAAAAACAACCAAGATGAGGATGGTCCGAATATCAATAGAAATAATGATAATACCTCATCTCAAAAATTCAGAGATATACTAAGATATTAGCTGAAAAACGGGGAGGGTGAGAGCATTATATGTACCAGACTATTTAGCTGGCAAGCTGGGGTTGAGAGGTGATTTGAATTTCTGGATTTTCTGGACAAACAGATACAGATTAACACACCTCTAAAGCAACTTTGGTTGATTCTCTTTAAAGAAATCCTTTGTTTATCATTTCTTCCTGTGGTGCCCCCACCCACACCCACACTTTCTTGGGGAAAAAAAATCTTTTTTAATAAGAATTTGTTATATTTTGTGATCTTGGATATTCTTGAAATTTTTTTTCAAAAAAGAGGAAGTAATAAACAAAGAAATTCTTTCAAAACTTTTTTTTCTTTGTTTACAATACAATGAGACTTGGATGAGGAGAGTTATATCCCTCTACCTTTTATGTTGAGGTTGTAGAAAGTAGCTTAGCCTAGTCTCGATTTATAAGTGTTGAAAAAATGAGAAGTACATTTTTTGCTAAAAAAAATTTTTCTGTATAGTGTTACAGGTACTCTCCCATGTACAGTCATTCAAGTAATTAACTTCTAGAGATTCAAATGAATCTATCTGTAAATTCGAAGTCTGAACACTCTACTGGTTCATTCAACTTCCATGCTCCAGGTAGCACTACAGTATGTTGTCCGGCAAATACTGGATATATGGTGTTAAAAACTACATTTCACTGCAAAAATATATCGGTAGCCTTTTATTGCTTTTGAAGATCAGATCTGATTTTGTTTTTAGTCCATCCCAACTAGTGGTCAGTAGTGGATTAACATTCTGGCTGAGTAGGCTCATGTACAACAATATAGGTTATTTAACATGACATGAAGTCATTTTGTTTCACTAAACCAAGAGTCAGCAAACCTTTTGGGGAAACAGATCAAATTAAAAATACTTTTTTGTCTTGCAGGCCAAGTCAAATAAAGATATCAAGCAATGCTTGTAGGAGCTTATACCTACATATACTTCCAAATATTATCAATCACTGAGAACTATGAAATTCTTTTGGGGGGATGGGACATAATATTGTCAAATTGTGGTTCAAATTTCATGTTGAATAAAAAAAAAATAGTTAAAATAAAAAAAGTAGAACATTTTTCTTTTAAATTTCATAAAATAGGTTGCAGGCGCTCTCCCTCGTACAATCATTCAAGTAATGAACTTCTGGAGATTCAAACAAATCTATCTGAAAATTTGAATTTTGAACACTCTGCTGGTTTATTCATTTGCCATGCTCTAAGTAGCACTATTTTAACTACTCTGCACCACCTTGTAAACTCAATGCAGTTTTGTGGCATCAGTGTTATTTGTGGTGATGTAGTGTGCACAAATACGTGTTGCTGATATCTAACATCAGAGTTTATCTTCTCAAGAAAGGGTCACCATAGTTCAAAGGAATCCTTCTTCGCTTAGATATGTCACTTTTTTAAGGCTTTGTTGAATTTTCACAACTGTAAGATGCTATGTTGTGATTTCTACAATTAGAAATTAGTCTTCAATCTTCTTTACCTACTCAGTGAGTGGTAGCAATTCTTCAGACTGATAGGCAAAACTTGTGAAGGAGTGGTTGAAACAAATAAATCAACAAGTTTTATTGGTGAGGGAAGATTACAGTGAGGAAAAGTAGAAACAAAATCCAGCAACCTATCCTGCTTGTAAGTAGGAAGTTCCTGTTTTGTAATAGAACTTGTTGAAATTACTTGATGCATCTTAGAAATTTAGGAATTGAACACTGTTTATTTAATATTTTTATTGATTAAGGAGGGAAATTATTTACTGTTTATTCACTCATTCACAAGAGAAAATCTTATTTTCCTACCTGTTTTTCTGGGCTTTACTTGGTTAATTTTACATTTTATAATTCTGTGACAGGGAAGGAAGTGGGTGGATTTTAGCAAATATATTCCTACCATCTTGATGATTTTTTTTTTGTCTTATTTGCCATTAAATGATATAATTTGTTTTTTTTCTCTGTCTCAGTAGGATCATTATTAGATCAGTGGGTAATGAGCTGATTTATTTCAATAAATAGTCTGTTTTGTCTGAGATATAGAGTAGGGATAAACAATATTGACATGCTCAGAATTGAGATGGTAATTGATGAGTATTTTGATATGCTAATTTTGGAGACTTATTCTTTTTGCTATGAAAATACATTTCTATAAGATGGTGCTCATCCTTTGTAGTCAAAGTTTTTAGTGGAACAGAGGCTGTGGTGAGTTCAGTGATGGCGAATCCAGCTGACGTTTTTTTTACCCAAATATGGAATGCATGTTAGCATGTGTGGTAGATGGAGTAATGGCAGCTCCGGCCCTCCGTACTGTTTCCTCTCGGCCTCAACTATTCTGCTGAATTGGCTCCTTTTTGTGATCTTACTCTACCACACAAGGCGTTTCTATGCCATGCTCTCTCAGAAATTAACACTGATAAGATCCTTGAGGGGAAGTCTTCAGGCAGTTCCTGAAATAGTTCATCAGCCCACCAAGCATCCTTTTGCCACTGCTGAGGTCTCCATACAGATTTTGCTTAGGTAGGTGATTATAAGTCAGGCGCACTACATGGCCAGCCCATCTGACATTTCCACGTACTTATCTTGGTAAGACATCCGACATCCCCCCCTCATCTTTTAGTTTGCTATTTCTTCAATTTTATCCTCAAGAATTATGTTATTTTGACATATTCTACTAACCTGTGTGTGGTGGATTTTACTTGCATGTATAGTGTTTCTTCTCTTCCGACTAATTACTTATCTACTCACAATAACTGAATATAACTTCTATTGATTTTTCATGTAATAAGTGCAGCAGTAAACACTAATCCTAATATTTCCTATTTTTACTATCAACTGCTTGATCTACCTTTCTCTAGTCTTAAAGGGAGCTACAATACCTCAATTTCATCTTTCTCTTTCTTTCTCCTTTGTAAAAAATCGTACTCATTTTGAAAATACAAAACAAATCATGAGACAATAGTTTTGTATGTATGTGATTCACTTGTGTGTATATATGTATATGATTCACTTGTGTGTGTGTATGAATGTATGTGTTGATATGTATATGATTCACTTGTGTGTGTGTGTGTGTGTGTGTATGTATGTATGCGTAAATATGTATATGATTCACTTGTGTGTGTATGTATGTGTAAATATTTGTATGATTCACTTGTATGTGTATGTATGTGTAAATATGTATATGATTCATCTGTGTGTGTATGTATGTGTAAATATGTATATGATTCATCTGTGTGTGTATGTATGTGTAAATATGTATATGATTCATCTGTGTGTGTATGTATGTGTAAATATGTATATGATTCATCTGTGTGTGTATGTATGTGTAAATATGTATATGATTCATCTGTGTGTGTATGTATGTGTAAATATGTATATGATTCATCTGTGTGTATGTATGTGTAAATATGTATATGATTCATCTGTGTGTATGTATGTGTAAATATGTATATGATTCATCTGTGTGTGTATGTATGTGTAAATATGTATATGATTCATCTGTGTGTGTATGTATGTGTAAATATGTATATGATTCATCTGTGTGTATGTATGTGTAAATATGTATATGATTCATCTGTGTGTGTATGTGTAAATATGTATATGATTCATCTGTGTGTGTATGTATGTGTAAATATGTATATGATTCATCTGTGTGTGTATGTATGTGTAAATATGTATATGATTCATCTGTGTGTGTATGTATGTGTAAATATGTATATGATTCATCTGTGTGTGTGTATGTATGTGTAAATATGTATATGATACACTTGTGTGTGCATGTATGTATGCGTAAATATGTATAAGATTCACTTTGTGTGTATGTATGTGTGCATAAATATGTATATGATTCACTTTGTGTGTATGTATGTGTGCATAAATATGTATATGATTCACATGCGCGTGTGTGTATGTGTGTATTTATCTATGTTTGTATGTATGTTTAAAAATGTGTATGTATAAATATGTATAAGATTGACTGACTTTCCCATGCGACACAATTCAGAAGGTGTGGAATCAAAATGATTCACAGCAAAAATTTAAGATTATTTCCTTAGTTTGCTGGGATTAAATTTTATTGACTTGCTTTCCATAGCCTTCAACTAACTTCTTTATTCTTGAATGAGTTTTATGAAAAAAACTATATCGTCAAGATTTGAGATAGAATGATTCCATAGCACCTTAAAAAAAAATCCCTTCCTAGAGTTACCAAATATGATTAATACAAGTTCTCATAAAATGTATGATATGTTTTTAAGTGCTCAATGTTTAAGAAAAAATAGAGCTAGTATAATAATAGTAGTAGTAATAATAATAACATACTTGTAGAATCTTCACTACAGATTTGTTTCCCACATCTTCGCAATCATCAATTGAGTTTCAAAAGAATGAATATGTATAATACTCTGTTTTGTACGTTGAGTTTTTCACCTGTGTTCTGGATTTAAATTTTAGAAGTTAATGTATTACAGTAAATAGAAATCTACCCGGGAAGTACTGGTAGTTTACAATACTATTAGGGGCTAAGTTTTCAGCTCCAAGGCTATAAAGGTGCATGTATCTATAATATTATATAAATGTAAAATTCATATATATTTCTATTTTTTTGTTCAAAAGTAATTGGTTTATCGTTTGGAGAGACAATTTTTCCCAGATTGGACTAAACATTCAGATGGTCCATTTTAGATAAATGAATCAATAGAATGTTAGTTTCTTTATTTCTTGGAGGAGTGATTTTAAAAGACGTGTAAAATACATGGTGAAATGCTGGATAACTTGACAGATTGATCAGTTCAAATTCTCTGGATTTTTGAGGATACTTAATGTCTCTTAATTTTTATTATTTAAAGCAGTCAAGAATGGAGTGGGTGGAGATTGTGTTTATATGTTGGAGGAAATGATCATATCACTTTGGGCTTATCCATTACCCTACCCAAAATTATGATAATAATATGGACAGATGATTGATTGTGTGTGCACACAATCCACACACACACAGATTAATCTTGTCACAAATTTTCCATCTGTGTCCGCTTCTTTTTCTAGCTAATGGTATATGTCACGCAGAATGGAATCGGCAAACTGAGTTCAAACTCCAGCTGGTACAATTCGAGTTCATTTTGCTCTGATGCCCTTGGGAAAGACATGAAACCCCCCCACATTCCCTCCCCATGTTATGGGTAAATAGCAGGGAATTTGAAGCTCTTTAGAGCTGTAAGGCAGTCCATCTTGTCTTGCACCCTGGCCACAATTGCTACAAACCATGATTTGGTCTCTATAGATCATTCAATAAATGGAGACGAAAACTTGGCCTCGTGCGTTGTACGATTCAGCAATTTCACTTAGTTTTAGCAATGAATTGTGACATTTAGAGAAAGATCAATATGTATCACATTGTCATGAAACTTTATTGAACACCATGAAAGGTCAAGTGATCTTTAATTAGAACTTGTCAATGTGAAGGAATATTGACTTTATCATCTGGTTTTTATGAGGCAGGCAAGTCCACTTTCCTTTCCTGTTAATTTTGTCATTATAACACTACTAGTTTATTTTGAAAGATTATGGATATATTCAAATTTCTGTTATAAGATTTATTTGTTTTCTTTTAAATTCATTTTTTTAAATTTATTTTTTGAAAAGAAGCAACTGATCTCATTTTAGTAGAAAAGTCCATTATTTCAAATAGTGGCTAGGACATACTTTTATCAGCAGTATTGTTACTTTTTTGTGGAAGAGTCCATTGTTCAGTAGAGAGGAACAGAAAAAAAATCACATAAGTTGATTATTGTTGAGGGGTTTGACCCACTAAATGTCATTGTGCAAGAGAATCCTTCTGATGACACTCTCACTCCTTATAAATTTTTCAGCTTCCTATAGTAACTGTGAAGTCACTACAAATTTAGCTGACCTATCCTATTTTGTTTCAGTGAATAACCCTGGGTATGTTGGGTGCGGGTTGTACAGGAAGTTAGGTCTAGGATTAAGGTAGGTTCCATAATTCGTAGCTGCTGCTGCTAATTTCACAGATTATTACCTGGGGATTCTGCAATAATTTCGTACATGACACACGTGTGTCACATTCACTGCTCTGGTGTTGTAACTTCCTCTGGATTATTTTGCATGTTTGAACAAATACTTGTCCCTCCTTCTTACCAAAACAGGTACTGGTAAGTGTTTTGAAAAACAGAGGATATAAAATTCTTTCTATCTTTCTTTTTAAAGGTTTTGATTTTATTTTTTTCAATCATTTCTGCTTCCTGTTCATTTGTTTTTGTTTACTTCATTATTTCAATGGAGTCACATGTTGATACTAAACACTGATTTGTTTGCATGTCCCTCTGTAGCAAACAGGTTTTAAGGCTGAGATTCGAATAATGCTTAGGTAGCTGAAATAATATTGCAAACATAAGACCTTCATTAAATCTAGGAAATGGTCAGTTTTGAGGAAAATTGAATTTTTTTTCTCTGTTGAGGGATCTATTTACAATGTAACTGACAATTTTCCAGGTGTAGTGAAGGTCTTATTGATTGGAAGCACATAAAATTTTAATACGATCTTAGCGGTTTAAGGGTTATCCAAATCCTCTCTGGTTTTAATAACAGACACTCTTAATTTAAGCATGACAGATTTTATTGTTTGAAAAAAAAAGCAAAGCCTCTAAATAAACCATCATCGTTTATATTATCTTTTTTCTTCTCCTTCTAATCGTATCAGTAATCTTCAGTTTAAATATCTAATGATTATTTGTTAATTTGGAAAAAAAAAAAAAATTTTAAACCCAAATATTTGGTATATCATTCATTTTCTTTTAAACCATTGAGATTAGGAAGTGATAGCTGTAAACCATAAAACCATTATTCCCCGTTAGATTTTGGCATTAGAGAAATAATCTGTAGCTTATGGCCACACAGTCAGCAGTAGCCTCAAAAAATTGAAGACTTGTTTCCAATTTTTCTTAAACCTTCTTACATAACCTTTTCAACAAGGGGCTTTCAAGTCTTATATAGCTTAGGGTCTCACCAAATTTATATCTGGTACTGCTGTCATTGCCTGAAAATCAAAGTTTACACACACATCATTCTCAATTTGTTGCATTCTTTGAATTAAATAGTATGAGTGACAGAGCTCAGTGAATTTTTGTTATTATTTTTTTTTTTTGTACTCATTGTGTTTGTTATTTACCACTATCATAATTTTAGAAACGGGCCAAACCAAAACTTTCAACATAAGTTTTTTCAGTTTTCAAGCTGGTTTGTAAAGCTAGCTGACTGGCTATGTATATATAATGCATACTGGGCACACCAATGCTGCTAGAGGGCTTAAAATTCAAACATTTACTCCTTATGGCTAGAAAAACGTTTTTTTTTTTTGTTTTTTTGTTGGTGAGGGGTTCAATTTACAATATAAATTTGTTAAATCAGTCCCTAGTTTGTATCTAGCTGCGTTCATGCTCGAATTTTCAAAAATTCAAACTCCTTACTGATCAACAAAAGGCAAGAGAAGTAACTTAATCGTTGAGAACCCCTTTTTTCCAAATTTTTACAGTTCACCCCCAACTCAGTTTGCTGCTTAAAGACATTGGTCACATGTTTTTATTGAGTGGCTTACCAGACCGGTTGTCTGTTGCATTAATGAAATAATTCCTTTGGCTTTTTTTTTTTTTTTTTTTTGATGCAGTAGTTTTTTTCCTTGGTGTTGCTTGAGAAAATTTCCTTTCACTTTGTTTTGGTATTGAGTTTGTTTTCCATGAGATATTGCTGTCTGCCTTCTGTTTCATTGGCAAAATTTGATAATGCAAAAAAGGCCTTAACTTAAATTTTAAAAAAATTGATTTTTTTTTTGTCTTTTTTCACTCCACTAACAAAAACCTTCAATTATTTGAATGATTTTTTTCATCTCCATAAAATTTCAAGTCAACAATGTTACCCATTGTTGATTTGAAACTTTTGGCTTGTCAAATTACAAAAAGATTTTTTCACTATGTGATTTGTTTAGTTTTCTTTTAAATACATCTTAGCTGTACCATGCAAAAATTATATTTATTTATTTTAGATAATTTCAGTGTTCAAGTTTGTGTCTGAAATGAAAAATTTTAAATTAGATTTTTTTTCTTTTTTTAAAAGTTTATTTTCAAACTTGACCAACCCTGTAATTGATTTGTTACTGAATATATTGATTCTTGTAAGACCCATGTTGGTTTTCTGGTAAAAATAAAATGTCTTAGAGGCAGCATGTTTTAGCTGATAATTATTTGTCTTCTCATCCCCCCCATTTTAAATTGTATCTCTGTGAAATGGTAACATGTTGGATTTTAATGTAATTCATTTTGATAGTGGAGAAAAGCTAATGTAATTCTATAAAATGAGATTTTAAAAAGGCCATTCCCATGTGATGATCCTAAAATTGTGAAACGAATAGGTTGTGGGTTTCCATTATATATATAAAAATAACTACAAGTGTACTAACATCGAGACAAATATGTTCTTTTGATATATTTCTTCTTACGCAATAAAGCAAATGAACAGATTATTTATACATGAATAAGTAATGGTTTCCAAAAAGTTTTTGATGCACAAAACAAGTGATGTAGTCCCTTGGTTTAATAAGGTTTCTAGATTTGCCTTCCAACTCTTCAACATATTTTAATTGTCAGTCTACCCATTCAACTTGTACGAACAACTTTTGAATATGATAATACCAATTGCGAGAAGGAGTATGCTGCCTTAACCTGACTCACCGTGAAAATATCTACCCTAGCTGGGGCCCCATTTTAAAGAGATCTTGAACGTGTACAAAGGGGTCACACTGACTTCCCTACTCTTGCCCTCAACACATGGATTGGTAGAGTGAGGGTGTAGATCCCTCCCCCTCCTCTGTTTGCCCCTCTGGGCTGTTGGTTGTACTTTTTGAATTTGAATTAATGACAGCAAAAACCTTGGCCGCATGTTTCTCTTGGTGTGTTTTTGGGTTGATTACCCCGGTGAGTAGATGGGAAACAGAGAGAGAGAAAGGCCTAGGTAGCTGTTAGTGTTGTTGTTAGCTTTTGTTTTTTGTAGGTCTTCTGCACTTTACATGCACACACCAATCTACTCATTATTGGGTGTTCCCAGATCCCCAAGATGAACATAACATTAAATTAGTATAGATATTTACTGAGATAAAATCAGTGGGTTGGGAAATGGTCATGTATACACACACACGTTTATTATAATCATGGATAATGTTATCAAACAGTTATCACTAACAGAATCAGAGGGTCCCAAACAATTTTTTTTAAAGCAAAATGAAAATTTTTAAAAATCTATAATAAATTTCATAATTTTTTATAATGTGAAGTCATCTGTAACAATGAATTGTTCCAATTTTTATATCCTTTGCTTAATGTTATCAGCCAGTTATTGTTAACTAAAAGAACCTGTCCCAACATGATCATAGTAAGTGGCTTCCCCTGGGAGTGAGTGTGTGTGTGTGTGTGTGTGTGTGTGAGAGAGAGAGAGAGAGAACACACTATTTACTAAGCATAGGTTAGTTTGGCACAAGGCCATGTCTATGAGGATCAAAATAACTACATGAGCAAATTGTTCTGAATGAAAATCATTATAGCAGGCACCTATTTACAAATGCATACATAGCAGGTTGCACACCTGATATAAATTTTTATTTGTACACTGTTCTGAAATCTATTCAAGGTTTCAATGTTAGATTTTAACAAGTATACATGATTTTTCATAGGTTATTCATATTTATCCACTGATTTAAATTAATGATTGCTTGACTGCAAAACTAATTGTATACGTGTATGGTGGTCCCCCCCCCCCATCCAAGTTGGAGGGTTCCTATAAAACCCTTTCAGAAGACGATATGGCATGAAGCAAATAAGCAATTTCTATGAATTTATATGACGGAATTTTTCGAGTTCCCAAATATCAAAATTAGTGATAATGGTATGTTAAGCTCTGTGGGGGGTTGGGTTGTAAGAGCAAATAAAGCAAGGAATACATATTCATGGATATGAAAAATAGATATACATTTTATCAACGAAAATCATAAACTTGATTTATTTCTTTTTTTTTTCTCCTGTTTACCACTTATCTTGATATCTAAGAGAAAAAATTTCACTTGGTCTGTGGAAAGTTGCAATAAAAACAACGTAAATATTAAGATGATGGTAGATAGTAGCATAAAAATAAAGAAAATTGTTGATGATTCATAATACTTCATCTACTGAAAAATAAAATCGTTTAAGGTGCAGTGAATTGGAAAAAATTTTAATATTTTAAATATCGTTCCACTCAATGGTTCATGAGTGTAAACAAGTTTGAGATTTCAAGGATAAGTTTTCCAGCTTTTGTTTATTAACTAATATATATATATATATATATATATATATATATATATATATATATATATATATATATATATAGTATATGTGGTACAAATCAGGGTAGCAGTATAACATAATATGATAATATATCAATAATATAAAGCCACTTCTGAAATGTAATGGATTTATTTCATAGAGTGCTCTATACATACAACATTTTACAACAGCCCTCTTAGGGCCTCATCAGGCGATGAGGCCCAAAGAGGGCAGAAACATGAGCTAGTTTGTGTAGCGAATCCACAATCTACTATATATATATATATATATATATATATATATATATATATATATATATATATATATATATGTATATATATATGATTCATTTTACTTGCATCTACTGTGTACATATCTTTGAAAGTTTAATTTTGATTATAAATGTAAGAAAAAAAGTATTTTTGTGTACTCAAAGAGGATTTCTGAGCAGATTATCAATAATCGTGGATTTTTGTATTTGCAGCTCATTGGTGCCCCTAACCCCCATGAATAGCAAGGGATAACTTATACATGTATTACACACATGCACACACATGCTGGAGTTCTTTAAACACTTGGGTTCTCTGGGGAAATCTGTCTACTTATAAATGGATGAACACTACCTTATTTTAATCGGATTTTTTACGGATATGGAATTAAAATTGAAATTTTTCTTTTTTATATTGATCTAAAATAGGACTTAATACTAAATGAATATGGCTTTTTCCCCCCTGTTACCTTGAGATGAATCTCATTTGGAAATTCACCAATAGATAAACAGATCTGTGAAAATATTTTCCATTGTACTTGAAAAATTAACTTACTTTGGCATTTGCTATTTCAATTTCTGTTTATTTTCAGACAGATCTTTCTTGTGTGTATGTCTGAAATACACAGCCTAATTTTTACTTCTCAAAATAACGCCAAGATAACATTATAGGTGACAAATCACGAATCAATTTTTCTTGATTTTTTCCTGTCTTTCAATATCAGAACTAACTTCTCAGAAAAAATATTTTTCACAAAAAATAATTCCTCGAAATTTTACCAATTATCCCTTACCTCATTGCTCACCCTCCCTCAAAATATCATCCAATATCATTGAGTGTTTCCGGAAATATTTTGTGGATAGACAGAAAGGAAGAGAGATGGAAAGAAAGACTGAAAGACTATATATACCTCCCTAACATTGTTGTCAGAGGTGAACTAAACTAGCACAGTATCCGTAAAAGATGAAGGGATTATTATTTTTTCAATAGTCAAACTATTTGACTGACAGAGCAAATACTTTGAAATTAGAAATAAAGAAGTTGCTTCTAATGAGACTTGAATTCTCATCCCACACTTTGTAAGCCAGTCTCAAATTGATGTTGTCTTAATCACTTCAGCCTTAAAAGTGTTGAGGATGAAGCAGAGCACAAATCTATAATTAAACTTGGCTTCTCGGTGCCATCTATTACTACCTAGTAATACTAGTTGTTTTGAAGCATTTTCACTCATAGATTTGTTCCATCTCGGTCGTCGCCTGAGATAATAGGGACAAAGTCCTATTAGAAGCTACCGTATTTTGCAGCTCAGTACTGCTGTTTTCTTCTTTTACCTTGCGTCCTAGGTCGATGACAGGAGTTATACATTTGGGGTGAGCAGTACCTCCCCTGAGTTATGTCTGATGCAAAGCCCATAAAACAAAAACAAGTTCAGCATTTCCATATCAAATCAACATTTTGAGACAAGCTGCTTGTGAAATTGAGATCCTCAGACATTGGCGGGAAACTAAATTCCTTCCTAGATAACACCCCCAATTTTTTACTGCAAACTACTTGAATCACAAAGCAGCATCATTTATGGTTAATAATGAGTTTGTCTCAATTAGTGAGGAATTCAAGCTGAAATAAGGTTAGGTTTCAGTGGAGTACTTACTTACTTATTATGCGCTGTAACTTTTTTATCATCATTACCTTCTGAATTTAGGTGCATCTTATAAGCTGCAAAATATAGAACTTTTTTATTTCTGATTTCATGTTATTTGCTGTGGCAATTTTAGAGTTTATTAACCCAGTATGTGGTGATAAAAAGCAACAATAGTGAGATGGAGTCAAATCTAGTGATGAAATAATGATAATGCACCGACCTAGTGTTGTGATAAAAAAAAGCAACAATATTAAGATGGGGTAAAACTAGTGATAATATAATTGCCAACAGTCATTTTTTAACTTGTTTTTGAAGACCTGATCTTAAAATTTCAAACTTCTGCTGCTTTGAAAAAATTCATGTGTGTTCAGAGAATTCAACCAGGTAAATAGTTTCTCTCCTTGTTCAACTGTAACAAACATTTGTCAGCCCTTTGAGAAAATTCATCTGGCTATTTTTAAAACTGGCAAGTTTTGAATCTGACGGAGGGTTCATAGCAATTTGCCGCTTGACCACTCCCCCTCAATTTCCATGGCCTGGTTGAATTGTCTTTAACTGACGATTAGTGGATTAATTTTGATTAAACAGGCCCTGTTTTTGAAGTGGATCAATTTGTCTATATTATTGACTTTTATTCTTGACTTCATTTACTTTTTGTTATTGGATTGATAAAGATCAAACATTCCCTACTTTGAAAGTGTAATAATTTCGAGCTATTGAACACAATTTCGTTCTGTATTTTTCATTGTTCATTTTTTACTATATCTATCTTGATGTAAAGCCTTGGTCTAAAAAGTCTGGAAATGCTGGTCACCTCCGGTCCCAAGCTTGCTGGCTAGATGGCCGGTTTCCACTATTGAATATTATCTCCTGTAAATTTTAGTTCAGTTTCCAATCGATAATGTTGAATTTCTATTAAATTATCAAATGAATTGCATTCGTCCAGGATTTCTATGTGAATAAGAAAACAATGCAATAAGTTTCATGCTCTATTTTATGTTGGGTTGGTAAGGCTCATCACCTCGTTAATGTTGATCTCTTGACTTGAAGCCAGTTTATCAAAGCTTTTCTTGGCCATTGTGATTCTGCTTTAGAGAACCATGTGCTTGTAAGTCTGGCTTAAGTGATCAGCCATAAGTAGATTAACAAGAATTAACCAGATATGAAGGAAAGTGGACCACAGACTTTATCATCATCATTGTTATCATTATGACTTATAAATACCTCAAAGTGTGTGTTAGTATATATGTGATATATATATATATATATATATATATATATATATATATATATATATATATATATATATATATATATATATATATATATATGAGTGGGCATATATGAGTACCCAGCAAGCCATTTTTAAAAATTTGAGAAAATTTTATCTAAAGTTTGACTATCTTTTACTTGTAATATTTTTGTTATTTTTAGAATTACAATGCTCATTTCAATTCAATTTTCAAGTTTGAACACTCTGCGTTATGATTCTGATGCATATCATGATGAGTCTTGAATACTTACATGATGATGCATTAAGTGTAATTTCCCCCCCCCCTTACTAATAAAAACACAGAAGCTCCCATTTGGTACTCATTCTTGCTATAAGCATTTATCAGATCATTGCTGTGCATATTAGAATAAAAAACTGAGTATCAAAGCTTCAAAACAAGACTAAAACAAGCATCTTGACTTCGATAATATTGCAGGTGGAACTTAGTGCAAAATCACTAGTGATTTTCACCAGAGTTTTAACTAAACAAAATCAGCGATTATGTTCAAATGACATTCCACAACCTACAACAAAATAGTTCCCACAAAGAGAAAATGCTGCACGTTGAATGACTGAGACACCAGCCAATCAGAGTGCTGCTAGTCTGTTGCTTACTGAAATGGATGTTGGGCTGCTACTGTAGTGTCTTCCCAGTTACGGTTCCTTCTTTTGTTGTGTGGCTATAAAACCTATTTTGTAGTGTGATGACTGACTCAATTTTTATCATAAATGGTGGAGCGAAGGGTTGAAATAGTGTAATCCAACAAAAAATTATTTTGCAAAAAGTGGCATGTTGGGCAGTTATCATGCACACCCACTCATAGAATCTTATAGTTACTATTCAGGGCAATTAATAAGTGTAGTTTTCACCATATAAATGTATATATATATATATATATATATATATATATATATATTATGTATAACACCTTGGTATAACGAATTAGGACTTTACCAAACTCGTGGATTTATCTGAACCGACTTTCACATGTAACAAACTACCAAACTTACTTTTTATTTACTAAATGAAGGGCAACTTTTGTCTCTAATGATGACCCCCTCTCCCCCCTACTTGTTTGTTATTGCTAGGATTTACTTGATATATGAAAAACTGTCTAGTAAGTAATTAAACATTAATCCTCCTCCCACCTAAAATGACTTAAATCACTATTTATATAGAATAGCTCATGGCATATGTAGCTGTGTGAAATGCTCCAGGGAACAGAGAATCTGTTTGTTTTTTTTGTTTTTTTTTTGTTTTTTTTGTCGATTTAGGTTAGCCTTGGTAAGGTATAACTTTTGTCTGGTATGCAAAGATGATACAACTATTTGAAACGTTTGCTTGATTAACTTGTTGCTGCCATGGACAAGATAACTCCACTTTGAAAGTCGTCCGCCCAGTTGATGGGATAACTGTTATTCGTTTTTTTCCTTACATACGTTTATGTATGTATTACATATATTAGATAATCTGTTGTACATATTAGATGACTCGTATGAAGATGAACAGTTTTAGATATGCCATGAGGACTTTCAGATCCCATAAATTTTTTTATGAGAAAAACCGGGACTGGAATTACATGAAAAAAAAAAACACTTTGATGATCTTAAAAGTTGATGGAAACTATTCTTTTATTGAATAAAATTTTTTCCATATTTTGGAGAACCAAAATCACAATTTGATACATTTGTCCCACCTGATGTTTATCCTAGGACAGATGAGAAACACATAGCCACCTGACTTCACCTAAATGTCATCTCTATTCAATCATGAAATGTAAATTTCTGCGTAGGTTTCATGATGATGTCATTGCTTGCATTTTTAAATGTCAGAAAAAATATTATTTTTACTAATCCCAGCAGTCATAGAAACTTCAGGGTATATATGTCTCAGGAGTCCTGAAATGATTAAGATTATACTTTTGCCTACAATATTTCTAAAATGAATTGTAAAAAATATGGTTCTTATTTTTGCCTGTGACACTGACACTGATCTAATTTTCAAATTAGTGCTGGCTATTTCATTATATATATGTTACCCAAAAGTTTTTTTGAATTTGACCTTGGAAATAGAATTTCTTAACCTTACCACCTAATTTCCACGGTCTCCTTCAAGTAGTCCCCCTTGGGCATGTATACAATGATCCCACAAAGAAAAGCAACAAAAGTTTGAATAATACAGGTGGCCCCAAATAGTTCATGATATGAGGCGGATGGTTGGTGAATCCAAACACTTACACTTATATTATCGCCTACTCATGTAGAAAACTGAATCAAAACAGAATTTTCCTTTGAACTTGAAAGAAGATGAGAACTTTTCCATCTTGAAATTAATGAATAGACTGTTCTGCATGTGATGCTAAAATAGGATTACTTTTTCACAAGCATTGTGGTTTACTTAGAAATTTTCTGTTTGATACCAATTTGGGGTTTGTTTTGTTTTTTTTTGTTTCTGCTCTGCACCACTGAAAAAGACAACATCTTTTCATGCATTCCATTACATTTTACACCTGAAGACAGCCATAGAATGAATTGGCCAAAACAAAACATCAACAACTAAGTCGGGAAGAAGTGAATAGATAGTCTGAATAAAAGTCGGTATGTGTATGACTCTTCTCAAAAATACAGTCAGTGTACATATTTTGTTTTTAATTCGCAAATCTGATATACTTTGTAATTGTAGTTATTTTGGTTGTGGTATTCGATGAAAAAAAACAAAACAAGCGATTATGAAAGAATGCCTTTATTTATTTGTTCAAATCTTGATTTGAATACTTTTCTTTTCTTTCTGTATGGTAGTGTTCTCTGCCTTACAACTATTACCTGCCCTTGAATATTGGGCTTTGTTATAGCACAGTTGGCTTTCTTGGACCCCAACCACCCTATTATAATAGGAGACTCCTGTAGTATATTCAGTTTCCCCCTAACTTTTGAGTAACATCCAAGTGTTATATACATTCACACACAAATTCATTATAATTCTTAGTGTGTAGGAAATAGATTGTATCTGTGTGAAGGAGG
This sequence comes from Thysanoteuthis rhombus, assembly GCA_963457665.1. Taxonomy (NCBI): domain Eukaryota; kingdom Metazoa; phylum Mollusca; class Cephalopoda; order Oegopsida; family Thysanoteuthidae; genus Thysanoteuthis; species Thysanoteuthis major. Next base: position 20,817,303 of record OY735209.1, read on the forward strand.
AGGAAGAATATAAACAGCTGTGTGAGTGAAGTTTTCCCATCAACATTTCTAATGAAGCTCTGAAAATCTAAAACAAGAACTTTTTTTTCTTTTTTCATCATCCTATGAATTTAGTCAAGTGCTTTTTGAACTCGTATATGATTCACTCGAGTGAATGATTTAATTCACTTCATTATTTGTATTTTTATATACCTAGAAAAAAACATTGCCATTAAAGTGGTTAATGAGCTCTTTTTGCTTTTTTAAACCCAGTAGAGCTTCAAAATTTTATGTTCTTTCTTGCTAGGATATTTTACAAATTGTTAGTAGAGACCTGATGAGCCCACAATACAAAATGTATTTATAAAATTATACACAAGGGAGAATAAGACATAGAATGATCAGAAATGCAATCAAATTCATTCGCAGGTGAATAGAATTTTATGAGAAAAACTCAAAGGGTGAATGAAATGGTTTAGGAATCACTGATTTAATCCTTCTTTTCTTGTCGCTTCTCTTCAATCCGACCTGGCCATGGGTCAGGCATCATCATCATCATCATCATCACCATCATTGCCTTCTGACTTGTTCCACTTGTTACACAACATTCACTTCCTGATGCGAACCAAACTAGTTTCTTCGCCACTTACTAATTAGAAAAAGAAAAATAGAGAACAGTTGTTTTTTTTCCACCCATTCCTTTCTTATTCTCCCACTGAAACTCTTTTTTTTCTTTTTCTTTTTTTTTAGTATTGTTTTTATTCCTTTAGTACTTGATTTCATTGAATTCCTTTCCAGTTAGTCATTTCTGGCTTTAAAGCAATTCAGACTTCCTTGACTTGAAACTACCTCTTATTATAGACTAGAGTGTTACCCGTCTCATGACTGTTTTAATGTTGGGAATATACTTTTGCCATTGTGGGTAATATCAGGTTTTGTCACTTTTGGTCCCCCATACTTCAACTGTTCCGTGAGACACTAGTAAATTTAATCGGATTCCACTCAGAACCCACTTACAGATACCTGCTCTAAACAAATGTAGTTTTCACTATATTTTTAATAAAAAGTAAGTAAAAAATTTTTTTAAATCGGCCCAAGTAATCATTAATGTAAGTAATTTTCATTAGATCTTATATTTCTATAATGGTTACTTTATTGTGGGGAAATTTTTTTTTAATTACAATGTTAGAATCTTTCTGTCAATAATGGCGTAATCAAAGTCAATTTTGGAAGACAAAACTTTGCATTAATTATGGTCTAAACTGCTTCAAGTATGTAAAAGTAATTTATGTACAAGAAAACACTTGTTTGGACCCAACAAAAGTGAATATTGTCCAAAAGTTTATGATGTAGCACTTTCGACCATACTTTTAGCCATTCTCTCGATCAGGGAAAAAGTGGGTATTGTTTGCTTATTTAAATTTCAAAAAAATTTTTTCAACTCTGTATTATAGCATTTGCCTTTTGTGAAATATGATGATGTAGTACATAAGGTGACCATACGAATGAAATTCTTCACTAGGCTCAGTGTATCTATCAGTTCTTTATACCTTTGAAATCTCAGTTCCAAAATCAAAGATCTTAAGATCTTATATACAGGGGCCCCAAAATAGATTTTTCATCTATAATTAACTCTTATTGTAACAGCACTCACTCAAAGACATGCATTCTAATGGCACATTTGTTGTTATATTCTCGTAAGTCTATTGTTGGAGATTAGTTTGCAGCTACAGCACATGAAGGTTTCAGTGCATCATTTAAAAAAGTAAAATTTATGAACCCTTAGAATAATGCCACTTCCAAGTAACATGGGGTGTTCGATTGTGAAAGGGTGATAAAAAGTCATTTTTTGTCTGTATTATTTGGTTTCTCATGATTAATTCATTTTGTATAAAATCCACCAGTTGAAAAGCAATCTCCAAGGTTACTGCAGTAATAATGGGAGATTACCGTATTTGATCTTTTATGTTTTAGGCTAGAACAAATTACTTTTCTCATTAAAGAGGAAAATTGTTCTGAAATTTTTTGTGATTGAACCATTCTTATTTTCTGTATTTGTTTATTTATCTATTTTATATGAGCAATAACAATTTGATATAAACAATATTTTTTGTCTCACAAAGAAAATTTGGAAAATACCTTTGGAAAGAAAGAAGCAAAGTTGCTCCCTGTGTTGTGTGGCAAATGAAACAATGATTTTGTCTCCATTTCTTGAACAGTCCATGGAGATCCAATCATTGTTTGTAGACATTGTAGGTTTTTATGGTGCCAGGGTGCTAACCCCACACCCAAGATGTACTGCCGTAGTACTGAGCTAAAGGGTTCCAACTGCACTGCTATTTACTCATAGGTAGAGGATGGGGGGTATATTCATGCTATTCCCAAGGGTATTAGAGCGAAGTGAATGCAAACTTTCCCATCTGTAGTTTGAACTCACTTTACCGATTCCATTCTCAATGCTGTTAACCATTATGCTACCCATACTTCTTTGAATCTTTGTCTTGCGTAACTTTTATTGGAAAGAGACGGATTCTTCTAACAATGGACAGCAATTGGAAAATATGGAACCAAAAATAATGAGGAAGAGTAAATGTTGAAGAGAAATCTGAACAGTGAAGTAGCTGCAAACTAATCTTCGATAATAGTCTTGCAAAAACAATGCGCTATTGCTGTAAACTAATTTTTGACAATGATCTTGCGATAATATAGAAAAAACAAATGTGCTATTAGAAAGCATGTCTCTTCAAATAGTACCATGAGATTGAGTGCATTTACTAGAGTTGACTCTATATTCCAATTTCCAGCTCGTGCCTTTTATCAGAAATTTAGTAGAGAGAGAAGCAAGAACCAAAAGCTCAATGAGGCGTTCACTATAAAGTTTGAATGCCATTATTGCCAGATCACGTGATCCTGAGTTGAAGATAATTCATGTGAGAAGCATCCCATCAAAAAAACGTATTTTTTATCAAGTTTCAATTAAATCTGACTTTAAACAGCTGTGAAACAATATGGGGACAGACAGTCATTTATAGTGAGGCATGGATGCTTCTAAAAATACTGAAGTGCATATTGAGAAAGAAAACAAACTTTTATGGTTATCTTGTCATTATTTGCATAATTTAAGAAGTGTTATTTTTCTGTCTATCTTTTCCTTTGGTTGTTTTGTAAACGATAGTTTTTGATTGGTTCCTTCATTTTAGATGTTAGTTTAACATTTTTTTAAACTTCTAATCAATTTTTCTTCTGTAGATGGCAAAATCCTCAGAAATGAATGCTGCTGCCAAACAGAAAGACTTGAAAACTGAAAGGAAAATTGAGGTAAGCCATGAAGAACTGTTCAGTCATAAAGGACAATTTCATCATCCTTTTATCCAGGGCCAGCCCCAATTACCAGCAACCAGGGTGCCAAGTGCTAACTGGTGGCTGTCCTATGTCTGAGACAGTGGGACTTTGCAAAAAATGGATAAATTGAATAAAAACACGGAAAATGAGAATTCCCCAGTATGGAGTCAGATTTTTCAGGAATATCTGACAGTTCTGTTGTGGTGAAACTAGGAGAAACAATTGGCAAAGGAATTTGATGGAAGAAGACTGTCCAATTACCATTGATGAGATAGCTACTGGAGTTGGGATCTTTCATGCTTCATCATTTTCAATTTTAAGTGAACTTCTAGGTTACAGCAAGCTTTCTGCTTGATGGGTGCCAAATGTGTTGGATGAAAATCGGGTTGCCGAAAGAGCTGATCTTTCCATCAGTCTTTATTTAGTAAGATCAAAGATGGAGATGATTTTATGGATTGAATCATCACCGGTGTCGAGTGTCGAATCTACCATTATGATCAAGAAAGTAAGGTTCAATCAAAACAGTGGGTTCCAAGGGGATCTACTGGGCCAGCCAAATTCAAGGCAGGTTGGTCAACTCAGAAGTTGATGGTAGCTGTGTTTTGCTTTGGATTCCAAAGATTTAATCTTGATAGAATCTCTTGAAGGAACAGGACGATTGCTGGGGCTTATAATGAGAAAATTGAAAACTGCAATTTGAGCCTGCTGTGTGGAGTCTCATATCCATAATACCAACACATTGGACACCTTTTTTATATTATTGGAAAGAAAGTGAATCTTTTATTTGTAAATGAAATGTTTTTAATTTTCTCATGTAGATTAGTGTTTAACCTTAGTTCTCACCTCTGGCCTTTGATCAAATATTTAAGTTAATTGGCTGTTATTTTTATTTACCATGTCATAGACAGTAGTCCTGCAGTGATATTGAAAGTTTTTTTTTTTCTTTCTAATGAGTGCATGAAGACTAAAAGTTTTGAGTGTTAACATGTCCCTAAAGAGTACTGAAGTTGAACCACTTTAGTAGTAGTTGTTGTGTTCGTAAGTATCACAGGTAGAAATACGCACATTTATAATCACTGCTATTAGATGTGCAAGACAGCTTTTGAATTTACCCAAATTTGATTCTATTAAGTAGGGAAAAAAAAGGAAGGGCTAATGCAATTTACGGCCTGCCAGTGTTTTCTGCATGGATGGTTCTATTAAGCTGTGAAAAGATAGAAAATGAGGCATCAGTGAACAACAATGACAAGAGCTCAGTAGTTAGAGCATTGAAATATAAGGCCATAATATTTTTTACGATTCGGTATTTGCTCTGTTAAGCAATTCTTAAAGTGCAGAGCCTTATTTTTATTATATTCACGTCTGCTAATATTGACTGTTTTACAGTAAGAGTTTTGTCTGCTTGAAAATGAAAGAGCTCTAGTTTCCAAAATCCAACTTCATCTTTGCAGGGTAAGTTATTGAAAAGGTCAATTCATTGACTGATAAGCTGGAGGGAAGACCTAATAACAATAACAATATATTTTTATATCAAATATATATTACTTGGGCAACAATCCTTCATTAATATTTGTTTGATTGAAGACCACTGGCTAAGAATTTTAAAAAATACTTTTTATTATACTTGTGGACAGTTCATACTTAACATACACTAACCAATGTTCACTCATATGGATGCAGGACTTGCTAAGTAGAAAAAATAATGTAATTTATTTGAACATGTGGAATTTTTGTTTTTTAATATTTATTTTTTAGAATACTTCACTGTAAAACGGTAATCTTTCTTTTTTTTGCAGGATATGATGTACATGAAAAAGGGCTGGCTTATCAAGCAAGGAAGCACTGAAAAAGTATGTATCTTTTTGGTATTTTTGAAATATCTTCAAGTAAAAGTTGTTTGCATTTTTTTTCTCCTTTAATTGATTTACAGGCTCAGCTGTGGTTATAAGAAAATGGTCCATCAGTAAAACTCCATGAAAATTTGTTCAATACTTGAAAAATGAATTGTTCAGGTTTAGTGTTATGAACTTTTTTGTTTTTCGTCCGGTGGTTGTTCTTTGTAACCCGTGTATATCTGTGAACTGTCAGATGGCTCTGCAAACCTCTGAATGAGGAATCACCTGACAGACCTCTGTGGGAAGAATTTTTAGTGGTGGGGGTGAATCCTTACTCTGGGGTACTCTCAATCTCTCAGCCTGGGTAGTCTTTATCCAGTGGCATGGGAACTGTTGAGACTGGAGACTTCCATGCTGCAGTTTTTTTCCGGTATTGGTAGACTAATAATGTTTTCTACTTTATTTTCAGACTGTTTAAAAAAACAAACAAAAAAACACTTATTTGTAGGTAGGCTGATGGCTATTGATCAAGTGTCTTTTACAACATTATCAAATGCTTTTCTACATAGGAAAAAGATTATCATTCTTGTTCCAGCAAATCACGTACATTTTCTATGCTGTGGTATCTTTTATTAGTTATTATAAAGCATGTGATATTGTGTCCATAGTAAGCATGTTTTGTGGTTATTCATTTATTTAATTTTTTGAAATTTTATTTTACCTGTTGTACATATCAATGACCTGGTCACAAATTTCAAACAAATGTTGACACTTCTTTGTATTTAGCTGTTTAACCCTTTCGAGACTCCTGGGGCATATACACACTGAGGTTTCTATGACAGCTGGGATATATATGTCCTGTAAATCTCTCTAAGAAGTCTACTGGGACGTTTGAATTCAGGAATTAAGCACTTTAATTGGTTAGTCTTGAGAGGTTTAATATTGGTTGGGAAAGAAGAGTAAGTTATTTTTGACTGAAAAACTCTTAGAAATATAATGAACTCTCTCTCTTTCTAAATGGAAACCTATTCTTTTATCTTCATGGACAGAACTAAAACTTGAATTATTTTCTGTCTCACTATTGTCGAATACTGTTTGAGTAACCTTTTTCGAAACATTTGATATCTACAATTGTTACTTCATAAGAAAATATGAACTACTGACCAAAATTTATACAGTAGTTGACCATTTCTGAAGCTTCCAGAAAACCGGCTATTTGTGGATCAGGTTAGTTTTGAATCTGAAAGACTTCATAGTAGTTCACAGCTCAGTTGCTCTTTGTTACAATTTCTGTGGCATCATTAAATTGTCTTCTGGTGAAGATAATTAGATAAAAATCATTCTAACAGACCTTATTCTTGAAGTGGATTAATTTGTATGTGTTCTGAACAGTTTCATTCTTTACTTTTCTTCGTTTAGTATTGTATACTTCATATTATATATTTCCTGAATTTCAAGTGGATTTAGGAAGTTCAAACAAACCCACCTTTAGTAGTGCATTAATTTATATCTCTTAATTACAATTTTGTTCTTTACTTTTTTTACTGTTCACAAGTATATATTAGGCTTTGGTTTAGATATCTGGAATATCTAGATATGAGTCACCTCCAGATAAATGGTCTGAGCCAGTAGCATGGTACTTCATGTCTGTGGTCTTGAGCCAAACTTGGTAAATACCTATTATGAAGTATGATTTGTTTGGTCAGTTGAAATAAATATGCTCCTCATTAGCCTGGCAAAAACTTGCATTTCCCTGATATTAAGATGCAAATCATCCTATGACCCGGGATATGAAGTCGTACATAATAGGGCACTATTCCCGCACATAGCTGAAACTGTGTGCCAAAACTGCAGCTTGAGAATCATGGATGTTTAAACTACATCTTTTTATTGTAATTTTTGAAAAAAATCGATGACAAAATGTAGTCTTCTTCCCCTTTTGAAAATCAAGTCATATATATATATATATATATATATATATATATATTAATTGTTTGAGAATAAATCCTCTACAAATATATAATAGTCTATACATTGATAACTTTAAACTTCTTTTGCCTTATTATCTTAGCCAAGGTAGTCATCTTTTGTGGCTGTATGTTGCTTAAGTAACTTTTAGAGGCCTTCAGGTGCAACATACCTGGGGAAGGCTGAAGAATAAATTAGGGGAAATGTTTCTTTAAAAGTAAAGTCAGATTTCTGGTAAACCCTGAATAATGAAAATACTTTCTCAGAAATTCAGAAAACTTGACTCAAGTTTATTAAGAAAGAAATTTTTAAAAAAGCAAAAACAAAGAACAGTTTTCTTTTTAAATTTGTTATAAATCAGAAATGAGTTAAGTTTTTTTTGTTTTTTTTTTGTTTTTTTTGAATTAGAAGAAATTATTTTCAATGTTCAAATAACACCATCTTGCAAAAGAATTTTTCATTATTTGATCATGCAAGCCCAAATTAGTATAATTTAAATTTACTGACAGAAGACAATGTATTTGTTTTTGACAGCCTTTAAAAAGGCAGTTCTTGTCTGAATTATGTTAGACGGGATGTTTTAATCCTTGTATGTGGTTTATTTGGACTAATTTCTCTGTGTCTCATTGAATTATCCTTCACTTCTATTTTTCTTCATCCTCATTTTCAAGTTGTTTTTATCATAACTTGGAAATTAAAATGGAGGTAAATATTAGTCAAGATTAATTTAATGGGTTACGATATTTCATCTAATATTGAAAGTAAAATTAGTTCCTCGTGTCTTTATTTTTTTTCACATTTCAGATGTGTACCCTCCAGTCTTGGAACGAACTCTTAAGGAAGGTTGGAGGGTACACACCTGAAACATTGGAAAATATACAAAAGAGACAAGGATATTAGTCCAAATAAACCATATACAATCACTAAAATTGCAGGTTTGGCTGCAATTTCAGTCTATCACAAAGTCTGTGTAATGTTTGAATTTGTATTTTTTTAGCTGCTAAATTCAATTCTAATGATTTCGCTTACTAGAATTTTTAAAGATCAAGAATGTTATGAAATTGTCTATAACTTTGAGAAGAGTCATTAACATTCCAACTTTGATTTGGATAATCTCTTTCCTTACTGATATTACATATTACACCTGAAGGAAACAGAAAGAATCAGCCAAAACACTGGGTAGACATCAAAAATAGGAAGAGATTGGATTGTCCAAACAAAAGTTAGAATGTTATGCAAGTTTCGAAAAAAACAACTTTTTACAATATGGTAACATTTGAGCATTAATTTTTTTGTTTTTGCCTATTTCGTAAATACCCACTATAGATGTGCCCATTGTACACAAAAAGCTTTTTTGTTATGTCAAAGATCCCTAGATTCTGTGTCCTAATGCTTCTAAACTAATTTTTGCATAAAGGCTAGTAAGTAGTCAATATGAGATGGTCATCAGTTCAATGGTAAGTATTCTTGACCATTCTCTAAATGTTTCACATCCTTTTTATTGCCAATTATTGATTTCATTGTGTACAATGGTTTAAGGCACGATCATATTTCTGTGGTCCCATTTGAAATGCACCTTCTCGGCTCTTTTGCTTAAGAGCAAAGTGTATTGTCTGTTCTTATCAGTCGATATGCCCTGATGTTCAATGACTCAAACCATAGTTGTATAAAGAATGAAAAACAATTTATTTCAAGTCGAAGAAGAAGAAATGTAATTTAATCTATTTCAAGGTTTATATTCGGATAATGAGCTATGTGGCTAGAATGATTATTCTGACTTTGACTTACAGCGCATATGAGAGACATTAGCTGAATTTGAATCTGGACCAGTCTACCATTGTAGTGCCAATCAGACCTCATGTCAGGGACAGAGATATTAAGCTGATGAGAACAGATACCTCACTTTTGCTCTGGAGCAAGAGGCTGAGAAGCTACATTTCAAATGGGACCACAGAAGTACAGTTTTACTTGGGTTAATACTTTTCTAACTTAATATTAAGGTCAGCTTGTATTCTAACCACTAAAATTAACACCAGGATTTGTTCAAACTTGTATATGAAAGCAACTGAACTTTAAGCATTTGTTTTGTTAGTTTAAAAATGCTAAAAGAAAGCCAGTTTTTATTCTCCCTGGCTGTTTGCAATGAATATGCATGTAAGTATTACTGCTCTGGTAAATTCTTTTTTTTTCCAAGGGTTGGGGTAGGGCTGGTCACTGTTTTAACTATGTCATTTTCTTTTTATTGCTCCCAATTAGTCATTTATGGGATCCCTAAATATTTATCACTTTTGAGTTGGTATACTTGTTTTGTTTTGTTTTTTTTCTTTGCATGTGTATTTGGGGATCTTTTTTGGTCAGCCTCATGCTTTACGGTTGTGTAATTATTCCCTGCATGGCTTTTTGAGAAAAATCTGAACTCGGTTCTTCTTTATACTTTGATTCCAAGCTGTTGGTTTTGGCAATCACAGGTCAAAGTTCAGATGAAATCGATTTTTTTCTTCTTTTCAATCTGATGATGATATTTTTTTTTACTAACTTTTGATATTGGAAGAATTTTTAAAATGACTTGAGTGACCAGAAGTCCATATCTTGATATTGAGCAACATCTTTCAGCATTTAAGTAGAACTGATTTGGCTTGAATCTTTTAGGAATCAGTCATTCAAGTGTTTCATTGCTGAAGATGGGTTTTTTGGGGTTTTTTTGGTCATCAGATGTCATAGCTTGAATTGCCCAGTCCCTGCAGACTTTTTTCTTGCCAACAAATACTCATGTGGGCCCCAATGTTGAACTCGACCTTGTATCACAATCTGCCAGAATGTATTGATATACATTATAAAATTGGGAAAATGGATTACGTTCAATCAAAACAATTTGATGCTTTGTCAGCTTCTTACATATCCTCAGTTTATCTCCCTTGAATCTTGGGAAGTTATTACCAGTAAACCATTGAAGTTTTAACTTGTTTTCAACTCAATCTTCTTGTAAAGATTAGTGTCATTCTCATCTGATAATATATCATTTGCTTGTGAATTATCACTTAATGTTCCAGTCTGTTATAGGTTTTTAGATCTTTTGGCTATTTTATCTTGTCTATTTTTTTTCCTTAACCTTTTAATTCTTTTGATAATTCATGTATTACAAGTATTCAATTAACTGGAAGAGTTCTTCTGTAGTGAAAGCAGCTTCTATCTTTTTTTATAATTTGTGAGCTATCAATCTGTTGCGTAACAAACAAGAAGAGAGAAAGGGGGGTAATGTGAACAACCAAATGCAGAATGGACTCTTATACTCTGTCTTTATGTTCACTGGTGGCTGCTGATGAACAACTACTACTACTACAACTACTGCATCAATTTTTTCAAAATGAATACAAGAATCTTAGTTAACAATACCTTGCATTAACCTTTCAAATTACAGTGTAAACATACTGACACAGATTTTGGTATACCGTTAGTAAAGCAACAGACATTTATCGGTAGTTTTAAAAACCTTAACTCTATTAGTGCTGTTTAGTGTACCATTTGTATGGTGCTTTTATGGAGGGGGTACTTCTAAGTGAATTTATTGCATTTTTTAAAAAAATTTTTTTCTCCCGACTAATAAGACTTGTATGGTGTGGAAAAACTTCCACGAAGCCATCATGGAAGAAACCAACTAGGCAAATTTAGAACAATTAACAAATTTCACAAAATTTAATCCTAATTAGCAACTTTGGGTGAGGTTTCATTCTGGATAATTTTGGCATGATATGCATTTACATTTTTTTTCTTCTATTTCTAATTTATTCAAATGACTTCACAAATTTTTGAAATTTCAAATTTCGTTTAGAATCGTGATTTATAGTTTAATAATGATACATAAAGTGCGGCTTGTAAATGAGACTGGGCTTATGTAATTTGAACCATAGTGTGTATGCACAAATCACATGGTATACATTGACCAATGGGCAAGCACAATCAATCCCCCCCCCCGCCAAGAGTTTCAATCCACCCATGCTTCAAGTTCTCTATAACACATAGTTTAAAATAGACGTGTTTTTCTAACACGTAGAAATAGTCAGGTAAAACATCAAGCCATGCAAATTTTCGGTGAATTTAAATGAAATGGCTACTAAATCTTTATGAATGCTAACTGAAGTTTGCATTATGTATTGAATGCATGCGTGTTCAAACATCACTAGAGATTTTTTGACGGTCAATCCTCACAAAATCTCTCAGAAAAACATGTCTTCTTCAAGTGATGTGTAAATGCAGATTGAAACTTTCAGGGTTTGTTTATGCTTGCACATTGGTCAATGTAAACCACATCGTTTATGCATACATGCTGTAGTTTGACTTACATAAGCTTAGACTCATTATCTAATAGCCATGCCTCATATACTCTCTACAATGTGTAAATTAAAAATCTATTGTTTGTAATGAGTGATTTCAATCACTTAGTTCTAATAAAACTGCTTATTAGACACAAGTTGCATCCTGTGCTCTCTCTAATTTTTTTGTAGTCAGTGTGCGCAAAAATCTTACATTGTGGAAATTTTTTTCATGTGACGAAAGTATGTGCTCACTGAATGCTTGTGCAAATGTAAATTTGAAATTATTCAAATCATTTCGAGATGATTTTGGCGCAGCATATCTGTCATGGCTAATAAAGCTGTATTGGCATGTTTTGATACAGTACAAGTATGATAGCATTAGTTACAATTTTATTCTATACTTTGAATAACTTTGTTCAGGCTGTTGTTTGATTAATTAAATTGTAAAGTAGTATTTCATATTTTTTATATGATGCAATTCCAAAATAAATTAATTACAACCCCTATAAATTCACAGATTATTATTATTATTAAAGTTGCTGGAAATGGTTAAAGCAAAACTCATTCATTATTACATTACTATAAGTAACTAATCTTTTCTGTACACATCAATTTTCTTTTGCGTGCTGGTTGCAAAATGTGTGTGTGTGTGCACACGTGTAAAACTTGGAGGGAATCATTTTTGCATCTATCAAGATATGCACCAGTGCATTAATAATCTGTTCTCGGGCATGGAATGGATTTTTCAATCTGTCCAAAAAAAAACTTTTCTTTCCTGTATGTTGTTGATGGGTTCTCCTTTCATTTTTTGTTTCTGTTCTTCGAATTTCTAAACAATTTGCATGCTTTCAGGGGTTTTTCATTTTCCACTCGATAAAATATAGATATTAATTTTATTGTGTTTTTATGATAAGTATCATGATTGCGACTTTTAAAACCTTCACCAAAATCTAACTATCTTGTCCTCTTCATAATAAATTCATTTGCCAGCTTGAGCGTTTTAGGAACTGAAATTAAATCATTTTTAAACATCTTTCTGTGAATTTTACTACTCAGTTCTTGCCTTGGAGAATATTGAATTTTTTTGCTCTACTTCAGTTTTGTGGTCCACTTTTGAATATTGCTTATGTCACAGAAATGTGCATACTACTAATGGTTAAAAGTCTGTTAGTTTTTAAGAGTGTTTTTTAATTATTGCCAAGGGGTTGAAATTCAAGGATATTTTCATTTTCAAATCGTCATTCAAAAAAGAAAGCTAAGTAAATTTATTTTTTAGTTTTTAGACAATTTTTACTCTGAAAAAGGACTTTTTTTTTTTTCAACCATGTTCAAAAAAAGGATAAATTTATAACAAGGGGAAAAGATTTCATGTGCTCACTTCTGGCATTAGTGGTATGCATGTTTCTATAATGTATGCAACATTCCAAAGCGGACCACAGAATTGAAGTGGTCCGTTTTTATTTTTTTTATTTATTTATTTTTTTTCTACAAAATAACGCTGCATTTATTGTTGACATCTTGGTAGCTGATTTAAAAATTCAGGGTCGACCCTTATCTAGCCTCGTAGCACCTTCCTTTCTGCTTAACTTGCCTCACACGAATGGCCTTTCTGACGAGAATGAAATGTTATGCAATGAAACTCTTGCACTTTTGCTCTCTTGGCTAAATACATTTACCACCACCAGTCTGCCACCAGACCATCACCACCTCACCACCAGACCACCACCACCACCACCACCAAAACCAATAAAAGCCCCTTTCAATCTTCTTACAAGATCACCCTATTGCAAAAAAAAAACAAAACAAGGGAGGTTATTTTTTAGAAGTTTTAATAACTCTTTTTTATTTCTTTTTTTTTCCTTAAGATATTTCAAAAAGACAAATATCAAATCATTTCAAGATTCACAAAGCATGACTAAAAAGCACTCACAGTGCATACCTCTGTTAACAACATGCACTAAAAATAAAAATTTCACACCTTTCCACCGAATGTCATTGAAATTCATTGGAGATATTGTGTGTGCAATCATGAGCAAATAAATAAATGTATAGAAAAAAAAAAAGGAAAAAATTTATATCCCCAAAATGGCGGGGTCTTGGATCCCCCACCTAAATTTAACTAATTTTTCCTTAGCCATGAAATCTTCCTTACGCCATGAATTCCTTCACTGAGAACTTTTGGGGATATCGAGTGAACAAACGGACACACGAGTAAATACATTTGATTATGGACAGAAATGATCTTTCATTCTTCTCAATGTTCTCATAGAGAAGAGATATTCACTTCAGACAGAAATTGACAGAAGAGAAAACTAAAATATGAATGAATTTAGTTTTATTTGCTTAGTTATTTTCAAAGAATATTTCCCTCAATTTTATTGGCCAAAAATGTTATGCAAAACCATAAACACATGAAGATGCTAATCAATGCGTAGAACTAGAAAGTACTCGGATAATGCATACCTTTTGAACAATTTTGAATGTACAAATATTTCGTAACTACCCTTCAAATTTAAATTTAGCTTTTTTTTTTGTTGACTGTTTTTAACCTTTTCCGGCAGAAAATTGAAAAATATCTTTCAATTGATCAAAAAATACCTAGATCTGTCCCCAAATTTAATCACTTCTTCTGTAGCTTATGGTCCACCCTTCCACAAGGTTTCATTGAAATTCATTGACAACTTGGAGATATCGTTCAGATTGAATGATGTACAGACAAAAGTGAACTCGTATACCTCCTCCAACTTGGAGGTAAATATTGAAAATATATAATCTCAGTACCTCAGACAACCTTAAATATTTCTTATTTGAAATTGCTTAATTTTGTGATTGGTATTGTTCAATATTCTATACCTTCAAATGGACATATAGCTTTAATCAACATCGATTTATAAGTATAAATATAATCTCCCCCAGTTTATAAAAATATCTATTTGAATACAAGAAAATATGGAAAGATTAAACATCTTCATTGAAAAAGTAAATCTAAAAAGAATTGATACTGTGTTACAGTAAACCGATGCTATAATGGACTCCGATATAATAAATTTTAAATTCAATGAGGGTTTGGACCATAACATTCTTCTTCTTATTTATTGAAGAAAGTTTGATAAATAGGGCAAACACATCGACCATAACTAGGTTAGAATCATCTTAGTTTCATGGTTTAGACTTTTGCGGCCTTTAGATCAAGATCAGAGTGTAGTATCTGGTCTTCTCATGTCAACAAAACATGGCATTAACTTCCCATTTTCAATTTTAAAAGTATTTTAATTGCTTTCTTCATGAATTTTAATTTGATTTTTTATATTTTTCCGTTTGACAAGTCTGAAAAATATGGAATGAAAATATTTCATCTCTGAACTTTGAAAGATTGGGAATTTCATTCTGAATTTCTGTGATAAGAAATTATCATTATTACTCACTGATCCAATCAGACTAATGTCTCCATCTTAGTCTTCGGCCACAGTACCCTCTGGCCTTCTTTGAGTGTCAGTCATACTTAATGACCTGATGAATTAACTGATAAGAAATATTCTTGTGGCATAACAACAGAATGAGAGCAATCCACCCCTGTGGATTGGATGAAGGATTCAGTTCAAATTTCCCATGAAGTTAGCAAGTACAAAAGACGCCTGAAAAAGACCAGAGGGTGCAACGGATGAGACTTAACAGTAGTAACCTAGGTAATGATGCCAGTCTAAGTAAATCAGCAAATAATACTGTTAAGAATGTTATCAAATATGAATAGAAATGTTTTTTTGCAATATGGTAATTTCTAAAGATATTTCTTTTCTGAATTTATAAAGTTCCCCTGCATTCTCTTTCCTTTTTAATTCTAACGCTACCCTTACTTATTCTCCCCAAGTCACCCTTCTCTCTCCTGCACACACACACACACACATACAAAAAAAAAAAAATGTATAAACCCACTTCTCGCCCCGCCCCTCCCACTTACGAAATGTCTGGTGTGTCTCCAAATGTCTGAAACATTCGGAAGATTCTGTGTTCAACCTTTCGAATGTTCCGAACCTTCAGCTGCAGACGCACGCACGTAGTTTGTGTGTTGTTGTTTATTTTTTCTCCAACCAGTCCTCGCACCCTTGGTTACCGGATACAACTGCAACAATTGGATCTGTTGCCGGCAGGCTCATCCATGTAGACAAGTCACAAGATCACAGGTTAGTCAGTTATTCCCTCAGAAGTTGTCACTCCTACATCTCTAGCCCAGGGTCGTCAGATCGGACCACAAGGAGAGATAATCTGAGTTTCATCGCTGAGATTCACCCGTCACGGGCGTACCAACTGGTATTGAACCTCTTCCTCCAGACACTCTCGATTTCCAAACTCGGTGCTATTTGAATGCCTGTGTTGGATGAGTCTCTGAGATAAAGCTCAGATTATCCCCCCCTTGTAGCCCAATGTGGCAACCCTGTAGTCATTGCAAAAAAGAAAAAAAAAAAAATCATACAAATGGTGCATTCTTTTTTCACTATCAGCTATCTGTTCTTGCAACCCCGATTTCCTCCCTCTTTGTGTTCAGAGACTTTCTCATCAGCATCTTTGTTCAATTATTTTTTATTTATTTATTTATTCATTTATTTATTTTTTTTCCATTTTCACCTTATTTTTATTGTGTTGTTTCTGCCTTTGGTAAAGATTCCGTTTATCCAGTAGTTTTTAGTATTTTTGTTGGAAAATGTACTTTTCTCCAAGTGTTCTGATGTTTTCAATGGATATGATCTTTAATTCTTCAAGAAATTTTTAAAGTTTTTTTAGGCAGAGATTTGATTTACTGTAAGTATAATGCTAAACTGGACCCTTCTTTTGTGCCAATTTGTATGGCTGTAAATTATTTGGTTAGTTCCTTTCTTACCATCATGGATTCCACACATTTTCATTATAAATATGTCTTATTTCAAGTTTTTCCAAGTCTGGAGTTGACTTTATTTTTCTACTATAACATGAAAAATTCTCAACCAATTAAGGGGAGGAAATTTTTGACTGTTGGTCTGTGCCATCACTTTAAACTAAACCATTATATAAAACTAAATTCTCCTACCGTGACTGTTAGGCAGCTCTCTCACTAATTGGCCTAAATTGAGGTCTTGTATATCTATGAAAATTCATTAGAAATCTGCAATGGCTTATTTGATTCTAATAAATACATTTATAACATTAAAATTTTGCTACCATGATTTGTGATCAAGTGGAATCCCCCCCCCCAGTTTTGTATCTGTCCCAAGCGTGGTGAGTTATGACTTGGGGTTAAAACAATTAATGTTCTTTTTATTTTGTCTTTTTATTATGTAGGCATAAATTTAGAACTGAATTTTCCCTAAGAAATCAAGGTCATATTCATTAAAAACCTGTCACTCAAAATAGCATATCAAAATACATAAGAAAAATTCATTTTCTTGAAAAAATACACAAGCTTACTAAGCTGAATCTTTACCCTGCCCTGCTTGGATATGTCCGTACTTTCTCTTGATATGCTTTCAGTGATTCTGAGCTATTTATGTGAACCCTATAGAGACTAGATTTTTTGACTGGTAAACTGGTTGAATCTATACTGAATCAGTTTGGAGTTCATCTTGACTTTCAATTAGTACTTGAATCCTTATAAATTTTCGGAATATGGCAAATGAAACTAATCTTACGCTTTGGTTTGTTGGGATCAGTTTCCTTGTGCTCCTCCCCCCAACATTTGGGGCGATGTACTCTCTGGTCTTCTTCAGGTGTCCGTCAGTGTTGAATAAAACCGTTCATTTGATCCACTGGTATATATTGTCATTCCTTTATCAATAAAATCCAGTGTCCTTTAAGAATTATAGAGTTTGTAAAATGTCAATGCTTTCAGCTAAAGCCACTCTACTTATCCACAGCATTTGAGTATATTCCTGCACTACCTGCCCCAGGGTTTGAACTCACAATTATCAGGGGAATAGATGAGATTCGCAGGTGCTTTTCATACAGGACACAGGACAATCTGGTTGTGATTTTCTCTTTTTGTTGTTGCCAAGCCTTGAATCCAATGTTGCCAGACATGTTCATAGCCTATTATAGTTAGAAAAAAAAAAAAATTTTCCATTCAATTGTATAGTACCATCTCATTTTTCCGTGTTCTATGAAAGAAAAAGGATTTACCTGAAAACTAGTTGGTTCTGAATCCCCCTAGTTTTCAATCTGGAGGGCTTTGCAGAAGTTCGTTGATTGGCTGCTCTTTCTTTTAATCTCCTCATCATGGTTGAATTGTCTTGAGTAGATCAATGAGGATCAAATGGACCCCACTTTAGAAGTGTATTACTTTGTATCTGTAAAATACAATTTTTTTTTCCTTTTACTTTTCCTTGTTTATTTTTCAAGTATATACTGAGTGAATCCAGGCCATTCCCAGGCCCAAGTTTATCAGAAAAATGGTCCGGTACTAAAGTATAGAGTTGCCAGTTGAATTCCCTTCCATGATTAGTGGGGGGGGGGGGGGTAGTCAACAGTGAATGGGAGCACCACCACCCCCTCTTCACAGGATTAGGAATAAAAGTTTCTTTTAAAAATTCCCTGAAGGTTATCAGGTGTTGTGTACACCTGGATTTGATTACAAAGACTGGGATTGAATAGGTGGGTACTCAATTTTCAATGAGGGCTGTTTGGTTAAGTGGGAATTGGGTGAAATTGATCTGCTCGGTCTATCAATATAACTCTTAAAATCATACTTAGAAAAGGGAAATAACTTCTGATTTATTTATTCCCCATTGACAGATTTTTTTTGAGTTTTTTGATTTTTTATTTTTTCAATTTTTCTAAGAATAATTTGATATTTGAGGTGTGGGGATATATGCCTAAATTATTCCAAGTGAAGAGAAATAAAAAAGGTAGTTCCAATTTTTTTTTTCCAAATTTTTTGTTGTAGAGCTGCATTTAAAAAAATTTTTTTGCCATTTTGTGGATTTTTTAGATAAATCACTCATTTCCTTGAATATTCTATATTCAAGTTGTCAGCTTTTTTAACCGTAAAAGTTTGATACTAATTGAATTGTGTCAGTATCAGTTGAACCCTTTAAGTGCCATCATTGCCGAAGAGTGACCACAAAGTCAATAGATGATATATACAAAAATATGGCCATCAATCTTCTATGCATATAACCCATAGGAGGTACACATTTATTGGCATAATTCTGAAGTAAAATAATGCAGTTGTTCAGTTCAGATTTTTACCATTATTCAAAAGTATGAAAAGTGTATAACTTTGAAATAAAATTTTGTGAAATGGTGAGAAAGTTGTTAAAAAAAAATTCTAAAATCTAAGTTGGCTACCGCCTGATGATGTCATCATATGTGAATTGGGTAATAATGATGTTTTCCTACATAAACCTTGTGCTATACTGATCATTTAATTTCTCTATAGCAACCTTCTATCATGAACCATTCTCTTTTTATAGCCGATGAAAGATGAAAAACATAGTCAAATATACAAATTTTTCTTCAAAAACTTGGTATCTCAACGGTTAAATCATGGACAAATGAATCAAGAATAGATTATTTGATATCTATTTAGATATTTCTGATTATTTGGAACTCAAGCAGGATTTTTTTTAATTTAAAAAAAAAATTTTTTTATCAATTGAAGAATGTCTTATAAATCTCATGAATTTGTTGGAATGTTTTACGATTTTAAAATAAAATGTCTTAGTAGCCTGCACAAAGATGTTGAACTTTTGAAATAAAGTCTGCTTGAATTATTCACCAGAACCACTTGAGTGTGTGGCTGCCAAGGTACGTTGAGAGTAATTGCTTTGTCCTAGGTTTTCTTAGAGAATCTGTGAGGTATTCAAAGGAATTTGTTCATTGTAATGAAGACGGTGGAAACAATGATTGTCCTGGAGCAGCTGCCAAGATATTTCACCAATATGATTTCGCCAGTGATGGAAATGGTTTTTGGGATGTAGGTATATCCTAATGTCCTCAGAGCAAATAATGAACATGAAAAAAAACCCTGAAACTTTGAGAAGTATGCAAATGCCGTACCCCTCCATTTCCATCCTTGAATGTCACACACAAATATCCCAATCACAAGTTATTAAATACCTTTTGAGAACTGTATTTATTTTGAAACAATTACACGTACTGAAATACATGAAATTGTTGAACTTGGTTTCATATTGGGCTGAGCAGGAAAGATCATTTTTTTGTGTTCTCCTTCCCAGCAGGAAGTGTTTGGATTGTGCGATCTTTTTGGACAGGGAACTGCTCTATCCAATGTTTCTCAAATGGGGGTATTCTTATCCCTAAAGGCACATAAGACAATTTATAGAGATATGCAAGGTTTGAACTTGATCGAATCTAGTTCCCTGAAATCAAGGATACACAATAGTGTAAGGGATTGAATGCTAAAGAAAAGTGAGCTGGATTTCAAGAAGTAATGTGGTAGTTTGAGTTGCACTGATGAAAGAATATGGATACTACATGTCTATTTTCTGTTCTATGGTATCCATACATTTTATGATATATTCTTCGCGAGGGGTACGCCAACCATCTTGGATTGGGTGAACGGGTGCTCTGGAAGAAAAGTTTGAGAACCCTTGGCTTTATCAATTCTTCAAGATGTTTTATATACTACAAGATCTGAAAAGTTGGTGCGAGTATTTCACTTTGAATTTTTTTCTCCTCTTGGTTATAAATATACAAAAATTCTAATATGAAGCATTCTTATTATCTGATATTTGAGAGGTCAGAGTGAAGTGTATTTCTAAAGCATTGCAAGGGATTGGACCACTAACGGATGATGGGTTCTAACTATGTAAACCCTACCACTTTGTGCCATTATGTTTGTGTGGGTGGATGTTCATTTTTGGAGTCCAGGTATTTCATGTCTCTTTTGCCTGAACCAAAGATGGGGATGCCCTCAAGACTGTGGCCAGTTTCTTGTACAGCAGGTACTTCAGGATCCTACTATTAGCCATGCAATGTACATGACCTAGCCAGTGAAGACAGCATTGTTGGAGTGAGATGAAAAGGCTCCAGATTTAAGCATGAGCCAGTACCTCGTTTGTGACATGGTCAGTCCATTTGACTCCCTGTAGATGACCCCGGCTGCAAAGTTGGAAGGTGTTGCTCCTGTCTTGTATGGTGTGTCAAGAACTGCTGCCATAGAGCAGTATGCTAAGCACAAAAAACTTTTACTCTGTGATCTTCGTGTGAGTGGCCAGCTTTCTGTTTCTCCAGACCCTCTTGGTCAGTCAGGCTAATGCTTTTCTGATCTTTCTGTTTAATTCTGTATTCAGGGATAGACCCTCTGTGACATTGGATTTGAGATATGTAAACTCTTGGACAGTGAGCAGCTGGGAATTTTTAATGATAATGGCAGGTGTAATTTTGATACCTTGCCACATCACATTGGTTTTTGTCACACTGATAGACAATCTCAGTGTGCTCTCAATGCAGCAGCATCTGCAAACAGCATTTCCCTTTTGAGCATCTCCTGTGCTTTGGTCTTTACCCTTGATTAGGACAGTTTCCCATCTGATCTAGTGCAGAGATAGACACCATTGGTTGACCTTTTGAAGGCATACCAAACTAGATGGGTTGAGAGCACATCCCCGCTTAACACTGCTGCTTATGTCTGAAGTCTCTGATGAAGAACTATCATATTGAATGGTGCCCATGTCTGTGTGAAATGACTGAATCATGCTGTCGAGCTTGGGTAGGCAACCAATTTTGGCTGAGATCCTGATGAGATTCCACCCAAAGTCATCAAGTGTGCAAAGAGCGTACAGCTATCTACTTGCACTGTTATGCCAATGCTGCGAGGAAGGAACTGTGTCTCAGGACAGAAAAGGGATGGACGCAATTGCAATAGCTACAGGGGGATCTCCTTTTTGGGGAGGTCTCCACCCGTGTGATTCTTGACAGATTCTTTAAAAAAATCGCTAGATGAGCCTACCCTGAGTCCAAGTGTGGCTTCAGATCAGAGCACTCTGTAACTGATATAATCTTCTTCTAACAGCCCCAAGAAAAGTGCAGAGAGCAAAGAAAACCACACTTTATCACTTTTAGAGATCTTATGAAGGCCTTCAATGTTGTCATCAGAAATGTCTTGTTTAGGAATATGTGGAAAAACAATTTCAGATTTGTACTTGCTGAACCCATTTCTAATGGATGATGGGAATTTCTCATTGCAGTTCTATGGCTCATTCAGTAAAATTCCGATTTCATTCTGATTGAAGGCAACTCAGCTTTGTGCATCAGGGCTTTTATCTTGCAATGGATGACTATTGCTATTTGCCACCTGCCTTGGTTGATGCTTTTAGGTCAAAAATGGTCAAGATTATTTCCATGAAATGTTGGTATTGAAAGTGTGGGTTCGAGAGTTCATTGGAGCTATTTCTTTATTTCCAATTTTGGACTATTGGCTTAAGACTTAATTAACCCTAAAAATTGTGATAAAAAGTAAGTATAAGATGAAGTTGAATTGGTAATAAAATTTCAAAATTGTTTTGTTATCTGGAATAAATCATTTTCTGCTATTTGTTTGTTTTTTCAATATTTGATCTTCTTATATAGCAACCTGATGCCACTCTTTAAAGCTATTCTTTTTCCAAATCACTAAAAAGACGACACTTATTAAGCATGAAATCTTTCACATTAGATCAGGGGTAGCAAATCCTTTTGAGATCACGTACCCACATTGGCAAAAATCTTCTTGTACCCATGGGAATTTTTGAGCAGCAGAATATCATTTTCATCATACTTGTATTTCACAATATATTTAATGGAGAAAGAGGAGAAAATGGTTGAAAGCATTCTTAAAGTCATCTGTTTTGACAATCAATAACTGAGGTGACAGCTGATAAATTAAAGGTTGCTGTTTTAAAAAAAACAACTTTTTTATAAAATCACAGAAAAATAATATCTCCTGCATGCCAATAAAATATTTTCGCATGCCACAGGATCACCACCCCCTAAACTAGAGGGGCTATCACAGTGATTCTGAACATGGTGTGTACACCCATCAAGGGGAAAATTTGAATATATTGGGGGAATAGGGTGTGAAAAATGAAAAGTGTCCCGTGACTCAAAACCGAGTTGTGTTGACGCTTAATTGACCAACTCCTAATTATACGTTACTATTAAAAACCAATTTCTATAATAACTAATGCTTTGCTCATTAACTTTCTGGGGTATAAAAGTGATGAGGTAATTCCGTTGTTGTTGAATTTCACACAAGAAATCACAAAAATTGTAGAAAGTGCCCTGTAGTTCATGTCAGTATTTTTTTTTTTTCCTGAATAGGCTGAATTTTGTTACATTTCTAAGATTTTGAAAATTTAGGGTGATATTATTATAGCATGTCATATTTGATGAAAGTTTGTAAAACTTGATTGGAAATTTTTTTTTCTTGTTGGAAATTAATTCTTTTTGATTTAAATTTTTTCTCCTTTATCTAAAACTCAAAATTTTCATAAATTTTTTAATCAAATTATTGAACCTTTTAACACAGTTTTAAAAAAATTATTATATAGGGTACATAGATTATTTTTGAGCTGCTGAACAAAAAAGGATCAAGAACCACTGATGTGTTTATATACCAAGGATAGATTTGCTAATGTGAAAATGAGGCAGTGGCTCATATTGAAGGAGGGAAGTGACCCTATTACTACTACTACTACACAAGCTTACTAATTCCAAAGTTTTATCAGTAAATACTACTATTTATCTATTTTATTTTTGTTACCCATGTTTAATTATAATACCTAAAATAGGAAAAGTAGCCGAGGGAATCTATCCTTTCAATGTAAATAACAACTGAACGGCTTGGACCGTTGAGTAGTGATGAAAAAAAAAAAAAACTGTTAAAATGCTGGGATGAAGGTAAATAGTTGCTAAGAATTAGTAGTAATGGTATACAATACTTCATCTAATTGGGAATGTTGAAATAATATCATACATACAAACTTTTGTTTGGACCATCTAATCTTTTCCTTGCATTTTTGATGTTGACACAATGTTTTGGCCGATTCATTCCACAGTCTTCTTCAGGTGTAATATGTAATATCCGTAAGGAAAGAGTCTCTCTTATCAGTCTCATCCTCCGGTGGTGTAAAAAAAACTATTGAACAGAAATGAATCTGACGAAACGTTGTGTCATCATCAAAGATAAAAGATTAGATTATCCAAAGAGAAGTTGGTATGTTAATGGCTATTCTAAATATTTGCACAGCAAATATAAGCCTTAACCTGAAACAAAGAATTTTCAGGGTCCCTTTATATGCTGGCATAAACAGTTGTCCTTAAAATCTTCTTTTTTTTATTTTATATGCTTTTCTTCTAATACCCATCTCTTTCTAATTCTACATTTCTAGGCTTTTTTGATAGTCCCCACCCCCCACCCAAAAAAAGCTTACATCTCTAAAAAGGGGAAAAAAGTTAAAGTTGCAAGTTCTTTTTTCACCAAATAAAATCTCAACTCATGGTGTTAATTTGGGGCTATTTTAATTTTCGTAAGCTGTCGGTATGAATGGATGGTAGACTCAACTCAAAGATGCTCTTTTTAGAGTGAGTAAAATGGATGTAGGGTTTTTTAATTATCTCCCTCTCTCCCTTTTTTTTTCTTCCCCCTTTCTTATCTTTTCTTTCTCCCTAAATCTGACTCGATATTGTTCTTCTTGTAATGTTGTTTCACACTATTCACACCATTAGACACTCATTTCATTATTATTAATTTTTTATTACTAATATACCTTGATCTTAATTTTTTTAGTTATTTTTATCACAACTTGACTCAGGGCATCAATCTATCGCAGTGAGTAAACAGCAAAGATCAGAAATGAAGAGAAAAAACTCTCTGTGGTATTGCAGTTAGGTATTTACCAGACTTCTATTGGTCAAAAAGGCAGTGAGTTCAAGTCTCACTGGGAACTTATTCTTCATTTTCTATCCGCACTACTACCTACTGCTGTAGATTGAAGGCCGACGATAAGTTGTGATAAAAACTAAAAAATTGAAAAGCAAATATTCAAATAACTTCTAATTTCCTTTCATCATTTGACTACTAATATTTATTCAACTAATGCCAGCTGTTTCATTTCAGTGTAGCAATAAAATAATTGAAATAAATAAATGAAAAAATGTCAAACTAAAACCATTATCAAGGAAAATTAAAATGGAGTCTTCTTGAAAAAATGAGTATTTTTGAGTCTAATTTTAAAGAATTTTGGTTTATTTTTTGTATTTGGGGCTGTATTCATTTTTTTTAAAAATCATGTTATTTTAATTTGTTGAAAATTATTAAACCGTTTCCAGTTAAACTGTGATCAAAAGTTTAACTATAAATAAATTGTAATTTGCTTGTAAATTTTTTTTTTTTTCTTAATAAAAGAATTCCTTTGACAGATTTACACAACAATGTAAATCAAAAATATCAAGTAAGCATTTTTACTAATCTTTTTTTTTTTTTTTTAAATTGTCAATAAATGCAAATGCTCAATATTTTTTTTTCTCTCTCTCTTTAGGATTGGAAGAAACATTGGTTTGTCCTTGATGCAAATTCATTACGATATTTCAAAGATGCAAAAGCTGAAGAAAACAATGCTCTGGATGGGAAAATAGATTTGTCAACATGTTACTCCATTGAAGAAGCTGAAGTCATTCGCAATTATGGCTTCTCTATCAAGGTATGCAAAGCTGAATGATTATTTAGGTTTATAACATTGTCTTGTGTTTGTGTAAAGATTGTTGGGGGTCGCAGAACTATCCATAGGAAGAAATATCCAAGAAGATGAAGTTATGAAAAGATGTATGGACAAAGTTGGCTGTCAAATGATGAGATGAATTTCACAAATTGGCAATGATCAGAGCAATTCATTGGGTGAACTGAAGAAAACTGGAACTCTGCAATAACTAAATGATTTGTCAGTCTTTAGTAAAGTTTTCTTTGGTCTCTTATTGGCTTCTTCATTTAGTTATTGTTATGTTACTATTAAGGTCTATTCATATACTGTCTTAGTAGCTATTGTTATTATGTCATAGGGAGGTCTCAAAATATCCTTCTCATTACTGCTTCAAGCACAATATTCCCTCTGGTCTCCTCCTGTTGTAGTTTCAGGTGCATTTAGTAATCTTTAAGGGACTTGATAACAACCCTTAATTTCATTCGTGGTAATATACTTAGTATCAGAACTCATTTCATTCATAGTAACATACCACTCTTATGTGTGTGGTCTGTCCAGAAAGTATCCAGCCATTGATTTAATGAAGAAGAATAGCCTACCTAGGGTAATGCTATCTTAGTTCACTTCAAAGTACTCCACTTGGAACTGTAAACACACATCTCGGCATTGCCTCCTTTCTTCAAAACAGATGCAAGGTCATCTTTTGGGATTGCCATCAGCTGCCTCATCACATTCTCCTTAATCTCTTCCATGGAATGAAATCTCTCTCGAAAAAGCCATACGTTGTGGAGGAACCAAATGTAGACTGTAAGGGTGATGACAAACCTGAAGTTTTGCAAAAAAAAAAACAAGTACAAGATGTGAAGAATGAGTCACTCAGTCATTATGAATGCAGTAATCATTCAGTGGCATCTCACTGCTGACTGAGTAACCCCATGGGAGAGGGTCTGTTCACACAAACGCAGTAAGGTCCCTTCTGGTCGTTTATCTAGTTTCATCGAGGATGTGTCACTGGTTCTCAAGATATTCAAAATGGCTGGATAGTTTTGTAGATGGAGCCAATGTAGAAAAATATCTTTTCCAATAGTTCAAGAGGTATTTTTGATACTATTTTTTTCTTTTTTTTTTTTTCTGTGTGTAATGTATATTAAAATGAATATTTAATTCTTTTGACAGAACCAAAATGGAGAATATGTATTGACAGCAATGACATCAGGTCTTCGAAAGAACTGGATGCAAGCAGTAAAAATCTGTGTTGAAATGCTTACTTGGAAAGAACCACCCAAAAGCGTCAGGCGGCACCACTCAGATGTCAATCCAGGAAATGTTAACAAAGCACTTATGATTCATGAAATCTCTAAAAGCAGCGGTTCCAGCTACTTCAAATCAATTGATTCAGCTTCAGTAAATAGTAAAGAGAGCAAGGATAGCTTAAGCCAAAAAAGCTCACCGTCTTCCGAATATGCTGTAGATTATGCTCTGCCATCTAAGAGCCAAAAGTTTGGTAGTGGTAGCAGTGGCACAGGCACCAGCAGCCTTGGTAGCAGTACCAATTGGCATGCTCCAATTGGCCGCTACGTGGAAGGCAGTGATAATGCCCTCCTTAGTGGGGATCTGCACAAAAAGAAGCTTGAAAGGACTGAAAACCGTTACCTGCCTCATCGAACCAAGTCCCCGAGTGCCCGGGTTAAAGATAAAACCCGATCAAAGCTGCCCAAGCTTTTATCCCCACCCCCTGAAACTGAGCAGCAGGGTTATAATATTGATTCTTCTTATTCTGCTCATAATGAGTCTGGTTCATCAGAGGAATATGATCCTTCATCAGGTCTGGTAAGTGATTGGGACAAGCTTTTAACTCTTTTTAGCCATTCCCTTCCCCCAATTCCTTCTGGTTATTGATTATTGGTGGTAATCATTAATAGAAACTAGTGTCTTTCACTGGAATAATTAAAAGCAGAATTCAGAATTGAGCAAATGAATGCCCATTGGTTATTTGAAGTTGCATATGTAGATATATTTCAATTTTAAATCTTGAGGTTCAAATATTTTTTCCATTTTAACACTAGATGTGTTTACAATGAATAGCATGTGTCAAACAAATCTACATCTTATATATGTATGTGTTGACCAGTGACTTATTGAAATTAATTTGATATATTACAAAAAAAATTGAATTAGCCATCTATTTACCTGTGTGTGTGTATATATATATATATATATATATATATATATATATATATATATATATATATATATATATAATAATGTTTATGTGTGTGTCACAAAACAATCAGGTAAATCATTATTCCTTCTCTAAAATTTACTTTTGAATCCAATTTCAGGTGATCATCTAAGTCCAGGGTTTCTGAACTCATTTTAACCTATCACCTGCTTCTATTTTTTTTCGATTAAAGCAATTGCTCTCCCTCTCAATTTTTTTAGTAAAACAAAATAACATTTTACTTACATTGTTTATTCAATGTAACCCCTGAGTTATTTGTGGCTAGATTCTCAATATTTAGATTGGTATTTTTTTGTTTGAGTCTTATGTCTATTTGCAAGCATATATTAGTTCTACCACTTTCCTTTGTCAATATTTTATTGACTGCATTGAGACTAAATTCAACAAAATATGTTGAAAAGTGCAATATCAGCTTATCTTTTTGTTGGATTTACTGACATAAAACAAAAGATCTCTTTTTTTTTCTTTTTAATTCATTTTTATCTGACAATCTTTTACCTCCCTCAACCAAAATTTTGTCCCTTCGGAGGGATATTTCCCATGTTGAGAATGACTGGACTAAGCTAACCTTTGATGGGTCATGCATTTAAGTTTATCTGTAATTATTTGATGGTTCTGAAGTTGATGGTAAAATGTGTAGAATTCCTGAATGTTATTGAAATGGTCTCATTTTGTTCTTTCATCTTGGCAGCAAGTCTTCGGGTCTTCAACGCAAGTGCCACAAAGAGGGTTGTGGTAAAATATGAGAAGCAATAAGAAGTGAAGCTAATATATTGTTTATTACTCGTAAGAATTGTTTTTAGTCAGTTAATGACCCTAAACATGCCCCTGACTCTAAATTAATTAATCACTACGGTCCTCTGTATAAAAACTTTCTTGAATCACATTCTCTTTGCTTATTGTTGCTTCTTGTATTTTACAGGGAGTGACCACAAACTGCTTCCTGTTTCAAGAATTTTTTTGTTTATGAATTTTTTTGCATTCAGAAGATAATTTTCTACTAATTTCTTTGAATTTCTTGTTGCAAACTGTTACATTTTATACTTTGCATCTTGAGATGAGAATTTATTTTTGCTTGTTTTTTTTTGTTTGATCTTTTTTGTTTGTTTTGGACACAATATCTTTTAGTTTTGTATTTATTTATTTTCTGTTGCTCTTTTCCTTTTTTCTTTCTCTCATTTCTTCTGGTCGTCTCTATCTCTTGTGTCAATCTTGACTTGGTCTCTCTCTCTCTCTCTCTCCCACTCTTCTCCTATAAGACCAATCCCCCCCATCTGACTTTTCTTTTCCTCGCTCTAATTCAGATTTTTATATGTATATGTACGTTTCATATTACCATGTTAGAAATGTATTATTTCTTTTTCATTATAGATTGTTGCTTTATGTTTTATTTAAATGTTTTGCTTCACAGAATTTGAAGAGGGGATGGCTATTCAAAAAAAAAAAAAGGCCTCTCATTCATCTGTTGTTTTACTTTTATCCTTTTCGATAAAAATGTTGGAACCTGGAGATTGTTTAACAAGTTTCATCAACCAGTTTCAGGATATTCAAAATGGCAGAATACTTTCAGAGATGAAGAAAAATCACTAACTCTGTCCCTTTTTAAAAAAGATTTAAATAGGATATTACGAGAATGATGGAAAATTGAAAGATCGACAGATTTTTAAACCTTTCTTTAAAAAAAGCATTTACTAAGATCCAGCTTCTCTCAGACAATTGAATCTTTTCTTCCCATCCTTTTTTCCAGGCCAAAAAAGTAGCCTTTTATATACCAACCAGATCAATCCATTTGAGCAGTGTTAAGTATACAGATGTGACTCCATTGCCAACCAAGTATTCTGTGATTCCAAATTATACCCGGGGGAGCTCTCCAACACCTGCTTTGCTAAGCAAAGAAAACAATAGTGTTGAAGTCTGCATTCGATTGACAAGCTGATCTATACAGCTTCCTTCAACTCCCTCACTTACCTGGATTGACTGAGTGTTTGGTTGGCTGTATGGTCATATCTGCTAGAATGGATTGACTTGGTTGGTATTTTTAATGACCACAATTTTTCCTTGTCTGGTAAAGAAAAAAAATGATTTGCCTCTTCCATTGAATTATATGCCTAATGAAGGCTAAAGAATGGATTTGCCAAAAGTTGATAATATCAAAAATGGGAAGATTGGATCGTCTGAACAGAAGTTGGAAAGTTAATGACTCTTCTCGAAGTTATAGACAAAATATTTGCAAAATTTCCTTTCTATATTTAAAAAAAAAACTCTTTAGGAGTATATTAGAATTGAGATTTTTCTATACGCATTTGTCCGAAAATTTTAAATTTTACCTTAATTGAATAAAATATTCCTGAATTCATTATTATAAACTAGAAAGTGCTCAGAGAATGCATACCAATATCACTAAAGATTGAATGAAATATATAGGTACGATGCAGGGTAGGTAACTGAAAAATTCCTGGATCGGCTCCAAAATCCAAACATTTAATTCTTCTTTAGTCCAGAACATACCTGTCTACAAAATGTCCTTGAAATTCATTGAGAACTTGTGGAGATATAGTGTGTACAGACAAATAAACAACAGTAAATTCATGTGCTTTTTCCAACTTCATAGACAGCAATAATAATTTTTTTTTTCTTCTAAATTATCCGCTCATTCTTAATGTGTCTTCCAGAGGGTGGGGAGAAGCCATTGTTTTAAAATGGTTGTTGAATTATTTTTTCAAAAAGTAGGAAAAAATAGTTTTTGCCCATGGATTTATCAAAGAATTTGTATATATATATCAAAATGTTCAGTTCAGTAATTTTATCATTTTAATGGCCATTTTTATTATTTTCCTAACTTTTGTAAATATGATTAACATGATATGCTTTATTACACATTTTTCAGTCCTGTATAATCTCTCTAGTGTCTGCCATTGCTGTAATAACAAATTTTCAGGATGCCTGGGTTTTTTTGAGAAAAGGAAATGAATTTTTATAAATGGAAAGGAATTTGAATATTTAAGTTCAAGTATAGATAAGATGTATATGTTTATATTTTTTCCTTAGTATGTCTGTGTTTTGAAAAAGGTTAATTCATTTATTCATTTACTGCATCTGTCCCATCATAATTGTTACATTTAGTGTATGAAATGTACATGCAAATGTAACAAATATTATGGGACATAAGTAGTGTAATTTTTCCACTTGAGACATTGATATTTTCCAATGCATTTGAAAAATATCAATGATTGGCTGTAATATCTTCATATAAGATTCATGCTCGTTTTTTTTTATTGCATTCATTTAAAATTGTCCAAACAATTTTTAAAGGATGAAGATAATCTGAAATGGCATAAGTGTCACAAAGTGATTTTGTTGAGATGAAATACCTTATATTTCGGTGGATAATACGACCGTAAGACCAGAACCAAATTTTAGTCTGAATTTCATCAGTGGATTAAGATGACCCTAACTACCAATATAGTGAATACCATATAAAAAATTGAATTTTGTCTCTTTCTTTTCTTTTTTTTTCTTTTTAATCATAGTTATTTTCTGATTTGTAATTTCACATCCCATATCAAAGTTTTCAGTAAAAAACCAGCTAATTTAATTTCTGTGTGCTTGACTTCATAGAAATCTGAATGTTTTTATTGTCTAAATTTTATTTTATAGAGATTTCATAAAATATAATAAATTGATCAACTGAAGAAAAATGTTTCTGCAATTTTTTCTTACAAAATTCCCTTTTCATGAATAAATCAATTGATGAATGGTTAAATATTGAAAATTTAATTGAAATCCAATTATTAATTTGCTGTCAAAAGTGTGCACAGACGCTTTGGGTCAGCTCTTTCAAGGTCATTCATTTTTGTATCTGGCCTATTAGACAAACTATTCTTTGGATGATTCAAGTGTTGTCTTATCCACCTAGATATAAGTAATTGCTCATTTTACCCGAAACTCTTACTGTACTGTATCAGTCATTCTTTCATAATGTGAATAGATATAAGAAATATCGACAAAATCACTTACAGCTTGTTTATTGGAATATTAATTACGTACAAGAAATATATTCAGGGTTGCTTTTATCGTATATATTTATAATTGATATTACTCAAATCTCTCTTACCTCAATTCCATGAGTTATTCTGACTGGTATTCTCATCCTGATCGTTTTTATCTAGAGATCTCTTTTATGGGACACCATACCACTGAATGAATTATACACCTCAAGAAGGTTAGAGAATTGTATTGGTCAAGATACTAGAGATAAAAAAAAAATGCAAGGGTGAGAATATACATCCAAACAACTCCCGGAATAGTGACAAGGGCTCATTTCTGAATTTCAAGCAATGCTCTTTTACAGTTCCTATTACAAATACCATTCTTTTAAAGCATCCTCCTTGTATCATTGTTTTGTGGGTTTTTTTTTTAAATGAAATTGTTTAGCTGTATAAATGTCTGCTTGAAATCATGCTTAGTAAAAAGAACACACAGAAAATTGTCTTTAACTGGAAAATAAACATGCGATTTCAGTGGTGTAGTGCACTGTCCATATACTACTAAAATGCTCTATTGAAATAATTTACAAAAAAGAAAAAAATTAGTCAATATATGTCCTGATAATCATCCCTAATGGCTCCAAATGCCTCTGAGATAGGTTTGATTTAAAAAATGGAGGGGTACCTTAATGAATGTCTCTCGTCCCCTAAGAGCAGGCAGCCCTGTGTTCCCCTCTATTTTTTTTCTATCACTACACCACTATGCAATTCTTCTTACAAGAGGTGGGAAAAACAAAATGGATTCCGATCACTTGTAATGTTTTTATTTGGGTAGCTTGGGGTGGGGGGAATATCGGATGTTGAGAGTTTCCATACAGTCTGTGTGCTTCTGCTATTTTGGAGTTTTTTCAGGATTTAAGAACTTTCATTCACTGTAGATTATTTTTCAATGGTTTTAGGATCATAGTGTTCCGTCATTTATGGATTCTTCGGAAGACCAGCCTGATAGCACATTGTCTGCAGGGGATGGGATGCTCGTTGATTTGCTTGAGACAGAGGTAAAGCAACAAACTCTATTTTTCTTTTGCATTCACTGTGGATGGCTTGCTTTAGCATCTTTTGAATTTGCTCGTCACCCCTGCTGCTGCAGTATGGCTTTCTTTGTCTTGTGGTAGTTTGCCCTATTGTTATGCACAAGTCACTTTTTCTCTTATCTCCGTCATCTTCCACCTCACCATGACTTCCCTTTCCAACTTTGTCTGTTTTGTTCCATAGCTTTATTTCTCACCTCTCCACGCCTGCCTCTTTCCGCCTTTAGGATGAGATTGGTGCGACATCATGCCAGATTTGATTTTAAAGCTCAATTCTTTTTTCTCTATGAATATCAGATAAAAGTATGATATTCTGTGTATAAATGCCTTTTGGTACAAGTTTTGTGGTCTCTAAAAATAAGTGCAGTCTTTCCTACTGAGCTAGTGCTATTGCTTCAATTTTTGTATTTCATATATCAATGACTGTGGTCCCAAATTACCTATCCTGAACCTTAATGTGGTACAAAAGGGATGTCAGTAATGTTTTATGTATTCTTGCATTCATCTCAATGATGAGTTACATCTTGAAGAATTCATGTTTGAATTGATTTTCATTGTAATGCTTTGAATTGCTTTCAAATAAATTAATAATAATTACTACTTGTCATTTTGGACTACAGTCATTAGAGTATAGAAGGCGAAAATAAGGCAATATTACTAGCTCTGTAGAAAGGATTTTTTTTTTTTAGGGACCATACTACTTATACTTGCCATTTTTATGTCTAAGAAAGGAAATAAGGATAACTATTTTTAGTCTGTGACTTTTTGAAGCCATGGGTTTTGTTTTGGAGCCAGTTTTGTCCGAGCCTTTTTGCACAAATATTTTTCTTTGTAGTTCTAGTTCAATAGCTTTGTTGAAATCTCTATGGTGAGGGCTATAAATTAAAAAAAGAAATTTTTTGTGTGTAATTTTTTTTTTTTTTTTCCAATGATATGCATAATTTAACACTTGAGAAAAATTTTTTAGCAATTTTCTGATTTTGAATAAATTATTCTGTTCATAACCCACGTGAGTAAAATTAAATCTTTTTGAATTTTTACTTTACCCCCACCCCACGAGACAAACTTGGCAGAGAGCTTGCTTTAATGTTAATATTTATGAAATCTGCATGACCCCCCCCCCTCATAAACATTGGAAGTTAGTCCTGATTGTTTATTATAGTGTATCAACATTACAGGAAAAGAAATCCTATTAAATACAAAGTAGAAACAACTTGTTAGGGACCCTGATACTGGAGCAAATAATCAGCAAAAGTAAATTAAGTCCTTGGGTAATATCACCAAAAGAAAAAAATGTTATTCCTCCAACATGGCTCTCGTTCTAATACCCAACGTATGCTCCCCACAATTCAAGGAAAATAATTGATGATCCACAAATCGTCTCCCTTGGTTATCTGTATTAATGATATACAGCTAGTTTTCTTATATACAGGTATGCATCACTTAAATCCAGTTTACGTTCTGGCCAGTAGGATGTTAGGTGAACATCATATAATACTATTTAAGTCTATTATGGCATACCAGATCATGGCTACACGTCTTGTACTGACTAAATAGCCAAAGTTATGTACTATATTGCAAACAGTCTCTCATCATGTGCACATTTTTAAATGAAACATTTCAAATGAAATATTTTAAATCTATGCTTATATTTGTTCAAGTTTGTGTCTATATTCGCTTTCTCTGGCCAGAGCTAATGATTCAAGATTCTCACAAAATGTGCAGGATTAAAATGTGCAAAAAAATCCACTATGTTAGGTTTTGAGTAGTTTTGAGGAATGTGTAGTGGGCTCTTTTTACTATATGACTATAATGCTGAACTGGATACTCAGTTTGTGCTTCCAGTGGAAAATTATGTGATGTTATATTAGAATACTTATTCTGATTACTTTTATTCTTCGAAAGAATTTTTTCACATGACTCCATCTTCTGTCTCCAGTATATTTTTTTATTTTTTTAAATTTTATTTTAATCATTTTTACAGAACATTAATTTTGGAGGGAGGTAGGGGGATTTTCTATTAATATTACTTTGTTGATGAATCATATTTCCAAAATACGAAATTTGGGCATTTGAGGTTATGTAGATATGGCGGGAACATTTATTTTTCACTTTCAGGGGGAGAGGTCAAAATCCATGGCGAAGATTTTTAAATTTTAGCGATCAAAATAGAGGGGGATTTTTTTTCTTTATTCAAGTTTCAAATTTGGACCAAACTTTTTTTCCACTATTAGGGGGCAAAATAGAGGGAACTAATATTTACTTTTAGGTGTAAAAATAGGAATTCAAGTAACTTCTCTCATATAGGGGCAAAATTGAGGGGGAATTTTTTTTTTCACCTCCCAAGTGTTAAATTTGAGTGGGAATGTTTTTTCACTTTTATGTGCCAAAAAAAGAAGAAACGTTTTTTCTTTCCCAGGGATAAATAGCATGGGGAAACTTTTTCTTTTATGTTGATTTTCTTTGGGAGTTTAAAGTGAGGGGAAAATGTTGTTGTATCTGCAGTTATTTCCCCCGCCAGTTATTATTGCTAGTATCATATATAATGTGCATCACTTGGCTAGTCACATAGCTTCTGCAAGTCTAGGCCTGCTTATGTACAGACATCAGCTGTTTACAATTGCAAATCTTCATACTTCATTCTGAACAGGAAATTCTGTTGCAAGTATATTTTTGATATCAAATAAAATAGTACTGTACAAGTACTGTCTGTATTATAGTACAGTTATGTATATACAACAATAGATATGTATTAGTAAGCGTAGTACAGGCTAATCTAGGTTGAGAAATCTTCACCATTGTACACCTTTGTCTGCTGTTATGAATTCCAATACATTCATAATTTAGTGCTTCAATACCATTTTCCTTGCAATTCTTTACCCCCAAAATTAATTAAAGAATTTGAGAGAACTAAATACATAAGTCTTTACCCCCAAAATTGATAAAAGAATTCGTAAGAACTAAATACATAAGTCTTTACCTCCAAAATTGATAAAAGACTTCCTATTACGTCCTAATAGCCAGTCAATGTTATTAAACTTTCAAAACTTGATTGTACCTTCGACATATATGCAGTCGGATATTTAGTGGACGGACATTAAACAACACATACCTGTACTTGCTTTATTATCAATCCTTTATCATTAATTGTCATACATTATAAATACCTTATATTATCACTGATCACGTCTTTACTGTCACACCGAACCCAACGACTTCTTAATGTAGTCCTTCAGTTCTTGGAAAGAATAATAAGAGCATGAATTGATCATTATTAATAAAATCCACTAAATCTGGGAAGTTTCAACAAGTTTAAACATTTATCCCAATACAAAGGAAAAAGGAAACCCATTATTATTTATTTATGTGCCAATTTTCTAAATACTCCTTGGTACTTCTCCAAGCGTATCAGTTATCATTTTTGTAGATTTAGAAAAGACTTGTCATAATTTTTCTCCTGTTCTCTTAACTTGATTTTTTTTTTTCTCTATTTTGTTTTTTGTTTTTTCTTGAATTTACAAAAAAAATTTTAATTCAGTTTTATTTTACAAATTTTTTTTTTTTTTTAAATCTTCCACTTACACTTGAGGTGTCATGGGAAGGTGGAGATGGCAGGCGGTCTCATTACTTTCATCTATCTGCTTCCACTTTCCTCCATTCTACTTAAGCAACCTACCATAGTCCACTTCTAGCTTGCCAGGTCTGTCTAAGTATTGAACATGGGCCTTACCCTGCCATTATGGCCCATGACGTACTGGCAGGGAAGAAGAGATCAATACAGGCATCAGTGTGAGTGCATGCCGATCTCATTCTTTGTGACATTATCCATGCGGCCACTCACACCTCCTGTTCTCTCAATAGAACCAAAATAAATAAATTAGTCATGAAATACCTGATTTTAAATTGTTACTGCCTGTGGATAGAAATACAATCTTGGAAATGTGTCCTGGTTATTAAAAAGTCAATTTAGTTCGCAATGTTTTCAGTATATATTGATTTAGGTATATTCACAGACCTTTTTCAGGTGATAAACAGTGGTCTAATGCTTAAAAAAATAAGTGAGGGAGTGCAAGGATGCCTTCTCTAGCAATATAATTGATTGAAAAATGAATCTAAAATGTTGCAAACGAAGTCACATAATTCTTGTGTTTTGAATTTTCAAATTTAGGGCATAATTTCAACAGCTAGAACTTGTTCCTGAAAAATATTTTTAATGATTTAACTGAAGATTATAATTTACATAAAACTATCTGATTCTATTTATGTGTTTGTGACTTCTAAGTGACCAAAACTGCATTGTAGCCAGAGGTTGAATCAAGGTGTCCTTAAAATGCTCTTACCTAAAGAATGCAAAAAACAATCCAAGTAATTTGTAACTTGATAATGATAGCATGGGGTCTGTGTTTTTGCTCACCCCTATGTATATCATAATGATATTTGTGTCAAGGGAGATACATATCAAGTGATAATAATAGAGTAGTTTAGTTTTCATTATTTATATGCAAATGTGTAAAAAAATCTGTGTTCATTCTGTTCACATCCATTTGTATTAATTTTCTCTCAAATGGTGACCCAAGGGGTCACAAGGTTGTATAGTTGTCAATACATCCTCCCATTTTGATTAATGTTTGCATCGGGTACATTAACAAGAAACTAAATAATAATGCAGACAGATCTTCTGTTTAGAACCCCCACCACCAATCAATAAAATGCAGGGAGTTTCAAAAGTTACTTTACAAGTTTTTTTCAAAGCAAAGTGACGAGAACTTTGGAAAATTAGTACATATAATAAATGTTTGAAAATTTAGCCAAGTTCAGGTAGGATTAGGTAGACCTCAACATATGAGCTATCTTCTTCATAACTCTTCAGCTGACCAAGCAGTTGACACAGGCATTCCCAATATCAGCAAGCATTTTGAGTGGGATGTTTGCTCAACAATCTTTCAATCGAGGCTCAAGTTCATAAAGGTCTCTTGATCTTGTTGAATAAACTTTGCTCTTGATGTAACCTCTCAATAAGAAATTGCTAATCCTAACCAGGCAGTGATTTTTTTTCACCTTGCTTCTACCCTTAGTATTATTATCATGATAATGGGTCTAGATGTCAGGCTCAACTGTCAACAAATTTCTTAGCTATTGAGCTATTGATTGATATCAATCTTACTAAGATTGGACAAAATCTGAAAAAAGACAATGTATAGTCACTTTTGAGACACTCTGTATTAGATATGCAATGTTGGCTGTAATTCAAAGACTGTTGTGTTGATTATTGTCCTTACTGTTTCAGTGTGCTTCCTTGCTTAGATTGACTTTTTTTAAAATTTGAATTTTTGTTTTTTGTTGTCCGCAATACATTTTAAGTCTTTTGTGAATAAGCTAAAGACAAATTGTTCTTGGCTGGTTGTAATTCAGCTCAAATGGAATCAAAATAGGCCTCGTCTTTTATCCAATATAGGATCTCTTCTAGTGAAGACTGCTGTTGATCTTTCTAGGGTTTAAAGTACTTGCCTCTATCACAGGAGCTGATACTTTTGACTCGAAATCATTAATAATTTTTTATTAGATGAAGTATTGTAAATAATGATTTACTATTCACTTTTATCTTTAATTTTTTTAGTTTCCTTTTACTGCAATTAGGCTGGTTTATGAGGAATAAGCTTAAAACCATTATTTTACTTCATCTAATAAAAATGAATAATGTTGATACTGATACTACCAGTTTGTAAACAGGGGAGCATGAAGTTCAGTACAAAGAGTAAGTTCAAAGATTTGAGCTTCTGCTCACTAGGTGGCTTTGGTAGAGCGGAAGGGTCTAATCGTAGCTTCCTTTTAGCATAACGGATGTGAGTTTGAGTCTTTCCTGAAACTTATTCTCTCTTTTTGATCAATGCTGTTTACTTACTGCCAAAGGAAGTCGGCCTGAGTAAAGTTGCAATGTAAAGCAACTAAAATGATTAAGATGAAATTTAGTGATTATGTTAATTGACAGTACCTCCCCATTTTACTTGAAGGGG
The DNA here is from genome assembly GCA_963457665.1 of Thysanoteuthis rhombus. NCBI lineage: Eukaryota > Metazoa > Mollusca > Cephalopoda > Oegopsida > Thysanoteuthidae > Thysanoteuthis > Thysanoteuthis major. The sequence continues at coordinate 20,855,740 of OY735209.1, forward strand.
AAAGTTTGTGTTCTCTTATTAGAAGTTTTTACTGGAATTAATTTTATTTCATTTTTTTTTAAATTTTTTATAAAGCCTGAGATACATTATTAAATATTGCATAATGTATAGATATCTGTTATACTGTGTGCATTTTTTTCATACTTGTAGATATTTAGTAAGTTTAGCTTGATCAAGATGAAGGTTATAATTGTTGACCGCCCAGTGAGGATCAAACTCCCTAGCAATGGTTGGCTAACCATCACTATGGCTGGCATCCAGCTCTTCATATTGAAAAGTTTAAACACCATATAAGACTTCATTCTCAATTTTTCAGAACCTTTATATTAGTTGGGAACATTTTGGAAAAAGTTTTGCATCCAATACAAATGAATGATTTTGACTATGAGAATTGCTATTTTTTTAATTTTATGATAGTTTTTTCTATAAAGATCATTCTGGGAAAAGAAATTTTTTATGAATGTAAATTATACTGGCAACATCTACTTATATAATGCAAATCCATTTAAGGGTAAATTCTTTGCCCTTAAATGAAGGCCAATTGTCACTCCTTAAGACTTCTGGTGTGCATTCTTGTGAAGTTTCAGGATCAGAAATTCAGCCGATATGGTCTTCGTAATCTCTACCTCAGGAAACCAGCTGTACTTGTCAATGAGGAGAAAGAAATGAAACTCTCCGGCTATTGGCCCTTTGAAGTCAATAACTCAATTCTGCCATGGCCATCAGGCAGCTTGCCAGGTTTTGGTAGTTCCGTTTAGTGCCAGCTGGTAGCTGTTAAACAAGCTCGACAGCTTCTGACAAATTCAGTAAATCAGTGTGCTCAATGAAGAAACCTTGGAAAGTTGGTCAGAAATTCAGCCGACATTGTCCTTGTGATCTCTACCTTGGGAAACCGGCTATACATGTCAATGAGGAGAAAATAGAACTTCCTGGCAATACACCCTTTGAAGTCAATCACCAAATTCTGCCATAGCCGTTCGGGCAGCTTGCGAGGTTTCAGTTGTTCCATGTGGTGCTTGCTCATAATTGCCAAACAAGCTTGACAACTGCTTCAGCATCTCCTCCTTGTCACCTGATGTTGTGCAAAGCAAAGACAGTCTTGGTCTGAGTAAAAAAGAGATGTGGTCTTTCACAAAAGATTGTCAGAGTTGCAAGATGGCACCGACATTTATAGTCTTACCACCTCCTGTCTGGAGTCCACTCTCATTATTGTCTCCTCACTCTCCTTTTTGGAGAGCATTTCAGTTGGAATATTACGTCCATTTTTTTTTGTCTGTAACATTTGTCAAGGGAGATAACTACTAATTGCTGATTATAGAGCAGTTTCCCTTACTAATTTTTTTGCAAATGCATAAAAAATCCAGGTTCATTCCAGTTGAACCGAACCAAGAAAAAGCAGAGCAACATAATGTTTTGATGTTCATCAAGTAAAATGCGATTGCAAAATTATCATTATAAATAGTTCTATCATCTTTTAATGGTATGTGTAAACTAGTTTTTATATTTAGATGAAAAGCTTTGTTTTAAAAACAAAAAAATGGTGTTGTGTATGCATTACATAAAAAAAAATCGATTTGAATGCGCATATAAAACCAGAAAATCCAGTATTTAATCAGATTATATATTCACTTGTCTGGCTTTGAAAAAAAACAAAAAACATACCATCAGAATGTTGTTATACATAGAGCTTATCTAGTATGCCATTAATATGCATATATTTCTCTCTTTCCCTCTCCTCTTCATTTTTTGCTGCTTTAGTAGACAGTTATTAGAATAATAAAGTCTTTGCCTATGAAAAGTCATCTAGATGGTCTTGGCATTGATGATATTTTTACACTTTACTGAAACACCTTAAAATCTATCCAAAACACGGTGAGCATAAAATCTTTCCTGGATTTCAGATTTATAGACGCCATTTTGATACTGGTGAGTGCCGTGCCAAACATACAGATAAATTCTATTAATTGGTCCACATAATGCCACAACATTCAATTTTCTATCTATCATAGTTCTCAAGATATGATTGTACATGATCAGTAAAGGATTATAGAGTTTATGCAATATCATAAATAATGATATAATATGGAATATCAACACATGCCTCACATACACATGCACTGAATACATGTATATTTTCTCATTGCTGCATGGTCAGTGTTAATTGTGGTTAAATTTGTTTCCAATCTATGACTGGAAACAAGGTTTTTCTCTCTATATTCTCATTTGCACCTTACCTTTTTATTTTCAAACAAGTTATTGAAACAACATCTTTCAGTTTACACACTACAATAACCATTAGATGACAATCCTTGAAAATGCAAGGCTTTCAATAAATGCTCTTGGCAAACACATTGGGATTTATATTCATTGAGTTCTAATGGACTTATATTTACTGCCAAATGACCTTATTTCCACAAAGCCTTAGAGACTTTTGCGAATTATCTATTGAAATTTCAACTTGGCTTATTTGAAGCACATCTGGGCTTTTTCGTTATTTTCCACCAAAAGTTCAGTCTTATACAATGGTGGTAGATTAAGGCTGCTATAAAACTATTACACACTATTTATTGTCTGGCATTTTAAAACTCGAGATTCACCTCATCTTCAAGTGTGATCAAACACTTCTTAGCTTAGTTTAGTGATATTTTCCAATGTGAAAAAAAGTGTAAGAGATTTAGAGAGCTAAGTCACATTGTATTTACCCATTAATATTTGTTGCCCTTCAATGTGTTAAAGGTGGCTTGTTGTTAACTTTTGTTCAGTTTTACCCTGAAGCAACTAGGGGGCAATTAACTCCTCCTCTTCTCATTCCTGCCCCTTAACAGTTGATCTGTTTCCCTTAAAATAAAAAAATGTGGACTGAACATGGTAGGCAGTGAATAAAGGTTGTCCTCAGGACGTTACTGGTTGATTGTACTGAATGTTTCTTGCATTCCATCTGCTTGTTCTATGCTTTCATTCCTCCTTGATTTCTCCGCCCTTTAACTTCCTTTTTATCTGCCTCATCACTGAGTGCTCTTCTCTCTCTAAGTTAGCCAGTAACTATCCAATTCCTTTTTTATTCCTCCTTTTTTATTCCTCCTTTTTTATTCCTCCTTTTTTATTCCTCCTTTTTTATTCCTCCTTTTTTATTCCTCCTTTTTTATTCTTCCGTTTTTTATTCTTCCGTTTTTTATTCTTCCGTTTTTTATTCTTCCGTTTTTTATTCTTCCGTTTTTTATTCTTCCGTTTTTTATTCTTCCGTTTTTTATTCTTCCGTTTTTTATTCTTCCGTTTTTTATTCTTCCGTTTTTTATTCTTCCGTTTTTTATTCTTCCGTTTTTTATTCTTCCGTTTTTTATTCTTCCGTTTTTTATTCTTCCGTTTTTTATTCTTCCGTTTTTTATTCTTCCGTTTTTTATTCTTCTGTTGTTTTTTTTTTCTCCCTTTTTTTTCTTCCGTTTTTCTTTTTTTTCTTCCGTTTTTCTTTTTTTTTTTTCCATTTTTCTTGTTTTCTTCCGTTTTTCTTTTTTTCTTTTTTTTTTCTTCCGTTTTTCTTTTTTTCTTTTTTTTTTTCTTCCGTTTTTCTTTTTTTCTTTTTTTTTTCTTCCGTTTTTCTTTTTTTCTTCTTTTTTTTATTCTTCCGTTTTTCTTTTTTTCTTCTTTTTTTTATTCTTCCGTTTTTCTTTTTTTCTTTTTTTTCTTCCGTTTTTCTTCTTTTTTTTTTTCCTTTTTCTTCCTTTTTTTTCTCCTTTTTTCTTCCTTTTTTCTCTTTTTTTTTTCTCTTTTTTTGTCTCCTTCTTTTTTGTCTCCTTCTTTTTTGTCTCCTTCCTTTTTTTTCCTCCTTCCCTCAGAAGTGGGTATTATTAAAAATAGAAAAAAGTAAAGCTAAATAATTTCTTCTATACGGGAGTGCCAGTGGTCAAGCAGTTACCAACATGCAAAATCGAATCAGTGAGCTAAGTTCGAATTCCAACTGAAACTGGCATTAATCCACTTGAAAAAGGCATGAATCAATATCATGGGATGGTGAAGTGAATGATGCCATTTCGGGTGTTTGTTACTTATAAGTCTATTTCACATTATAATCTCTCCTGATATACTCTCTCTCTCTTCTTTCCCACTGTCTCTCTCCTGATTCTTTAAATCTTTTTTTTCTTCTGTATCCCTGCCCCTTTCTCTTTCCTTTACACCTAAAGAAGACTGTTGAACAGATCAGACAACTATATGGTAACAACTCAAATAACACAAATGATGAGTTCAATCATCTTAACAACTCTCGGAATGATTATGACTGTTCTCAAAATTCTGGACAGTCCTTTTTTTTCCTTGTTTTTCCTACCTTCTACGACTAGTTTTCCTTCTTTCATATTTTAACTAGTTCTTTTTCTCTCCTCCTCCTCCTCTTCACATATTTTCCAGGATGTTGCTAGTCTCCCCAGACCAAAATCTTCATTTTTATGTTTTTCTATTTATATTCCTATTTTGAGCTTGTTCTCAGAAATGCCTTTTTTTTTTTTTTTTTTTTAATGATTTTCTTCTTTGACTATCGTTTACTATCACTTATGATCTCCTTTCTTTTTTTTTTCTCTCATTGCTGAATAAGTAACTGATTTGTGACGTTAACATGAATTCATACTATTCTCAATCAACTGAACTCTTTTTTCCCTTTTATCAAATTATCTGTTTTTATTGTTTTTTGAGTGTAAACTAATTCCAAATGAATTACCCACTAAAATTGTGTATATGTGTGTAGCTTATGATTCACGATTAGATTTCATCTCTATATGTTAAACATATTGAACCTTGAGACTGGGTGAATTGCTGGACATTTTGGGAAAATTTTGGCTTCGAGCACTTTGAATAACACTTTTTCAGTGCTCATGAAGCTCGATCATCGCTGAACACCTACATGGATCAGTGTCTTGATCTGTCTTTAAACAGACACAAAAATATTTTGAATTATTCGCTGAATTATGTGAATAAAGGGAGCAGCCATTAGATTTATCCTAGAGATACAAGCTACACTGAATACTATGTTTCAAGCTATTTTACGGACTCTAAAATAGAGGTGCATACTCTTACCATTTTACCTGTTTTGTGGTGATTAAACTTAGTATTGTATAGGTAAATTAGTACTACAGGTTCAGCGAGGTCAAGATTCTGCTTGCTAAATCTTGAATCTGAAAGGTATTTGATTGCATTTAATCCCACTTCAAACAAAACATTTAGGTATTTCTCCTCTTCTCTCTCAATAACATTTGTAGGATCTGATAAAGACCAGTTTTGATGTTGACACGTAACTTAATCAGCCTGCTTACAAGAATTGGGTACTATGCTTCTTTGATTATCCTTGTTGTAACTACTGGTTTACCTTTGCTGTAAAAGAGGACGTCATATATGGATACACATTGCATTTCATTAACGTAGATAATAACAATTTGCCTTGCAGTGAGTTTGAAGGATAGCACACTGTTGACCACAAGCAAAATTTTTTCTTTTATTCTTTAAATTCAGAATTTTTACTCTGTCATCAGATCATAGAATTCTATTTTACTACGTCATTTGTATCCTTTAGCATGGCAGTGTATAAAAACACATTTCTAATTATCTGTGGATAATTATTTATTCTGGGGACTGTATATCTACTTCTATAAAACTTTTCACATCAATTGTCTCTGTCTTTTTCTAAGTTCATCTTGAAAGAATAACTGTTGCCAGAGCTTTGTCTACAGAAGTGGTTCTCAAAACTTATTGTGTGATGGCAGACTGAGAAATATATTTGACTTATGCTCGATACCAAGACTTGACTCCAGTGAAATATGAATATACATTGGTATACATTAGGCCATGATTATGATACAAAACTTTACATATATTACATATGTATAAACTCCTTTGGAAATAATGAGTAAATCACAATATTGTATCAGAAAAAAAAAACATAACTGATTAACGGGACATGCTCAGCTGGTTTTGCATATCTGATGTATATTAGAAGGCACACTTACAAAATCTTATAAAACTACTTGATTGGCATCTCTGTGGCAGGATAGACATGATACCCATACTGGACATGTTCAAGGCCTGAAATACGTGTCGACATTTTTGAGGAGATAGTTGCAGTGCACTGTACACAGCACACAGTTTGAGAACCACTATCAACAGTTACATGTGAGAAGATAATCAATTCCTCATTCTGTATTGATGCTTCTTTCACTGGGAAGTTTTTCCGATGGGTAACCATTCAAACCAGAGACCCCAAATCATCTTTTTGGTGTGTCTGTTGTTTGTTTTTCTTGTGTACTATTCCAGTAAGTCAAAAAAACTAAGACAATAAACAAGACATTGGGATTGATTGGCATTACCCGGCCATGCAAGCTCATGGCATATTGGGAGAAGAGATGGATACATACCTTTACCTAGGGCATTAATGGAAAATGATTGTAAACAGTCACTACCAGAGTTCAAACTTTGTTTGCCAACTTAATGGTCTGCAGCATTTACTGTTGTGGCACTGGCACCCCTGGAAGATATGTATAGTGATTAAGTGAATTATAGAATCATTAGATAGATTTTGGTCCAATTGTATGATGGGGGACCGAAATGGGGCTCACTATATATGGTCAATTTTCAGGTTCCACCACTTGTTCACATCACATGCTGCATTGAGGTAACATGATACGGCAATATTTGTTACTAGTTGAATCTTACTACAGATATTTTGTCAAACTCGAAAGTTGACTTGCTACAAGTTTACTTCACCCAAAACTGATAACAAGTCCAACAGTAGCACAAATGGCAGTGTCAGGTTTCTTCGATACGATGAACATATATTTTATTTCACCAAACAAACAAATAAATCGATTTTTGCATATCTATTCTTGGGTAAGAAAACTGATAGATTTGAAAAGATGAATGATTTTCTAAATGTGTTCCTTCTTGTAGCATTTCATTTGTATTGAAGTTAAATAGTGTTTTATTTCTTTTATTAATTTTTTGTGTACATTGAATTTAAGGAGTTGAAATTGGATTCAAAGTTTTTGAAAAATATTCTGTGGAGACATGAACTCTGTTTTATTTACCTTTTAGATTTTAAAGAAGCAATTGAGTTTGACCCAAATGAAGCCAAGCTTGTTTTTCTTTTCTTTTTATTTTCTTTTACAATTCTTTTCTATCTTATTTTTTAAATTTTATTTTTACACAATGAATAAATACTTAGTTTTGATTTGAATAATATGAATTAATAACATTTATTTGCAGTTGTGTAATGGTTACTCAGAGAATGTAATATAGTATTTTGATTCTTTCTAAATCAATAAAGAAACATTGTAATTTAATGTTACTTTGAGGTCATATGATATGTCATGACAACAATACTTGATACAGTTTTTTGGTAATCTATGGTTCAACATGTATAAATTTATGGTGTTCAACCTGCATACAAAGGCACAATTCAGAGGCCCACAAAGTAAAATTCATTATTTAAAAGTATAATTAAACAATAAACAGTCACTTTAATAAACCTCAGTGTAACAAATTTTGGCTTCAATGAACTCATGGGTCCATCTGAACTGATTTTGGATTTACAACACAAAGTTTGATTAATGTGGCAAACATGTGGACCATTACAAACTTTTGCTACTTAACAATTTCGTGGGTTGGGACAAACTCTAAACAAATCCCTTGCTGAATATTATACCAGTGTTACCTGAAACAATAAAACGTGCTCAAATTCTCTTCCATTTCTAATTTTTTACAAAACAAACAATAATTTACATAGGAAACGCACAATGTCTTTATTAAAAAGCTATGAAGCAGATAATAACTTATTTTGATTTTTAAAAAAATCTAATAACAATCTTAAACAAAACTAATTTAAGGTGTAATAAATCTCCAGCAGCTTCATATGTGCTATTCTGATTGACAATCTAATCTCAATCCATACTGCAAGAATTTGAAATGAATTTTCAAATAAATTTTATTTCAATGCAATGAAAATCAAATACAATATAAGTTGAATATTAGTCAAAGAAAATAATGAGGAAATGAGTTGAAGGTTATGAGGTTAACAACTGAAATGAATAATTTTTTTTCTGATAGATTGGATTAAATTTCAATTTTAAGTGCTATATTATGTGACAGAAATGAAATTTTGCAGAAATAAAATTCAAGAAAATTCAATCTAAATCAAATTATGAAAATTTTAGAAAAATTTTATTGAAATCAAAATCCTGAACGCTATGTCATTATTTTGATATGACAGTTATCTTCGGCAGAGTTTTGAGTAATATTTAAATGGATTGGATTGTTTTTTAAACTTAAAGTTGAAATTTTAAAAGAAAAAATTGAGAAATTGAAAATTGGGAATGTTGCATTATTATTTCAATATGACAGAATTCTTTGGCGCAATTATTGTTTTTCGGATAACACCAGTATGATATTTCATGGGGGATTTTTTTTGTGTTTTTCCCATCTCATAGAAATCGGGAAGTACCCAACTTGCATCTCCGTTTGATAAATGCGGTGTGGTAAGATTGAAAATATAACGGTATCTAAACTGCATTTTGATTTACCGAAAAAATTTTTGTTAAATGTGGTTAACTACAAAACTTACTTCTTGTTTACTAATTACTAAATGAGGGGACACTGTTGGATATAATGAGCATGGACTTTAATGACAACCTACTCCCTACAATTAGTTTGTCATAGCAGGGTTAACTGTACTCATCAGAAACTAAATGCAATAATGGAAATAAATGCCTGTTCTTTGTTCTTAATCAGACTGTGCACCATGAATTCTTCAAGAAACACTGCTGCGTACAAATTATTTTATTTATTTTTTTTTTTTTGAAAAACATAAGTAAATATGTAACATAGCTTGTAATAAAAATCTGACCACAAAGTCAGCATTCCAGTGATTTTAATCATCACTACATTTAAATGTTGGGTGTAAGTTACTTAGCAACGCAGAAAAATAGATTGGGGCACTGAAAAGTTTTTGAAGTTGTTTTTTCCTGGTTCTGAATTCTTCTATACAGGTTTATCTTGCCATCCGAAAATAGAGCATTCCTTTAAATATCTTTTCGTAAAGCAAAAAAGCAATTACCATTTATATTGGAAAATTTTTCAAAATCTTCCTTGATCAAAAAATGGTGTGGTGTGTATTAGGCTAAGTTGTTTGGGTAGTATGAGGAACAGGAGAGTGGGATGTGGGAGAGAGGGGAAAGATGGTGCCCAATGTAAAACAAATGCTGAATACTTTTTTAGTTTTTCACCTTTTTTTCGTTGAGATGAAAAAGTAGCGTTAAACGGATTTTCAGAAAGTGGAGGGATGGGCGACATCTGTATTTTGATTTAGTTTTTTCTCATTTGTATGTTTGTCAGAAGTAACTCCATGTGTAAATGAAACCTTATTAAAAGGTTTTCTTTCGAGTAAAATAAAGAAGAGTCTTGTTGGCTATTTATATACTTTCGTTCTACATTTAGAGAAGGTTGTTTTTTTTTTGTTTTTTTTCTTAAAAGTTCATATTGTGCTTGAAGGGTGCACAAAAAATGTTGTATAAAGTTTGAAACCTAGAGATTTTATTATTATGAGCAAAATACCCGTCTTACAAATTGGTTATCTAGCTAGTAATAACACAACTGAGATAAAAGTTATCAATTTTTGTCCATTTATATCATTGTAGTGAAAAAAATTACTGATTTTTTTATTTTTTTTTATTTTTCCATTTGTCAATTTTCATGGTAATTTTAACAGATAAAAATTCTGAAGAATTATTTTTTGTTTCTATTGATGAAGCAAGAGACAAGATAAGCTGATAGGCGTTAACCATTCATATGAAAAAATTTCTCAAATATCTTAAGTGTTGAATCTTTAATTTTGCATTTATCTGTAGGATACTAATAATGACTTTTAGATTATAATATGTTTACATTTTTGAACAAATAGTGTTGTATGCTGCACAAATGCAGGGTTTCCTTGAGATATAAATGCTATGTAAAGCGCTCTTCCAGTCTCCTCCCAAATTTCAACTACTAATCTCATGACTGCAATACATACAAAATGTTCTTTGTGGTATCTTTCACAAAAATGGTATCTTATCAGCCAGAAAAATTCAAAATGATTCCCATTTAATTATTGATGATGAATTTTCAAATGATCAAATCTGCTAAATAGTAAGCTGCAAAATTGGAGGGCAAATGATTCATCAATTCAAGTGTGCTTCTCAGAAATGGCTTTGACTCTTTTGTTGTTTGTAGTCCTAAGAAGGCATTTCTTGAGAACCAATGTATGTATTTCATATGTTTAGCACGTCTCCTGGAGAAAGTTAAGAAATGAACCCATCTGAAGTGAACTTTTTTATTGTCCATACAGGTGGAGACCTTGCGCGAGCGTCTTGATCATCAGGAACAAGAATTAGTCCAATTGCACCAGGATAAAATGGATCTCAAGACCCAACTTAGAAATGTCTGCAGTGAGAAGGAAAATAGCAAAGCAATTGAGACTAAAAATCTACCACAAGTAAGTAATTCTTTCTTTTTTTTTTATTCTTAAGATTCTTGTTTGCTGAAAACACCCCTTCAGTGAGTCAGACTTCATTAAATTATGACGTGTAGACTTTAACTGCGGAAGTTGATGAAGAGTATTAGTTATCAATTGCAAGATTGAAACCCTTACCCATTGCAAAATAAAAGCCCTGACTCACAGATAGAACCAAGTTGCTATCAATCCCAATTGAATGGAAATTTTATTAAGTTAGCCATAGAACTGCGACTGATAGAAGTTTCCATCAATGCTGTTAATTGCAAATGACGGAAATTTCTGTCGTAGTTGAAGTGTTAACACTGTTGCAATATCTTCTTAACTTATTCACTTAGATGTCAAAGCTATGTTTATTTCTTTTCTTTTTTTTTTTTTTTTCCTAACTTTCAAACTGACTAAAAAGGAAGAATTCAAATGTTACTATAGATCAGAACAAGCCTGAACTAAACCAACAAACTTTACCTACCTACCTAACTGCCTGACTACACTTATCTGGGGCGGTCTGTGGTTTGCCTCTGCGTGAGAGACTGCTAGCGCCTGTCTGTCTGTCTCCATTTATCAACTTGTAGTGTAGGTTGTCAAGCTTTCCCCTCCCCCTCTCTCTGCTCCTTACCTGTTGCCTTCACCACAGCTGCTGCTAGTCAAGTTGAAAATGGCTGTGGTCACTTGACAATTATCAATTTGTATTCTCATATAATAATAGCCCTCCTTGTTTGCCTTCCAAGTGATTCTAGTCTATTTTTGCTCATAATGATGAATATGGCCCAGTTTTGCTCCTCTATTTTCCCCTCTGGATCTGCTGCCTCTACTTTCTTTTCTGAATTATTGACTCACCAACGGACTTTCCCCTATGGCTCCCTGGTCAAGTGTCACCTCTTTCTAAAGGCTGTCTTTACAAAAATTTAATTCAGGGGGTAAAAAACTGTGGATCAGTCCAACTACTACCACAGCAAATGCTGCGTTTTCCTCCCTACATCAGTCGCTATCTGCAAATCCATGATGCTAGATCAGGTCAGTCATTTCAAAGCTTTATATATGATATTAAGGAGGGGAGAAGTGTAGAGTCTTCATATATTTATTGAAAAGTATGAGGTAAATGATTGTTTGTGTTAATATTTTTTTTTTTGTATTTTAAACATTTATTTTTTTTGTGCCCAGGATATGCTATATTCTTGAAACAGTCATCAATGTAATTCTAAGTTTTAGACACACTCTTTTTGAAGAGAGTTTTTTTTTTTTTGTTTCTTCACTGTATTTGTTCCAGGTTAGTTATTTGAATTTGAAAAAAAAATCTCATTTACTTATGTTTTGAAAGAATTTAAAAGAGGCTATAGTTGTAGAAAAGTGGTTTTTAAGAGACATTAATTGGTTTAAGCATCAATGGCAAATTTATGACTGGAGTGAACTATTGTCGGTAACTTTTTTTTTCCCTTCTTTAGATTTTGAAATGTGCAAACATAGTAATTGAAACAAATTTGGTTAAACCATTCTGAATTGCCGAGAAAAGGAATTATCATTTTTATTCACTGATTTACTCAGTTTCAGTTGCAGCTCTCTCCAGCCTTCTTCAGGTGTCGGTCATACTTGGTAACCTTCTGTGAATTTCAAACTGAACTCTTTATTCAATCCATGGGTGTTCTCATTTCATTGTCTATGACAGGGTGGGGTTATTATCCCTTAATAGTTAATTCTTCCTTATTAATTTGTCTTAGCAATGTCGCTGTCTGCCTCTTTCACAGAACCAGAGTATATGACTTTATGGCACTACCTGACTCAGAGATGGAACTTGCGACCTCCTGGCTGGTAACTAAATACACTTAGCTAACATTCCCTGTTTGTCTAGAGTAAAACAGATATCTGAAGAAGGCTGAAGGATATAGTGGCCAAAATGTGAAGATAACTAAGAGAAATACTTGTCCAAGTGAATCAGTAAATAATAATTGATTAAACCAGTTGAGCAGAATTAAGTGTTCATTGACATTATTATTATTATTATTATTTTTTTTTAGACTGGCCAGAAAGAGCACGTTTATTTTTTCTATAATGATAGAATGTTTACCAATTATCTCACTGTCAGATTTAAGAAGGGTGTTTACTTGTTTTCATACGAAGATAGAAATTGCCTTGTCTCACCAGCGTTTTTATTTATTTTTTTTTTTATGTTGACTCATTTTGATTTATTTTCACCAAGAAATAAAGGTTTTAATTTGTCACATATTGGTCTACATTTTGTAGCTGTAACATTTGTCAAGGGAGATGACTATTAAATATTGATTATAGAGTTGTTATACGTACAATGCAAATACTAAATTATATGAATACTGCCATCGTTTTTTGATGGTATGGGTAAACTAGTGATAGAATGAACATTTAAATTATGTAATTTTAAATTGACAGTTGAAAAAATTAAAAATTGAAATTGTTCTGATAATTACAAAAAAATTGCCTTTCATTTTGACTTTTAAATTTCAAGTTTCAAAAAATGTTTAAAACATTTTACAGAATGTTTTTTATTTTTTTATTTTATTTTCAATGATGTAAAATTTGGCACATATTTGATTGTTTCATCTGAAATGGGGAAATTCAGTTGAAATTTAACTATAAGCAGCTTGAAAGAAAGGGAGCTTAACCACTGTACTGCAACAGAACAAAAGAAAAATACTAGTATACACTAATTTCACAAACTGATTTACTCTGACTAGAGTTCTTGTCTTAGTTTTTCATAGTCAAAATATTTTGTCCATCAGTCCACTTACTTCAGGTATCTGCTGTAGTTGGTAACATTCTGGGAATTTTGAATCAAACCCTCGACTCAATCCATGGTGGTTGATTCTTCCCAATTTCTCCTTGTGAAGTTGAAATTCCGAGTTGCTTGTCAACTACAACTGACTCCTGATGCAGGCCGCACAGTACAGTGGTCGAAACATGACCATAACAACCAAGATAAGGACACTACTCCAAGTTAATCAGTTGTTAATTATGTTAATTCCTCATCACAAGAATTCAGACAAAAATATATTGTAGATTAATTTTTCTCCAAAAACCAAAATTTTTTTTTTTTCTTCCCATTTGTTCTGAATAATGTTTTTTTTCTATTTCCAGACCCTGAAACGTCAGCTAAAAGAAGCAAAAGATGTTATACAGCGTCAAAAATCTGAAGTAGATGTTCTGAAATCTAAGCTTGATATGTCTGTGTCCAAGTTGACTGGTACCGAGAAGGCTTTATCTGAAGCTCTCAAAGAGCTGAAACAGGAGAAAGAACAGTACACAAAAATGTCCAATGATTGGGCCAAGAGAATAAAAACTGTTGAAGCCCAGTTGCGGGAAACGTCACAAAAGCTTGAAAAGAGCCGAGATACTTTGCAGGCTAAAGAGAAAGAGTGTAAACGACTTGAAACAGAAGTGAAATTAAACATGCAGAAGTTGAGAGACAGTGAGCGGGAAGTGATCAAGCTGAAAGCGGTCGAAATCGAATACCGGCAAGCGAAGGAAAGGCTCGACAACAACCATCGAGAGCTAGAATGTCTTCGGAAGAGCCTGAAGGAAAAAGACATTCGATGCCGCAAACTTGAAGACCACATTGAGGAAATCAAACACGAGTTCCGTCAAGAGAGGGCTAACTTTGAAAGGGACTTGTGCAAAATGAAAGAAAAAATGAATGACTCTGCTGATACAATGAGCCAATCATTGACCAGTGACATCTCATCGATTCTCAGCGGAAAGAATACCATAATCAACCAACTTGAAGAAAAACTAATTGAGAGCCATAACAAGATTGAAGAGATCAGTGAAGAGATGCAGGAGGAGATAGAGAAAGGTGCAGCTCTCAGACCCCAACTAGATGCTGCCCTCAAGGAGAACTTGTACCTCAAGGAGCAGCTGGATCAGTTGGAGAATGCCTTGATGGATCTCCAGAAGAAAATAGACACTGATGAAAAAGAAAAGTTGGTGCTTAAGAAGCAGGTCGAAGAACAGCAACGTGAGGGCAAGGCTTTATTGTCGAAGCTTGAAACGGAGCACTCTGACAACACTAATCTCCAGGAAGAAAACAGTGACCTCAAAAACATGATGGACAATCTGAATGACCAGCTGCAAGGTCATCGTTCAGATGTTAACCAGCTTGTAGAACAGGCACTAGAAGAAAAGGAAGGCATCTATAAACAGAAGCTGTCTGAGATATCGACCAGCTTGACCAGTGGCCGAAGCCTTGTGAGTATGGTGAATTCTTTGTTGAGTCAAATAATGGATACCCAAAAGAAGGACTACACCCATGTGCTTGCTTCTGCAATTTCTTCTGCAGATGAGCTTGACAGCTGTTTGTCAACCGCCCAGTCTGTGATCGAGGACCTGCCTCCTCTGACCAAGTCAGAGATCGCAGAACAGAGCTTGACCGCTAAAGAACAATCAGAAATTGCTTCAATAAAACAACAACTCACTCAGGCCGTAATAGACAACAAAAAGTTACATAAGGAACTCGATGATGCCTACAGCGATTTCAGCCGATTAGAAGCAGAAGATAAAAGTTTACGGGAACGGGTGGAACGATTGGAGAATGACTACATCCGCAAATTGAATGAACTCTCTAGGAAGATTGATGACCTTACCAATAAACTACATCTAAGTGGTGTGGAGAGTCGCTCTGGTGGACATCGTTGTTCTTCGCCACAAAACTTTGAAACCCTGCTTCAGGATTTAGAGAAACGAATCCACTATGTTGGGAGTATGATGAAATCCCAGCAGATGCAGTCGAAAGTCTTGAATAGGCAATTGCTACACTCCTGTGGCGATGATGATGATGCTAGCAACTTGTCTGAAGATTCTGAGAGTGAGTCATCTGAGGAATTGTCAGATGAAGAATTAGATTCTGAGATCGATGATTTTGAAGATGAAGATGCCAAGATTATTTCTTCATTGAGACACATGAATAGTCAGGTGAGTTCCACTAATACGAGACTGCATGACGTTACCCGGAACTTGTCCAAGAGCAGCACAGGAAGTAGCTCTTCTCCTAAGAAAGTTGGTCTCCAACAACGCCTTCATTCCTGTGAGCAGAAGGTGTGCCACCTGACAACTCAGTTATCCATAAAAAATGAGTTTGCTGATATTCCTGAAGGAAAGAATGTCAATGAAGTCAAACTTGCTTTCTACAGTTGTCTGTCTTGTGTGCAGAGTAAACTTACTGCAGTGAATGAGGAGGTGAGGGCTATAGAATCAGCAGGTACAAAACAGCAAGCAAATAAATTGACACCCAAAATCAAGGATAAACTTTGTTACTTAATCCGGTACATAAAGCACATGCAAGGTTTGACAGAGGACGATTGGTACATTCTGGGTCGTCTCCATGTAAAAAAGGCGTCAGTAGAGCATCACCTTGAAGCTAGACTAGAAGCTACAAAACCAGACATCAGCAGAGCTGAGGAGCAGATATTAGCCTATGCTGAGAAACTGGCCTTGGAAGTGGCCATTCTTGGAGAACTGGCTTACTTGCTGCAAAACAATTACTTAGCAAATCGCTGTGCGGACAGTTTGTGGAAAGAGATCAATGAAGTGAACCAACTCTTCTTGCAAGTGCAAGAGAAAGTAATGAAAGACATGGAAGAGTGCCGACTAGACAATGATTCTGAGCTGCTTTCTAATTATGTGAAAATGTTGTCTCAGAAGATCGTAGTCGAGGGTCACCTGATATCAAGCCTTGGAATTGGAAGAGCAGTTCTTGCCGACCAGGCTGAGAAGTCCGAGGACGTCTCTGACCTACCTTGCCTGGCCACTGAAGCCATCTCGAGAACTTTGGCTTGTGAGTACATGGAGCACCAATTTCACTATCTGGGAGACCAGCTGGAGAAATTCTCTGGACATTTCACGGCACAGGCGCTGTTGCAGGGAGAGATGACTTATGCCTTGATCAATTTGAAAGAAAAGATTGCTGAGCAGATGTCCAATGCATCTGAGGAGTTTATAAATGAAGAGGCCAAAACGGCTTTTGTAAAGTTAAAAGAGCAAGAAAAGACTTGTTATGAGATCGTGCAAAAATACAAAGAGCAGAAACTTCAACAAATACAAGACATTGTCAGGTGCTCATCTGGGAAGCAGAACGTGATTTTAGTCGTCAGCCAGGTGCACAGACTCCTTCAGACGCATATTAAACAGTACGAAGACATGCTGGAACCGAGTTTACCCACATCCAGGAAATGCGAGATCATTCATAACTCGTTGAAAGTCGAACAGGATTCCTTCCTAAAGACTATGCAGACGACACTGCAAGAATTCCAAGAAATTGAAAGCCACGAGAAAGAATTCATGGATAACATAAAATCTCATCTTATGGAGCTTGCAGATGTCTTGGTACTAAATGCCACAATAAGAGGCCAAGTTACTTACATTTCAGAATTGTATAGTACCAAATTTGGTACTTCACCTCCAGCCACAATCCCAGACAGGGATGTTGATAGTAGCATATCAGATGATGAGAGAAGATGGGAGAATTTGATGAAGAAACTTGGGAATGTGCTGATGGGTGAGGCAAAGCTGAAGAGCCAGGCAGCTTTCCAGTTGGTGGACCAGTGCAGTGTTAACATTGACCAAGGCAGAATCCAAGAAATAAAGGAATTGCTCTTGTGTGTTCCATCCGTCCAGGGTTATTCCCCCCACCACCTGACCAACTACTCCAGTCAGGTGATCCGGGAGGCGGTATTCCAGGCTCAGATGTGTTACTTGATGGAGAAACTAAAACTGGAGTACGAAGAGGAGATAAATCAGTTGAGAATTCTAAATAGTGGACCCAACGCGAGGAACTTTCAGTCACAAGACAGCCGAGAATGCGAAGCTGATGTCCAGGGACTGATGCAAGTTTTTGAAACGGTGTTTGAACAGAAGTACAAAGACGAGGTGGGAGTTTTTAGTGCCTTAAAGAAAGAAATTGACTCCCTGAAGTATGCAGTGGCTGAGGATACAGACTGCGATGAGTGTATATGGGTCAAGGAACTTATTGACACTTTGGAAAAGGTCTTTAATGAACAATTTTCTAAATCCAAAAGCAAGCACGAAGTTCACGTAGAGTCCTTCAAGAAGGAGGTTGCATCTGTGTCTGCAAAGGTGACCAAAGCACTCGAAGATCGTGACAGAGAAAAGGAGACACTAGTGTCTGACTACAAAGACCAAATCATTCTTCTCCAAGATGAATTTGACTGTTTGGCTGTCGAACGTGATGAAGAATTAGCACAAGTAAAGATGGACATCATGACTGCAGTTGGTGCTATTCAAGCTAGCGAACACCAAACTGAGGCTCAACGGTGTGAGCAAGTTAAGCATCTGACACGAAATATTGCCATGCAAAAATATTATTTCAATGTAAGTTTTCATTTTCGTTTATTTTTAAAAAATCATAATCAGCGCTTAAAGTCCGTTATTAGACAGAAGATTTTGTCATGGTCTGTTGTTGTCAGTATAAGATATGGATATTATTGAGCCTTACCGTGCTTCACTGGCCCATGTGTGAAATATTTCTTTGTCTGGCAGCTCAGTCTTGGCCTCCTCAACAATTTAGAACATATTTGGTAAAGTCCTGCACTTCTTTACTGGGCATGAACTTTTTGATTACATCTGTTGAAATGTTTTCTTAGAGTTGAAAAAAAATGATATACATTTCTCTGATTGTAAAACTCCAACTGTAAATAAATTATTGATAAGTGAGCAAGTAATCACATTTTGATTACATCTCTTGAAAAGCATGATTTTCTTGAGACTTCGAAAATAACTTCAGTTTTCTTTGATTGTCGGACCAGATTTGGCCAGAAGGGGGAAATAATCCAGGTTTCATCCCAGAAGCTCGATACCAGCCTCAGGACGCTGGTATTAAACTTCTTCCTTCTTGACTTCTATGCCTGCATTGATATGTCTGACATAAAGTTTGGATTATCTCCCCTTCTATCCATATCTGGCAGCCCTGTTTCACACTTCAAAATTGCTCTATTCATAGGGATGACCTATCTCAATAAATTAATGTTACTTGAAGTGTGAGCCTCTCTCTATTTGGAAAAAAAATGATACCTTCCTTGAAATTTTGGAATTGCGTGGGTCATGGAAATTAAGATGACATGAAGTCATTCTACTCAAACCTGCAGACTCATCTAGGTGTCATTTTGTCATTGTGGGGTCAAAAACTAAATGAATATCTATACTCATTTTCTTGTATTTTTCTATGATTTTTTTTCGTTTGTAGACCTTGATTGATGAAGCCAAACAGAGAATTTCAGATCCTAAGCTGATGCTAAAACTTGAGCGCTTCCAACAAACTTTACAACTTCCTTCGGTAAGAATTTGTTTTAGCAATTCTTTATTCATCTCAATTTCTTTTTCTTTTTTTTCTTTTTTTATTTCAACATTTACTGATGGTGACATTACCATATACGTAGTTCTCAAAACCAACTTACATCACTGCCTGTGTCAAACTTCAAACACTTTTTTTTAAATCATTTTTCTCCATTCTCAGACACCCCTTTTTTTTCTTTTTCATAAGTTGTTGAAACAATATCAAATTTGTTTTCTTCAAAACCCTTTTATTAAGCTAAGCTTAAAATGAGTGCCTTCCTTTATTGTGCTGAAATATGTACCTCATTTCCTAGTATCAAAAACACAAGTAATTCTCGTCTTGTTCCTTAAAAAATATACCCTCTATAACTAAGGTCTAATATCATATTCTTTATAAACCTGAAACTAATTGGACCTTCAGCATGTCATTACTCACTCTGGTGGATAGATATGTTGCGTAAAGGTGCTGCTAAATGGCTTGTCTCTTTGAAGTACAGTCCGGCACATTGTGGTTTAAAGCATAGTTTAGAAGGTATTGAACCAAATGTGTAACTGAAAAAAAGAAAAAAAAAACATAACCATAGTTCGAAAGCAAATCGAAGTACTCTAAATTTGTCAACTTTTAATGTTTATATTAGCATAAAAATGGACAATAATCTGGGGGTCTTTTTGTATTTTCTCAATTATTTTCAATACAACCAATTGAAAAAGCGTTAATGAACACAAGTTATTCTCATTTATTATGATATAATTCATTTTATAAATTACATTAAAAATATAGCTCTATTTTCCACAATATTAGAAAAATTGATTGACTCCTAAAATTCATTACATAATTATGTGAAAACATGATTCCTTTTTTTCTGGCATTTTCTGTAGTCTAGCAATGGCTCGGTCCCAAGGTTACAGGATTAAAGTGGTGCAACTGAATTTAAATCCAGACATATTTTCTTGTCAACTGTTAAAAACTGTCAAAATAGGTTTTTTCAGTTTTCAAGTTGGTCTGCTTGGCTCTGTATGTATCACACATACAAGTCACACTTGTGCAGTTTGTGCTGAACATTTATTACTCATTATGTTGAGAAAAAATATACTTGGTTTCTTGGTTAAATTCCCTACCCCACAATTTGCAATGTTTAAGCTAAATTTGTCCCCTAGTTTATGTCCACTGGCAGCATTCACTCTTGTTTTATTTTTTTTGTTGAAAATTTGGACTTTTTTCAGTGATCACTGCAAGAGGCAAGAGAAGTAATTCATTCATCATCCCTTTTTCTTTTACACTGCGTACTTCCTAAAGACAGTGGTCACATGACACTTCTTATTGAGTAACTAACCAGTTGCTTTATTTCTTTCTTTTTTTTTTTTTTTTTTTCATCAAGTCATTTCTTTTTTTCTTTCCTTCAGAATGAAAGCTTGAAAGATGAAGTTGGTGACCAAGGAGAAAAATTTCTCTCTGCTAACAGTAGCTTTGAATTGAATAAAGATGATTCTTCTGCTGCTGGAGATGTAAGTTTAATTACATTTTTTTTTTTCTTTCCTCCCTCTTTTCTTTAGAAAATTCAAGTCCTCAATACAAAGGAAACCGATTATTTTATCATGGATTTAAAAAAAAATCTTTAAAAATTTTATCAGTCTCCAAGGTCAGTTATTGGACACAGGCCTTCCCCAAGTAAGCATTACACATGGTTGGGTGATGGGCTCTACCCAGTCATTAGTGTAAGCGAATACAAACTGTTCCAGCCATGTCTGAATTTTGTTCAATGATCCTATTCTTCGTGTCATCAACCACTTGGTCACTTGCACCTCCTAATATAATCATGGATTGTGTAATAATTCTATTAAAAATCAGTCAGTCCTAAACACTATATTATAATGAATTGAAAATTTCATATGAATTTTCTATGATGTATAGTTGTTTATAACAATGAATTTATAATGAAGTATTAAATTGTTTTAATTTCTATATTCTTTGCTTGGTGTTACCAGCCAGTGGTTGATATCAAAAGCACCCTGTTCCAAAGTGATCATGATAAGTAGCTCCCTCTGAATAAGAATTTTGTCACAAGATCAACGGCTTCTCTGTTGAATACTTCAATGGCTGAACATTAAAAACTTGTTTTTCTATGAGAGATGAAAGTACAAGCTACAAAGACGAGGAAATTAGTTTGAACGAATCACATACAATGATGGAAGCACTATGTCCAACAAATTCTGACATGGACTCTCAATGTTATAATTAGTATTGTTCATAGTTTGAATCATACTTGACCAAACCAAAATTCAGAGTAACCAATCGTAAAACCCTTCTTTTTTTTTTTTTTTTTTTTTTTTTTTCTCTTATTCAATTTCTGTGCTTACTGATTTTCAGAGTGACAAACACGAACAGCAAATGGCTCAACTAAAGAAAGAGAAAGAGGATGCTTTGGCTCAGGAAGCAAAACTAACAAAAGCTGGTAATTATTTTCAGTATACAACTTGATGAAATGCATGATTTCGGAATAACCACAAAATGGAAAAAGTTTTTTAAAGTTTATCATGGTTGAGCTACATGCAAAAATATAGCAAAGAGTATTCATAAAAATATCACTTTATCGAAAATAACCGGACTAACCTCAATGGGTTTGAAGTCTGAATGACTCGCTTTGTTTATAAACTCTCGTAGGAATCCTAACACTCACACCTCATAATTACTTATATTTGATAATGAAGAAATTTTATCAAACACTGTGATTCATGAATTTGTATCAATTTCCTGAATCTCAATTTACTGATAGTTCATTTGCTCAAGGCCACTTGAGAATTGGCCACAAATTGAAGAAAGACAATTTGAGGGCCTTTGTTTGATACTTGATCATCTATGAAAATACTGGCTGACATTTTTTTTTTTTTTTTTTATTAAAATCAGTGCAATGGAGGTATGTTTATGAAAATGAAAGCATCTATTGTAAAATTACTATTGATTTATGATAAATTCTGAATTGGTTCATCGATCCTGAGCAAATGAACTATCAGTAATCATAGATTTGGGAAATTGAATGCTACCAGTGATTCATATCCATATTCTTGATTATCTCCCTTGATAACAGGTAACTTGCAGATAAAATATTTTATATCTGGTTGCCAGGGGCCAAATTAAAAAAAGATGAAATAAAATAAACGAACATCAGCAGCAGCAACCATTAATACTAGAGAGTTAACTAGCGAATACTGACCTATTTATTTTTATCAGATCAAGTATTGTAAGATAGCTTTCACAAACTTTTTTTTTTTTTTTTTTTCATCAATTTGTTGTGTTGTGTATGAAGAAATATTTGTATGAAAAAAAAACAGAACATACTTTCCACATTGGAAGATTTTTTTTTTTTTTTTCTCCTCTCCGGGCAATGCTGAGTATCACTGCTAGTATATGATAAATACTTATGGAATCCTCACAACAAATTTGTTTCATGCTTCTCCGTGATTATCGAACAAATCTTCAATTGAGTTTTGATAAAAATTGATAAGAGATCTTATAAAAACCCTGTTTTGTACATTAAGTTTTTCACCAGCAGTCTTGATTTGAATTTTTGAAGAATAACTACTTATTACATTCTGTCTACTAAATTTGAATTTCGAAAAATCTATAAAATACTGGTCAAGTTTATATCTTCATGGTTAGATAATTACATGTAACAACAACTCAGCTTGATACATCACCATCTCTTTTTTGGGGTTCTGGGAATGCTTAAAAAAAACGTTCCCCTACAAGTTGATGGTTATTGCTTCATTTCTCCACCTCCATTTTGGTTTATGAAAGGTTTTTATGTAAGAATGCTCTACTTTCGGAGAGCAGGGAAATTCTGTATATATTAGCGAGAGTGTACTCTAAGAAAAATTTTTGATTAGCCTCTTAAAGTCTAACATTGGACCTATGCCCTCCCCAAGTAAGAAGGTTGGTCAGCTTACCTTGTCATGCTGGTCTATGACATGTAGACAGGAAGAATGAGATGTATTCATGTCTTTCCCGAAGGCATTAGTGCGAAATGAATGCATGCTACCCCAGCTACAGTTTGGACTCAATTCTGCACAGTTAACCACTCAGTCTTGTGTGTGCACTTGAGATGACAAAATTATTAGTAAGCAACAATCACTTATTTTATAGACTCTCCCTCATATCATATCAGTATGATATATGATATAATTTCCAAATTTTGAATAAACAAATTTATACATTTCTCAATTCTGAGGTTGATTTGTGATATTTTGAATACATCTTAATTTAGGATGATTTTAGTTATGAATTCATATAACATTGTCCAAATATGAAATAATTTTTATAGAAGTTTTTGTAAAAAATTAGTAAGTAGTGGATTGCTTCTCTAGAAATCTGTTGATAAATGTTAGATTTTGTCTGTTGATTGTTGGAAAAAAAACTTGTACTTGAAGTATTGTTTGCTATGATATCGACAAAGCTTTGATTTCAAATGAAGATTTTGAACATTTTTTTTGAAAATTGAAATTGGTATCTTGTTTATTTCAGCCCTTGAATCTATGAGTAAGGCCTACGAAGATAATCTTGAAACAGAAAAGGACAAATTCCGAGAAGCCTTAAAAACAATGTACACAGAGGATTATGTAAATGAAATCAGACGTCATCATGAGTATGTACCTTCATTAAATGACTTTATTTTTAAAAAAAATTTTCTATCTATACTCAAAATGTCAAGGGGAGATGGAGATGGCAATTGTGTTATTCCATCCATCCATTTTATTCTCCTTTTTTTTTTTTTTTTTTTCACTTTAACGCTTTGTTATAATCCACTTCTAACTTGCTAGACCCCTCTGTACTTCACTTGAGCCATACATTTCAGGAGCCTAGTTCCTGTTCGGTCCTTTGTCAACTTTTCACGACACTGGAAGTGATTGGACTTTCCTGGTTTGAATTTGTTGCCAATTAGGGCTGAAGAGCCTACTCTGCTATTTTACTAATAGCGAGAGGAGAGAAGAAATGAATTCATGCTTTTCCCAGAGTTCTTTTGTAATGCAAAATGAAATGTTGAGGTTCTATGCCATTCATTTTGGTATTCATATGCCAAGAAATTACAGTGTATTTTTTTTTTTTTTAAATATTTTTTCTTATTTGAAATTTATTCATTTCTAAACTCCAATTTTTTTTTTTTACATGAATTTTTATTTTGAAAAATTTTATTTTGAAAAAAACTTTCAAAGGACATTTTATCAAAAAAAAAAAAGTTCCATTGTTAAAAAGCTTCTTCTTTTCAATTTGGTAGGTTGGAAGTTGACAAATTACAAGAAGAACTGAAGACTTTGAATTTACATTATACAAGCAAATGTGAAGATTACAAGATGTTAGAAGAACGGTTGAACAAATGCAAGACTGAACAAAATGAACATATGAAGAAACTTCTTGCCAGGTGAGAATGAAACGGTTAATCTTTTGTCCTTATCTGTTACTGAACAGCTTCGCTCATTAGTGTAACCTCTCTTGTAGCTGAGATAGTTACATGTTTCCCACTAGTGTTGGTGTTTGAGCCTTTGGCAGAGACAACCGATGGACATCACAACTTACAAGATAAATCCCCATTATTCACTTTTCATTAGATGAAGTATTGTAATCAATAAGTTGATTAAATATTTTACTGATACTACAAGTTCAGAAGCCAAAAACAAACCTGGTGCAGAGATATCAGCATGAATTGTAGGTTTAAAAGTTGGATTTGAAGTTCTCCAAGCCAGTTATTTGCTGTGGTTGAATGGTTTAGCAGTTGGGTTTCTCTAGGGATAAGGGTGTCTAACTATATACTTAGTCTTTATTACTGGTCTGGACTGTTTTCTCAGTGCCGTAGATTGAGTGCCTGAGTTAAGTTTTGATGAAAATGGCAGAAAAATTATGATGGAAGGTAAATAACTTCATCTAATTAGGGGGGGGGTTCTTTTTTTTTCTTTTTTTTTTTTCTTTAGTTACAGAAAATCATCATCAGTTATTTAAATGATCAAAACATTTGATCGGTGCTACTACCAACATCATGCAGTCATATCGTTGAGCTGTTTGATCATGTTAAGAAGAAAGGCTGAGGTGATTGCTTGCTGGCAGACTTCCATAGTTGGACAGCATTTGGGCTCGGGAATGTTTGTCATGTGATCTGATAAGGTTATGGTTTCTGGTTTGAAAAATGGATGAACTATTCATGATTGATTATGTTATGCCTTATTTTTTTCTGACTTCAATGGTTGAAGAAGGTGATTAATAGTCAAATCTAGTTCAACCCATTAGTTCATTTCTATGATTTGTTTTTCTTTTCCTTTCTAACTTTTCGCCTTTTCTTTTTGCTTATTCAGTAATGAACACCTGACAACATTAGTGGATGAAGAATTGACAGAACTGAAAGACTTGGTTAAGAAAAGGAGTCCCCGTGGTCTTCCAGCCGGTAGTTCTTCTCTTGAGGAAGACTTGTATGAGGCTCAGGTAAGTCATCAGAAAAACATGTATAGAATATTTCCTGTAATTAATAAAAGTGGAGGTAGAGAAGGATTCTAAAGCTTTGATATAATATTATATTACAATAATATTAAATGAATCTTCGTTTATTTATTTTTTAAAAATTTAATTTGAAAAATGCATTACTGGTGGTTTAACTATAGAAATTCAAGTATTACTCACAGGATTGGGCTATTACAGAGAAACCACTATTATGTAAACAAGATGGGAAGGGAGTATTTAGTTTGGATAATTAATTGTTCAGATAAGTGACCAGATCATAGAAAAAAGAAGCCATACTGAACACAATTGAGGGACATTCAAATCTTGTCCAGATGATCACAAAATCATTGTTCATATAACCAAGATTCCTCTGTATGTATGTACATAGAGAGAGAGTAATGCATTTCTAATGAAATCAAGAAAAAAAGTGTTTGTCAGTAGTCAGAAATTAATGCAAGTATTACTGACAGAAGAGGACTATTTTTTATATATATATATATATATATATATATATATATATAATTGTCCTCTTCTAAAAATAACTGTTTCAATTCTAAATTCTCACTTTTTATATATATATATATATATATATATATATATATATAAAGTGAGAATTTAGAATTAAAACAGTTATTTGGGATTTAGCATTACTCGTGACTGTTTAGCTCGATGGTATGAGCAGCAGCAGCCCCATTGTCTTTGATAGTTTATTCTATTTACATTGACTTGGCCAAATGATACATTCACAATGTAATAACTGGAGATCATTTCAAATATTATCAATATAATATAAAGCAATTTATAATTATTCTGTCAGATCATATATCCATTTTTTAATAACATAGTTAATTGCCCGTGTTGAAAGGCACAAATAGTGCAGATACAGGCTGTGAATAAATAAAATGAGAATTTGGAGTTATAACTATTATTTGGGACTTTTCATATATATATATATATATATATATATATATAACTGTATTGACTGGTGTGTTTCATTCATATTTTTTATTTATCCTGACCCTTGTTCTCTTACAGATTATGAATCGAATGAAAGACTCCGATATTCAAAAACTCAAATCCCAAGTTACATCTGGGGAAGTCAACATGCAAAGAATCACAGAGGTATGTAGGTTTTGTTGCCTTTGATTTGCTTTTAATCTTAATTATGAGGTTGCTGTTAACCCCTGGTGACATATTTTGACACAGCGTTTATGCCTAGGAATAGCAGAAGCTGAGCAGGAAAAGAAAAAAGAATATTATGAAAGATCCCTGCTATAGACCAATGGTTTGCTAGCTATTTTTGCAGTTTATAGCTAATTTAGCCAGTTCATTTCTCACTGGGCACTCCAGTAATGTGGCCTTGTGCCAAACTAATCCTAAGGAATATCTTTGTCACTTGCTTTATAGCAATGGTTAACACTATTTAATTCTCATGCCTGAAGTAATATTCAACCCTCTCCCTACTAAAACTTGAGTTTCAAGGCAAACAACAGTCCTTGCCCGCTTTTAACTTGAAGACTGATATGATACAATCTTCTCACCTGTATTTGTTCTGGAGTTCACTAAACTTGATGGATATCCATAATTCGTAATTTTGTTTGACAGTATTCTAAACAAGGTGACAATTTGAAAGATTTTTTGCCATATACACTAGTTTTTAACTCAACTGGACAATGAAGGTCATATTTACTTCTTGAACTGTCTGTTATCTGGTCATTAGTCAAAATTAATAGAAAGGTTAATTATGAAAATTCTTAATCTTGGAAAATCTCAAACTAATGAGCAGTATTCAAGCTGAATCTTTGTTTTATTGTAGGAACACAAGCAAGTGATGACACAGTATTTGCATTGTAAGAAAATGTACAGTGCTCTTCAAGAAGAGAACATTGGCCTCAAATCCAAATTAGAAAAGGCCATTGGTGAAACAAAACCAGATCAAAACTCCCTCCAGAGGCGCCAGCAGCCAGTTCGCAGAGGTAAACTCTTTTTGATGAGGGTTTTTGGTTTATTTTCCTATTTATTTTCAGGAATTAAGTATTGTAACCAATTGTAATAATTTGACTACTATTTTCCTTCATCTTGATTTTTTTCTCAACTAGGATTGCAGCAGTGAGCAAACTGGATTGAAATTAGAGAATAAGTTCCCAATGGACTTGAGTTTGAATCTCGCCAAGAGCTTATTCTTCATTTCTGATCTGCACTGTTTGCTCTTTGTCGTAGATTGACAGCCTGAGTTGAGTTTTGTTTAAGACAACTAAAAAATCAAGATGGAAGTAAATAGTAATCAAAATCAATACTATGGGTTTTGGGGCTTGTTATACTCCTTTTTGCATGTTCATTTCTTTTATTTTTCTTGTTTTTGCTTAGAAGCAATAAAATAGTATTTCATCTCATGGTCCCTTTTGAGATAACACTATCACTTGATATGTCAGAAGTCTCACTGAAAAGTAAACAAATTAATTCTGCATGGATATTATTTGCTCAATCTTTTTTTTTTTTTTTTTAGTTGAAAAAAATAGATATATGGTGATTATGATTTAATCGGAATTTTATATCATTTGATCAAAACTTTTTTTTTTTTTTACAAAAAGACAATGGTTGAGAAAGTTGAAAATGGAATAAAATGAAAAAAAAATTTTGCAAGTAATTTTTTTGTGCTCAAGACCTAAATGATTAAAATCAAGGTTGATTCAAATGTTTTCCTTACTTGAATTTAGCTTTCAAAATAGAAGGAAGGGAAAAAAGATGTTTTTAGTCTTGGATTTGTTTATTTTCTGTTCAGTCATTCAAAAAGGTAAATTAAGGATCAATTGATTAATAAATAA
Organism: Thysanoteuthis rhombus; assembly: GCA_963457665.1. Classification (NCBI taxonomy): domain Eukaryota; kingdom Metazoa; phylum Mollusca; class Cephalopoda; order Oegopsida; family Thysanoteuthidae; genus Thysanoteuthis; species Thysanoteuthis major. Next base: position 20,883,878 of record OY735209.1, read on the forward strand.
AAATGAATTAATGAATAAAAACAGAACTAATTTATTGATTGAATATTTTTTGGTGTCAAATTTGATATATATTACGTTTTGGAATTTTCAAAAAAAATTTACAAAAAAGAAAAATGAAAGTTGAAGTGAACATTTTTAAATCAGTAACTTATATTCCTTTGATTTTAAAATTTCACTGATAAAAATGAACTAATTTTTGAAAATTTTAATCAAAGTCTTTAAAGAATAAAAAAAGAAATAGGAAAAATCATGAAAGAAAACCATAGGTAAATACATAGATTATATCGTTATTGCTTTGAATAAATTAAGTAGTCGAATTGTTCGTTTTTTTTATTAGTGCGCTTTTTTAACATTGAGCAAGGTGCGATACTTCACAATCAGGACTATCCTCGCTTGGAAGAATTGCTTGCAAAAAGTTGTTTTTTTTTCATGGGATCTTCAACTTTCTTAACCCTATTTTTATTTTTTTTCTAATTTTCTTATAATTACGTTTCTTTTCATTAAATTTTATAGAATTCTGATTGAATTATAACTACCTTTATGTTTTGAAAAGGAAAAAAAAATTGGACTAAAAAAATCTTTAGTTGAAATTTATTTACCTTTCGGTAAGGTGGTTGATATACTATATGAAGGTGTCATCTTAGGATTAACCTTCTGAATCAAACCAAATATGAGGTGCCTATTCTACATATGGTTCATCAAAGCAAATTGGTCATAACTCATAGCAGCTTTTCACAATGGCTCCCTTATTTGTACCAGCATCTCATTTCTACGTATAACAGGCGTGGATCCAGGGGAGATCAAGATGGTCTAACAAAATTGACTATGCTCAGACAAAACATGAGGAATTCTTTTAAATATTTAGATAGATTTCTAGAGAAATTTTCATCAATAAGAAATGCAAAAAACAAAGATGATCCCAAGTAATCTTGAGTTACTGGTAAAATTGGACCAGGATACTGGGAGAGCCTTCGTTGGCAGCCTATGTCCAAAACGGGTCTTACCTGGATAATCATAAATTAATCTTTAAAACTGAAATTTATTGTTTTGTTTTTCATCTTATATAAGTAAGATGTGTTCCATCTTATTCTTCATAAATTTTTCTATTCATTGGTTCTCGGGTAAATTCTTTTGATAGAGTTCATACTATACTCTCCTGTTAATTCTATTGCTAAAAAGCACTAAAAATGTTCAGGAGAAATACCAGATCATATTACTTTCTTGTGCTTGAAATTAGTTTTCTTTTATCATGTATCTGTAAAATAAACTGGATCTGCCCAAATACTCAAAACTGGTTTTGACAATATTCATGTTGAAATAAATTGTCACTTTCTTGAGTGCAATTACTAAATAAAACTTGTTTTCCATCACAGTGCCGTCTTTTCATCATCGTGCCAGAAGTCCAAGCCCAAGTCCAGGTCATCACTCCAGCCAAAGGAAAGAGGAACATATCAGCCGAGATAGCCATAAAGGAAGGCGTTACCAACTCAAGGGTAGGTAACTCTGTATGATTAGAATATAGATTCATTCTTTCAATGATGCTTGATCTGGCAAGATCTTTTCTATTATTTATTGACCAAATTTCTCGTTTATATTTCTGAATTTTCCAAAACTAATATGCTAAAAACATGCTTCAGAATCCCATTAGTCACTACAGAAAATTTGGTGGTCATAGCTGTGATGATAGATATTTTTTACAATAAGTATGTAAGTGTATGCTTTTCATTGCAACTACTCAGGCTGTCAATTTATAAAAGTGAGTAAACAGAACAGATTGGAGACAAAGGATTAGCACTCAGTGAGACTCAAACTCGTGTCCCCCTTGTCTCGAGTGCTGGCTAACCATAGCAACTGAGCTACAGGAACTCTACATTCAGCTGGGAGATCAAATCGAGCCTTTACACCTAACGTCTATGCTTCCTGATCTCTCTCTCTGCCATATTTGTTAATTTTTACACTAGCAGTATATAATACAGCAGCATTATCTTCATATTTATTTTTTATTAGATGAAGCATTGGCAACCATTATTATTAATTTTCCATCTTAATTTTTCTAGTTGCTTTTATTGCAATATTAATCAGGCCATTAATCTATGGCAGTGAGTAAACAGTGCAGAGCGGAAATGTAAATTTTCAAGAGAATGTCAGAAAATATTTGTGAATAAGTGTTAAAAATTTTATCTATATATCTTTTGCATATTAATGATTCATTTGTATGATCTTTTTTTTTTTTTATTTATCTATTCATTTTTTATTTTCTTCATTTCTTATTTTTATTTGTTTTATCTATTTATTTATTTATTTTTTTCAGATATCCGTCGCTCGCGAAGCAGTCCATCCTTACCGTTTGTGTTTGGTTCCAAGCAACTTCTTGGAGAAAAGAGCCTTTTGGCCAGCAAAGACTCTATTGGCGGAATGTCCTCCACCTGTCGCAGGTGACGCCAACGTTCCTCCTCATCCTCCTCTTACATTATGACATAGTCAACTTTGTTTCTCAGAAGACTGGGATAGAAATGTGATTTAAACATTCCGCCTCTGATTTTTCTTCTGTGACAGCCAATTAAAACAAAATTTAAGAAAAATGAAATTACTATCTGTCCCATAATAATTGTTACATTTGCCTATATATTTCATACACTGAATGTAACAACTACTATGGGACAGAGGTAGTATAAAAATAGAGGAGGAGAGTGTGGGGGGTAAATTCCTTGGAGGATATTGAAAATGAAGGGAAAAAACAAACTAAAATCAAAGGAAATACTACCTTTGTCCCATAGTAGTCGTTACATTTGCATTTAAATTTCATACACTAAATGTGACAACTATTCTGGGACAGGGGTAGTTATTGGCTATTTCAAATTTAAGATCTCCACCATTCATTGGTCAGTTTCAAACTGAAGCTTTCTTCTTGCCTAAAGCCATGGGTGTATGTAAGTGTGTGTGCATGTATGTGCGTGTGCGTGTATATATACAGGTTTGTGAATGTGTCTGTGTATAATATCCATGTGCCCAGACTTCTAAGATTTTCTCACCCATGAAAACCACCTACCCTACCCCTTACATGAATTGCTGCTGCTGTTGTCGTTGCCGTTATCATTGCCACTGTCTGCTGACCCCTAATTTTTGTGCATTACTTACCTTCCTACCTACCTAATGTTATATATGTATCTATAATTGCTTCTCAGGAGGGCATTGTAGAGAAGGAGGGATAAAAAAAAAAAAAATTAATGAAAGTTTGCAACTAACTTTTTTTTTGTATTTTCAAGGGGAGAGAACTTTCCCACTTTAATAATGAATTATAATATTTATTGATGAGAGATTTTATCAAAAAGAGAAGAAAAAAAAAACAGTGGAAACATAATAATCTGTAATTATTGACTGACTGTTCATTTTGGAAAAAAAATAAAATGAAGAAATGTATTTGTCAGCCAGAAGACATGATGGTCTGTTGCTCTTGTTTGAAAGAGAAAAAAGAAAAAACACACACCGAGAGTAAGAGCCCCCACCACTACCAGTCACATGAGAGATCGGGGGTTTGATTCCCCTGTAGGGAAGGCATGATTATCTTTATATTTATCCTTTTCTTGATCAACATTCACAGGACAGTTCAGTTAACCACTCAAAAGTTTATTTCTACTGTATGGAAAGAAAAACAAATCTTGTCTTTATGTGTGTGTGCGTGTGTGTGTGTATATACAAATTTCTTTTTCTTTGAACAAGATAAAATGTATGAATTATTTGGAAAAAAAAACAAACTTGAATCTCTAATATGAAAAGATTATGTTGGAAGTGTGATTGTATTGACTGTATGTATGCAATTGAATGTTAAAACCTTCCAATCTTGAGTGTTTTGTTCTTTATATTTGTTTTACTTATCTCTTTTCATTTTTATCATTAGAAGGTGGTATCCAATTGCAACAAATTTGACAACCCTCCAGTATACCATTACTTATCGTTCTTTTTAATTACCAAAATCATAAGAAAAAATTCTACCTCATTTTACATTGTAGTTAATCTATAGAAAAATAATGAAAAAATTACATGGTAATGTTTGAATGATACCATTTTGCAAGAAGACTTCTTGTGATAATTTTTGTAGAAATTAACTATGCTGTAAGACAAAGCAACAAACCAGAAAGCATCCATACTTCCACCAACACCACCATGATGACATCATAGCTGTATTTGCTATATGATTCCCTTATGATGACATCACTATCGGGTTGTATCCAAAAGGCCGAAAAATTATCCTATCTCACAACATTAACAAAACTGAAAAAATTCCTCTTTATTCTCTTCAGATTTAATCAATTGTTCCTGGGCCAAGATTTCAGTTGAATGTTATTGAAATTCATTGAGAACTCCTGAAGATTTTGTGTGGACAGACAGACAAACATGGGTGAATATAGAACTTCTGTTCAACTCCGTTGGCAGAGGAAATAGCTACGTAGATTTAAAGCATAATTAAGATCTCTTTTTTTATTAAAATAAATTTGTACCATTTAGTGTAATACCTGTTATCAAAACTGGAACCAACTCTGCAGGCCTGGTTTTAGGCCCAGTCCAAACGAGGGAGGAAATGTCGACTCTATTTCAAGCTGCTCATTAAGTATCTTTGTAATCATTGCTGAATACATAAATTATGTATGTAATTATATATATATATATATATATATATATATATATATGATATACTTACAAGTAACAGAATTGAATAAAAGAATTAGAAACAATTTTATTCAAGATATATATGAGACAATAGAGAGTAGTACTATAATAAGCAGCTGTCTATTTGGAATTCAGAATTTGTCTATTAATTTTTTATGAATCTTTAGAATATTAATATTTTGTGCTCAAAGGTCTCCACTTGATTCTTTTTATAATATCAACATTCTTTGCCAAGTTACCCCCTTTGTCTCTACCAGGGGGAGTAGACCCCCACTCAGTATTGCCTGCACATTCTAACTGACCCATCTGGTCCCCTTTGTTCTGACTGGCAACTATGCAACTTTAATCTAAAAATTACCAAACTTTTTCAATTGTAAATTTAAAGCATATTGATTTATTCTCAGTTCCAAGAAATTTACAATCTTGAAAACTACTTGAAGCACATTTTTGTCTTTGTTGTAAAATCTCTGAAACATGCCTGTAAATTACATGCCTTATTTTCAGTTGATGGATCTGTGATTTTGATATTTGTCTTGAAATATTGGTACCTTATGACATTTGACATTGCTCTGATTCTCTACATACTTGTTGATAAAAACATTTGAAAATATTTTCTCGCCTCTATTCCTACCTGTTCCTCTTTATTAACCATTCTGTAGCTTCTGGCTCGACACCCCTCTCCAACCCCAAGCCTTTTTGGTTGAGCTCGTGAACAAATATCTATGAATAATTTCTGGTTAAAAGCCAAGATTTTGAATATTGATTTTAAAGCCACATTTCACTTCAAATATAATCTTCTGTTTGGCCTTTTGCCATTCTAAGCAATTATTGACAGATGGGTCATTATTTATATTTATCAAATTTTAGTGTATTTCAAGTAGAAATGAAAGAAAATAACAAAGAATGGATCAATTAAAAAAATTCCCTGTAAGATAATGTAACAAAATTTGTCTGTTTTACAGACAATATTTTTCTAATATGTCAAAGCGCCAAGAATGTCAGAAATGTTTGTCTTGTTTACTGATCTTTAGTTAGTTACAAGAGTCATCTTATCCATATTTGTTTCTGAAATGTTGACACTTGAATACATGGAAAAACAGTTTGAAAGATTTTTTGTTTTGATACAAGGTCTCTCTTGGAAGTATCCAGATATTTATTATTTATGAAAAAATAGCATACCTATGGCAATGGCTCCTAATTCCTCTCTCAAAATACACCCCCTGAGACTGCACACACGTATCCCAGCATTCCTTCTATTTTTCAAAACAGTCAAGTCCTCTTTCCAGATTGATTTCAGCTGCCTTTTTATGGTCATTTTAATATCACCCACTGTCTGAAATCTCCCTTTGATTGGTGAAAAGCCAAAATTTACAGTGAACCAAATTTGGACTGTTGAGAGAACTGACATACTTTGGTGAAGCTTTGTCAAAAAAAAAAAAAGAAAAAAAAATCCCCGCACAAGAAATGAAAAATGACTTAATCAGTCATTACGAAATGCTATGGTCACACAGTACACAAGCTCACTCTTTGGCACCCCACTTCCTACTGAGTAACTCCATGGGGGAGTCTGTTCATGCTTGCTGACTTACCTCTGATTGGTTGCCAAGTTACATCAGGGCTGTGTAATCGGTTCTGAAGACATTGAAAATACATTTGACCAAGATTTCTGGATATCTAGATTTCAAGACCAGGTCATAATATATAGTTGAAATAAACTATGAAAAGTAAAAAACGAAATTGCATTTAAAATATACAAATCAATTCACTTCAAAAATAGGGCCAGTTTGATTTTCATCAATCTACTTGAAATATAAAATACACAAAGTAAAGGATGAAACTGTTTACAACATATGCATATTAATCCACTTCCATTACTATTTAATCAATATTAATCCACTAGTCTTCATCTGAAGACTATTCAGCCACACCATGAAAATTAAAGTAAAGAGCGAATGAGTGGCAAACAATTATGAAGCCCGCCAGTTTTTTAAAAAAAATAACTGGTTTTCTGGTAATTCCAGTTTTCTGGAAGCCAGAGAAATGATCCAATACTGTACTGTTATATCTTCTCAGATGGGTTAAATTTCAGTAAAAGTGTAAAATACAACATATTCCAATGAATGAAGAACCGATTCTTCTATTTCTGTAATGCACAATCAGCAAAGCCATCTCTTTCATCTCGGTGTTCAGCTACTTACTGACTTATTGTCGCCTTGGACCAAAGAATCGGTGAACAAATATTTACTTGCACTTCACATTCTGTCATTGGCTGATTCATGCTTGCAAAAATTTTGCTAACAGTTTGGAAATGACTGCTAAGAAATAGATTTGAAAAAAATGATGTTTTTTTTGTCAGCAACCATTGAGGTAGTTTCATGTTATCGTTCACAACTTTTTGCTGGTAGTATGGACACAACTTCAACCTGGGTATAAGTCGACCATTATAGGGTGAAGTGAAATATATGTACTGCACAACATAAAATACCATGACACATATATATTTACCTGAACCTCTATATTGTACATACGTATTTGCTTTTCTTTCTTTCCAAAGAGAAGTGAAAAAATGTCATCCATTACGTTTCTTTCACTAAGGTGTCTGCTCTGTTTCCCTATCATCTTCAGTCTAGAGAACTTCAAACAAACATGATGCTTACATGATAAAATTTTTCATCATTCCATTGAAAGATAGTATGTGTGACTGATATAAATTTCCGTCTTTCACAATTGTTCCGTAGAACTGCAATGAGTGAAATTCTCATCATCCGCAGTTGATGGGTTTTATCTTTTACAGGGATATATCTACGATCAGATGTTGGTTTGGTGAAAGTCGACATATGATATGAATAACCTCTTCTTGATTGATGTAGAGACATTTTAATCCTGTTTATCATTTAGAATATTCCATTTACATGAAGATTCCCACCACTTAATACTTGAGAATTGTGTTGCTGACAGAACCACGTTCATTGCCATTTACTTGTGTTGAAGAATTTGAAACTAACAAATGAACAAAAAAAAAATCTATGAATTATTTTCATAATTTTTACCTTTTTTTGTTGCTTCTCTTTTTCTATTGTTTGGACTTCATTAAACATCTGACTGAAAAAAAAACGATTCGAAATTTGGATTTCAACCGATTAAATTTCAACATTTCAATCAATTTTACATAAGAATAAATCAGTTGATCTTTTGAATACGATTTCCCAAGTTTTTTCCGTTAAAGATTTTTTCCCCTTGATCGAATTGAAGCACCCATTTTATTTGCTTTTTATTCTGCCTTTTTTTTCTCCCCAATTTTTTTCCAAAAGTCAGGCTTTTTATTTCTTTCATTTTTATTCAATTTTCTTTTGAAATTCCTCACATTTATTTGGTAAAAATACTTCCTCAACTGCACCATTTCTGTTCAGTCCTCTCTTCTATATCTGGCTGCATACAGTCAAATCATACTGAAAGCACTGGTTCTCATTCAATCACCAAACTTGAACTTCTTTTGAGCATGATCGGCTCTTAGATGTGTGACTGTTTGGGAATATTAGGTACTGTAACCATGTGCTGCTCAAATATGTATGCATGTAGCCCCACTCCCCACATTAAAAAAAAAAAAAAAAAAGAAAAGATGACCAAGTCATATTTTGCCCTCATGCGGAGGTAGTTTAATAACTACCGACCTTTTTAGTATTTTTCCTCTTTGTGTGCATTTGTTTTGTTATCTATGTAGATAATGTTTTCGGATATCTGAAGATCCTAATGGAAAAAGTACTTTAATGTATTTTCTCATATTTGACTTTTTTGTTGGAAAAGGTTGATATTTTTTCCTTCCAAATGCATGTGGCTGAACTTTTTCAAAAATTCAAAGTACTTAGTAGTATTTTTTTATTTTTGTTATTATCTAGTCATTGCAAATAACCAAAATGAAACCTTTTTTAGTTATCCATAATGCTATAATTCAGCTCAAGTTGAGTTATTTACACCTAGAAGGCACTCCATCTTGCATGTTTGTTTTAAATACTACTATTCTGCAATTAAACATCCTAATTTTTGGCCTTTTGTGTCAGAAGCCAATAATAAAGATGGAAGCCTGTTGCTCAGGGAACTATCCCTAAAGCAAGCATCTCCCCATTACATAGTCAGGGCAAGCTTTGATGCCTGTGGCAATAGTAGAGGGAAGCAGGCAATTTCTGAATGACCCACCATACAACTTACGTTATATATGAGTGCCCCACAAAAAACATTTGTCTTTATAAGGGTGACAAATAGAAAACTAGAAAGCACATACCTCTGCCAATACACTAACGGGAGGTAATTATAAGTTTTGATTTTCCATGATTCAGACTATTGTTTACCTCTTCCTAATATATCGAAGATTATCACTGAATTGCCCAAAAATATAATCAATTCTTTTATCACCCATGGCCCACCTTTCAACAAAGTGTCATTGATATTCACTGAGAACTTTTGGTGATGTTCTGTGGCTATACACGAGTGAGTTAATGCATGGGGCGGAAAAAAGAGATTAAAAATAACCCTCAATTGAAAAAGAATTCCTGGAACTACACCAAAATTAATCAATTCTTCCTTAGCCCATGACCAACCTTTCCACAAAATGTCATTGAAATTCACTGAGAACTTTTGGGAATATTGTGTGGACAAACAGACTGACATTAGTGAAGACATATGTCTCTTCTAACTTAAATGGTAGAGGCGAATTCACCCCTTGAGTGAAGAAGATGGTGAAAAGTAATAGTTATCCATTGCAAGATGGAAGCTCTAACTTGCAGATAGAACTAAGTTTACATTTACAAAATATTGGAAATTTTATTGTTAGCCATAGAAATGCAATGATAGAAACTCCTGTCATTCACAGTTAATTGGTTGAGGCAATAAAAAAGGAAACCATGTTGACTAACACAAAAGTAGTGAAGAGTTGTTGAATTTAGGGGTAGGAAAATAACCATTAAGATGGTTTCATGCCTCATCGATTGGTTTGTGGATTTGAGTCTGTACTTCAATTACTAGGTTTCCACATTTTATAAGAATATACCTAAAACCTGTTTGCTGGGTTGGATAGTTGCATATTTCCCATCAGTGCCAGAGGTGAGTGTTCAAGCTCGGTTAGAAGCCAGCATTTCAAATGCTGACTTTCAAGGCTGATAATAATTTTCATTTCACCAGTTTATTTGAGCTTTTGAAGTTCTCGAACATTATACATAAACATTTTTCTTATCTGTTATATATTTCTTTTTCTTTTCTTAATTTGTTTTCTTTACAGTTTGCTTATTGATTTTTGCCACTTTTTAGTCAGGGGGGTGGAGAGGAGGTGTTGGAAAAATCTGTTGCTATTGGTTACTAAGAGATCAAAGCTCTTGAAGAAATATTTCACTGAATTTTTTTTTCCTCGACAAGGAAGGATGTTATCTGACCAGATTTGTGCTGTTCTCAATAAAAACATATCTTTACTTCAAACTTTGTCAATTTGCTGTATGGCAAATGAATTGTCCTTTTTTTTTCTTCTTTTTTCAATTTTTTTTTTTAATTTTTTTTTTTTTTTCTGTATTGAAAAAATTATTTCATTACATTGAGAGTTTTGAATTCCATGCAAAGTTATGAACCTCTCCTTTCTACTGCCTTGTTTTACTCATTGTCTCCTCTCTTCTCCTTTTCTCTCTCTGTCCCCTTTTCTTTTCTCTCTCTGTCCCCTTTTCTTTTCTCTCTCTGTCCCCCTTTCTTTTCTCTCTCTCTCTCTGTCCCCCTTTCTTTTCTCTCTCTCTCTCTGTCCCCTTTCTTTTCTCTCTCTCTCTGTCCCCCTTTCTTTTCTCTCTCTCTCTGTCCCCCTTTCTTTTCTCTCTCTCTCTGTCCCCCTTTCTTTTTTCTCTCTCTCTCTCTGTCCCCCTTTCTTTTCTCTCTCTCTCTTTGTCCCCTTTCTTTTTTCTCTCTCTCTTTGTCCCCTTTCTTTTTTCTCTCTCTCTTTGTCCCCTTTCTTTTTTCTCTCTCTCTTTGTCCCCTTTCTTTTTTCTCTCTCTCTTTGTCCCCTTTCTTTTTTCTCTCTCTCTTTGTCCCCTTTCTTTTTTCTCTCTCTCTTTGTCCCCTTTCTTTTTTCTCTCTCTCTTTGTCCCCTTTCTTTTTTCTCTCTCTCTTTGTCCCCTTTCTTTTTTCTCTCTCTCTTTGTCCCCTTTCTTTTTTCTCTCTCTCTTTGTCCCCTTTCTTTTTTCTCTCTCTCTTTGTCCCCTTTCTTTTTTCTCTCTCTCTCCCCTTTCTTTTCTCTCTCTCTCTCTCTCCCCCCTTTCTTTTCTCTCTCTCTCTCTCCCCCCTTTCTTTTCTCTCTCTCTCTCTCCCCCTTTCTTTTCTCTCTCTCCCCCCTTTCTTTTCTCTCTCTCCCCCCTTTCTTTTCTCTCTCTCCCCCCTTTCTTTTCTCTCTCTCCCCCCTTTCTTTTCTCTCTCTCCCCCCTTTCTTTTCTCTCTCTCTCTCTCTCCCCTTTCTTTTTTCTCTCTCTCTCTCTGTCCCCTTTCTTTTTTCTCTCTCTCTCTTTGTCCCCTTTCTTTTTTCTCTCTCTCTCTTTGTCCCCTTTCTTTTTTCTCTCTCTCTCTTTGTCCCCTTTCTTTTTTCTCTCTCTCTCTTTGTCCCCTTTCTTTTTTCTCTCTCTCTCTTTGTCCCCTTTCTTTTTTCTCTCTCTCTCTTTGTCCCCTTTCTTTTTTCTCTCTCTCTCTTTGTCCCCTTTCTTTTTTCTCTCTCTCTCTCTTTGTCCCCTTTCTTTTTTCTCTCTCTCTCTTTGTCCCCTTTCTTTTTTCTCTCTCTCTCTTTGTCCCCTTTCTTTTTTCTCTCTCTCTCTTTGTCCCCTTTCTTTTTTCTCTCTCTCTCTTTGTCCCCTTTCTTTTTTTTCTCTCTCTCTTTGTCCCCTTTCTTTTTTCTCTCTCTCCCTTTCTTTTTTCTCTCTCTCTCCCCCTTTCTTTTTTCTCTCTCTCCCCCCTTTCTTTTTTTTCTCTCTCTCCCCCCTTTCTTCTCTCTCTCTCTCCCCCCTTTCTTTTCGCTCTCTCTCTCTCCCCCCTTTCTTTTCGCTCTCTCCCCCCTTTCTTTTCTCTCTCTCCCCCCTTTCTTTTCTCTCTCTCTCTCTCCCCCTTTCTTTTCTCTCTCTCTCTCTCTCTCCCCCTTTCTTTTTTCTCTCTCTCTCTCTGTCCCCTTTCTTTTTTCTCTCTCTCTCTTTGTCCCCTTTCTTTTTTTTCTCTCTCTCTCTCCCCCTTTCTTTTTTCTCTCTCTCCCTTTCTTTTTTCTCTCTCTCCCCCTTTCTTTTTTCTCTCTCTCTCCCCCCTTTCTTTTTTTTCTCTCTCTCCCCCCTTTCTTCTCTCTCTCTCTCTCCCCCCTTTCTTTTCTCTCTCTCTCTCTCCCCCCTTTCTTTTCTCTCTCTCTCTCTCCCCCCTTTCTTTTCTCTCTCTCTCTCTCCCCCCTTTCTTTTCTCTCTCTCTCTCCCCCCTTTCTTTTCTCTCTCTCTCTCCCCCCTTTCTTTTCTCTCTCTCTCTCCCCCCTTTCTTTTCTCTCTCTCTCTCCCCCCTTTCTTTTCTCTCTCTCTCTCCCCCCTTTCTTTTCTCTCTTTCCCCCCTTTCTTTTCTCTCTCTCTCTCTCTCTCTCCCCTTTCTTTTCTCTCTCTCTCTCTGTCCCCCTTTCTTTTCTCTCTCTCTCTCTGTCCCCCTTTCTTTTCTCTCTCTCTCTCTGTCCCTTTTTCTTTTCTCTCTCTCTCTCTCTCTCTGTCCCCTTTTTTTTTCTCTCTCTCTGTCCCCCTCTCTCTTCTCTACTGTGAATATTTTTCCAAATACACAAGCATTTATATCAAGTCTGTGTTTTTCCCCTTATAATATAATTTGCATGTTACATTTATATTCTACCCCCATACTCTAGGAAAATTCTGTTGAGAATAATTGGTATGATCCGTGAAAAGGATGAGCTTCATAAGCTTAATTTCAACTACAGCTGTTTTCATATTCAATTTCTTTCTGTTTTTGTAATAATTTGTGAGAAGAAATGACCCATCAATGAGTTCCCATAGATCAGAGGAATATTGAACAACAATCCTATTTTGATGTGACCTTAAGAGTAAGCAAACAAATTCCAACTCACCTGGATGTGATAATTCTGACATCTGCAGGTATCAAAGGTAAGAATTTCCTCGAAATGTTAATCTATTAATCTTATTTACAATGCCAGTGTAACACAAGGATGTGAATTATGAATGTAACACTAATCAATACTAAGAGTCCTGTTGAGTTTTTTCATTACTGTATTTCCCTGCATTAGAGGGGTACCTTATGCATTGGGGTGCCCAGGAATTTCCTTGCATATATTGAAGTGGATAAAAACCAGAGGACTAATGGAGAAGGGGAGGGAGCCTGAGAGAAATTTTATACCTTTCGATAAAGTTTCTCTCGGAGCCTCTTCTTCCCAGTGCCAAAGATGCTATTTTTTTCCCCAAAATGAGTCTCAAAAATTTATCCTGCATTCTAAAGGCCAAATGCCACTTTCTTTTCTTTCCTAAATTTTGCAAATCAAAAACAAGGTTTGTCTTTGTGGCTAGGAAATACATTATGTAATCTATTGCCCTGAAAACTCTTCTTAAGGCTAGGCTATTAGAAGAGCAGACAGTTACCTTTGGAAGAATTGATTAAATTTCGTGGTAGTTACCTCCCCTGAATGTTAGCCTTAGTTTATGAACATTTTTTATACAATTTATTTTTAGTGACAATGACAATTAGCTGAGGTATTTGCTCTCTCAGTGCTTTATAGCATTACTTGCAAAGATTGTCTGTGATAGCTATGTAAAAATAAAAGGGGCGTAACTCTGCAAATCTTGAGCATTAAAAAAAAGTGCAAGATATATAGTAGAAAATGCCATAGGTATGGGGCAAAATTTGTTTGTCTTGTTTAGACAATAAAAATGAAAGGAATGTTTAGGTGAGTTTTTGGCAAATATCCAGAACGTACTTTCTGTACCATATTTGAACCAGAGATTTTTTTTTTTAAACTCAGAATCAGACCATGTTTAGACTTGTGTCCATCAGATGAACACACGCCGTAGCACAAATATAAGGCTAAATAAGAAGTACATGGGTCGCACATACCTCTGCCAACATTAGAAACTGAATGGAAAGTAGTTACGATGTAGGGGAGATAATTATGAATTGATTTTTTTTTTTTTTTTCAATTTTTGGACTATTATCTCAGTATTCTACCCTATGTCCAACCTTCAACAAAATGTCATCGAAATTCATTGAAAACTTATGAAGTTAAATGATTGCATAATTATAGGGGAGAGATGAAAAATATCTCTAAATCAAAAAAAATTCTGGATCTGTCCCCGAATTCAATTGAGTCCGTCTTATCCCACGACCCAACCTTCCAGAAAATTTCAGAGGACTTCATTGAGAAGTTTTGGAGATATTGTATGTGGACTGGCAGGAAGACAGAAATGGATGTATACATATATCTCTTCCTGTTTCGTTAGTAAAGGTTTGAAAAGAGGCTTATTCATGTTTGGTTATTTATTTGTTCACTCATCTGTCCATACAATATGCCTGAAAGTGCTGAATGAATTGCAATTAAATTTTGTTGAAGGATAGGTAATGAGGCAAGAAAGAGACAGTGAAATTCTAAGATGGATCCAGGATTTATTTTTCTAATAAACTTACTTATCTCTTTTCTTTTTGCTTTTTTTTACAATCGCATTTATGTATTCTCTTGTGACTGTCCACATAATATCTCAAAATGTTCTCAATGAATCCCTATGAAATTCTGAGGAGGGGTGGACCATGAGAACTGATAAAATTTCTTTGCGGATGTATGCTCATTTATCTCCCCTGAATCGTAGTTATATGTCAAAACTACATGTCTGTCCACATTATGTCTCCAAAAGTTCTCTATGAATTTCATTCTGCTTTTATTGAATGGTGAATTATAGACTAGGGGAGAACTGTTTGAATTGAGGTGAATCTACGCTCAATTATTCCCTTCTGCATTGGCAGAGATATTCGCTCCCTGAGTGATCTCTAGTGTCAGTCCATACCTTTTCAAATTGGTTTTCCTTACTCACAGCCTAAGAGGCTGAAGATTTAATTCATTCAATTGTATCATTTTATAGATATTTACTAAGCTAAACGGAAATGTTGATTGTTGCTGACATTTTAGGCAGGCCCTTCTCCTCAGAGAAAACACATTTGAAATCCTGGCTTTTATGCTGATCGAGGAAGGCCTGTTATTTTCTTATATAATGAACGTGGATTTTTTTTTCTATTCCTGTCTGTAAAAATGAACTCTTCCACCTAAAGGTAATAATTCAACCGATAGAAATATCTCCAATTCACCGCTTAAAATAAGGGACTCTTTCACTAAAAGTAGTTCTTTTTTAAAATCATCCAAAATTCAAATAATCCATGAATTATCTGACAGAGATTAACTAGTTATCTTATATCCATAAAATCCTGCACTTCTTCACTCTATAACAGGTATTCTGTGTATATTGCGTAAAACTTTTTATTTTTATGAATTATTTTTGAGTCAAGGTCCTTTGTTTTTCATGTAAAAACGCAACGAACTGAAATCATATATATGTAGAAGAACAATTTATTAGATAAGCACCTTAAGTGCCAATGTTTTTTTATTCCTATATTTTATTTTCTATCATTTAACAGGTAAAGCGTTGAATAATGTCCTTTGTCACAGAATGTATTAAATATCGATTCAAATCTGGAAATAATATAAAGTTCTCGTTTCTCATCTTTCATTCTACAAAATGGATGCACAATTTATAAATCCAGAGTTATCGCCCTTCACCCTTGCTCCCCTGTGCTGATGCAAGGGAGATAAATCTTCTCAAGTCGAGCAGTTATATGTAAAAAAAAAAAAAAATCTATTTCCAACAGGCCTCAATTTTAACACTTTTCAACTAAAAGGATATCTACTCTTTGCTTTTCAGACATAATTTGATTAATAAAAACGATCGATTCTTTCTTCTTTTTTTTCTTCTTCTAGGATAAATTTTACAAGAAAATAGTTTGAAATTTATTCTTTGTTTCCTAAATTCCATGAAAAATGATTTTGAAGCTTATTGAGAGAAAAATGAGTTTGAAAATAGAATAATAATCCATTCTTTTGCATAAAGTTCAAACACAAGCATTTGTTTGTTTGTGTTTTTTTTCTTATTTATTTCTTGTCAGCACTATCACATAAATTATGCTAGTGATGACCCCCCCCCCCCATTGCAAAGTCACCATTCTTTATAGAAGCAATCACCTCCAAAGAGAGATTCAAACTGGGGGCCATTCATGTATTAGATCAACAAATATAGAATAGCAAAATAATCTATACTATTTTTTCACTTGGCTTTTCTACTTAGGATTAGAGTGTATTATCTACCCTGTTAACAAATTTCTAGTATAGTAAGTATTAATGAGTTATGTCCCCTTCGATAATTGCCTGTTTGGAGTTTATCTAAGTAGATGGCACTGGTGACAAATTTGCATAGCGGTTGTGGTTATGAGTTATTGGCCAATCATGGCTAACCTTGAGTTACCACCATTGGTATATTAGCTTCCCATGTCAAAGGAGGAGTTTATTTTCAACATTGTGTATTTTGACATGCCTGATCCCTGCCCTTCTGAGCAGAAATCGATTACGCTTTCTGACCAAGAAACCTACACATTATTAGATGGTGAGAAATAAGGTAAAGGGAAGAGTGTGTGGAGAAGCAAAGTAGGAAGTGAGAAAGCCAGAAAAAACCCCAAAGAAAACCAAGTTAAAGGAAAATATCTTTATATCAAGGGAGGGGGAAGCTTGCTGGCTGGATATCAAGAGACAATGGATGAAAAATTGAGAAAAGCAGGTAGGGATGAGAGGCATAAAATCTGCTTTCATTCTTTTTTCTTTCATTTCTTTTTCTTTTTTCTTTTTTTTTTTTTTGAGAGATGGAGTGAAAGAAAGTCAGAAGGAAATATTTGAGCATCCCTAATTCCTTTTTCACGTATGAAATTAATCCATGTTTGTAGAACATTTTTTTTTTTTTTTTTTTAAAGGATAGGCAACAAAAATTGGAAGGGATAAGAGAGAAAATGAGAAAATACCAGCAAAGAGTGAGAGGGGCATGTGGTAATTGGTGATCTTAGATGTAAATGTCCCAGCCACTGGTTCAGCTGATAGAAATATTTTATGATAGGACAAACATTCCATTTTCATTTGTGCAAGAGACTGACAATGACCAAAAGGAAAAAAAATTCATCTTTAAGCCTGCCACAGAAAGATGACAGTGTCACAAACATAATATATTTTGTAAAAACGATTTCAAAACCATAGAATGTCTGAATATTATTTTTTTAAATCCTCTTATATATATATATATATATATATATATATATATATAACTTTAAGGTTAGTGAAAACAATTGTCAAATTCTTTGGTTGAATATGTTGGTAGAGAATCAACTCAAAAAAGTTTTCTGT
Organism: Thysanoteuthis rhombus; assembly: GCA_963457665.1. Classification (NCBI taxonomy): domain Eukaryota; kingdom Metazoa; phylum Mollusca; class Cephalopoda; order Oegopsida; family Thysanoteuthidae; genus Thysanoteuthis; species Thysanoteuthis major. The sequence continues at coordinate 20,901,024 of OY735209.1, forward strand.
GTAATTAGTATTCTTAAAAATCACATAAGTTGGGTTGTACACAGTCTGAGATTAAAACCAACTCTCCCAATAGAAGGGACACAACCAATGAGTCACGTCTGTTGTTATACTTACTGATCCCTCATCATCAAATACATTTCTTGGATTACCTAAGTAACTAAGCCCTGTGGTTCAAAAAATTTCATGATGTGTAATATAAAATAACATCCATGTACAAAACATTATGATAATATCCTATATATAATAACAAACTGCATATATGACATGAGCTATATATTAAAATCATAGCTGAAAGGGAGGTGGTGTTTGATCAACACTACTGGGATGCCATGCTTTGTTTTTAAATCCCCAAAACTATCACCGAGTGAATAACTGATACCAAGTACCATGATGCCAAAAATGCTGAAAGTTTTTTAATGTTAAGGGTTTAAATCTTTCTAGAAATATATATAGAATATTATTGTGTCATCCACAGACAGCTGTTTCGTTCTATTACAACTCTTCATTGTGGCTACAGACTATCCAACTTATATCAGTGAAGAGTGATTTTTTTTATTTCCATCATCAGCAATTTTGTTAAAGTGTAAGAGTCCATTGTTACAGATAAATAAAAATCATACTGTTCACTTTATTAGTTGATAATTTATCACAATTCATGAAAAATGACCCAAGAATTTCTTGATATAACAAAACTTGACGTTTGACATCTACTTATATGTTAGTCTCAATAGTCAGGGAAAAGAAAAATAAGCTTTCATTGACAAGATGAAACTTTCAGGGGTCAAACTTTATGAATTCAGATCATAGTGGGAGGGGCTGGTTTTGAACCCCCCCCCCCCGTTCCTATGATATATGGCTCCTTCCATGTGGAAAGAGCCATGGAGTAAGGAGGGAGAATTGTTTGGAAGACTGTGTTGCTCCAAACTTCAAAGTAAGGTGAACCTGCCTGTCCAAAGATCATTTGAAACCCTGACTCTTTACCAATTATGAAGCAGGCAACAACCGAATTCAACTTTCTTTCAAAGCATTTTTACTTTTTCTTATTTTAGAAATTAATGGAGTATTGTGAATTATTATTATTATTATTAATTCTATTTTCTCTCATCTTAATTTTTAGTTGTTATTCATCTCATCTCATCTCGGGCCATCAATCTACAAATGAGTATACACCATGGATAAGAAATAAAGAATAAGCTCCCAGTGACACTCATTCATGTAGGGGGAAAGACACATTAACACCCTACTACTATACCAGCTAGAAACTAAATCTAAACTTTAAACCTACTCTTTATCCCTGTTACCTATGTGCCATATTTATTCTTTGGTTTATGAACTGCTCACACCAGTAAAGCTATTATTTGATCATTTACTAATAAAAATTTACTCTTTACATAGATTGACTGAGTTATGTTATGATAAAAAAAAGATTGAAAATTAAGATGAAGGTAAATAGTTGTCAAAATTGATACAATGGTTTACAATACTTCATCTAATGATAAAATTGAATAATAGGAAAAAATGTATCTTTGATTCTATTGTCTTGTACTTTTAATTCAGCACAGAAGAAGCCATTTACTATTACACCAGAAATGCTATCAAACAGTTGGTCCTTAACATTTTGAAATGAATTAAGAATTGATGAAATGTTAAATTTCATATTAATTTATTATATCAAGTTGTTTAAAACAATTCGTTTAATAACATTACTATGAAGAATTAATAATGATTGTAAACTGTTTGAATTTTATTTATCCTATGCTTGAAATTTCCAGTCAGTTATTGTTATATAAAAGACCCTATCCCCAAATTATCTCAATAAGCGGCTCCCGCTATACTCAAGTCTCAATAGTCAGGGAGAAGAAAAATGAGGTTTCATTGACAAGATGAAACTTTCAGGGGTCAAACCTATGAATTCAGATCATAGTGGGAGGGGCTGGTTTTGTATCCCCCCACCCCACCCCATTCCTATAATATGGCTCCTTCCATGTGGAAAGAGCCATGGGGTAGGGAGGGAGAATTATAGGGTGAGACATTTTTAAGGGATGCAGGGGGCAGGGTAAAGAAGTAAAGATGGCTACTTATTGTTAGACCGGACGATAAAAGTAAATCAACTGTGTCCACATGGTGCTAAAGTACACACATAAGATAACTTATCTTCTGGATACACACACACAATAACTTCTTCTCCTCCCACCCCTAAACCCTTGGTATCTGTCTGTGCGCACACACTATATCAACTTAACAAGTTTATCTTTGGGAACATCCTCACCCCTCAGCTGTATTCGTAACATCCAGAGTTCACTTCATTCTAGGTCATCCTGGAGCTATAGCAGTTCAGTTATCTGTTAGTTTTCTATGGTAAAAGAAATTTTTTTTTTTTTCCTCCATTCTTTTAACTGGTTAATAGAAGTATGAAATGTTATTTATGGTAGCCACATCATATGAAGCCGAAACTCGAATAGCGTTCGTGATCAAATTGAATTGAGATTGTATTAATTTTGAATATTTACCTTCATCTCAAAACTGGACAATATTTACCTTCATTTTAATTGTAAATTGAAATTGAAATTAAGATAGAGGTAAATAGTAGTCAAAATTAATCAATGGGTTGAAATACCTCATCAAATGATAATAATAAACAATAAAACAATCCTCTTGCTGAAAACCTTTTGCTTTAAGACCTTTGCTATGGTTTCTCATATGAAGGGTATCTGCTCATATGTATCAAAAATATCTATTTCCTTAGCTAAGTCTGGTACCAGGTAATTTGAGTAGAAACAAAGTTTGTGTTGTGCCTATCTTCCACATGGGTAGAGCTAGACTCTCACCTGAGCTTGAACATAGAACTCAGGCACTTGTTTTTAAAAATATGCATTTACCTCAGCCACCAACCTGCCCATAGACACACGAACAATCGTTCATAATCAAACTTTTTAAATAGAGGAACAGGACTAAAACAATTAGTATTGTTTGTAACCTCTAAGAGTCATTAACATTCCTACTTTTGTCCAGACAATTAAATCTTTTCCAATCTTTAATGTTGTCAAGACATTTCGGCTGATCCATTCTTCAGTCCTTTTCAGGTGAATCATTCAAGAAAGAAGGCAAATCCGAGTGTTTGGTTGGCGGTACCATTGTTGCCCCAAAATGGATAATTCTTCACAAAAAAAAAGGTTTTCCCGGTTTCTTCCTGTGGAGAAATGAAAAAGCTTTGCCTCTTTTTTTTCTTTCAATAATACATCTGATGTGGACTGAAATGTTGTTGACAACATTTAAGATAAGAAGAGATTTGATTTTCCAAACAAAAGTTGGTATGTAAAACAATTATTTCCTACATAAGATCCATCTACAGCTCTCCACTGCTGTTAAAAAGGTTTCCAGTCTTCAAATCTGTGAACCAAACTTATGTACAATTACATAACATATTTCCAGGAACTTTATCTTATATACTCTTGTGTTCGTGTGTAATATGAAATCTGTCTGGGAAGGATCCATCTATTTTGAATATCTCAAAAACCAGTTGCGGGTCCTGGACGTAACTTGGCAATCAATCATAGGGAACCTTACTGCGCATGTGTGAACAGCCTTTTGAGCTTGTGTACTGCATGACCTTCACATTCACATCCTGTGCAATGTATTTTTGCAAAACATTGCATTATCCATGTGTCAGTCCCCCTACAGTTCAGATTGGGCTCCTGCAATTTCTGACTTAGTTGTTGAAAGGGAGACTTCAGATCATAAACGAAATTAAGAATAAAATAGAGCAGCTGACAGTGATACTGAAAGGACTTTGCTGTTTTGAAAAGTGGAAGGGATGCTTTGATGTGGATGAGATCCCAAAGAGAGAACTTTGAAGGTGACTAAGGCGTTATTGCCCTAGGTAGGTTATTTTTTCATTAATATTAAATGGCTGGATACTTTCCTGACAGACCTCGTAATTACACACGTCAGTTGCACATAAGACGAATGGTATGGAGGAAGATATTGTACCAATGTTCCCAGTGTTGAGGGCCCGCTTGCCAGCCTCTAAAATCAGCTTTCAAATCCTTTCATCTGAGATTGTATACTAACCACTATTGATGAGGCAGTGTGTGTGTGCTGGGTGTCTTATTGGTTACCTGTGTCAAAAACGATTGTTAAACTGAATTCAAATTTTGGTTAAAGCCATTTATATTCCCTTGGCACTAATGCTAATGACAGGTTTGAATCTTCTTCTCCCTGAGCTGCCTCATCAAATTTTGGTTGAGACAGTCAATTTCTGTGCCATTGGTGCCAATGTCAGGCATGAATCCACTGTCACTTCTCTAGATATTTTGACAAAATACTTTGTTACTAGCATGACACAATGGCTGTAAAGGGTGGGTGTGAACACTTGGTAAACCCACCCTCCCATAACTACCCTACCTGCCCAGACATAGATTAGTCAACCTTGACAGAAGCCAATCACTATAATACAAAATGAAATATATTCAGATGGGAGTAAGATATGCCTGTGTCCAAACATGAGACGGTTCCCCTCTAGACTTACAAAGGATAACCTACAATGTGTGTTTCTAACGGCTTCATTGATATCAGATCAAGTGACATATCAATGCCTCGCCTTCTTTCAGCTACTGACTATCTTGGGTGTGGTGTCAGCATGAGCAGGGTGATCTTCCTTATCACTTACCCACTCCTATCTCCTCCCCACTTTCTCTCAGTCCAGATTGGGGAATATCACTGTACACTCTAAGAATGCAAGCTCAAGAAACACAAAAGGAGAAAAATGAAAGAAACTTGATTAAGTCTCTTGCTCAGTGAACAATGACAATAATGACTGGTCATATATATATATATATCCCAGCTGTCAAGGGTTAAATGGTAAGATGAGGGTTTCTACTCTGTGCATGTCATCATCATCATCATCATCATCATCATCAGTCTTTTAATGTCCGTTGTGGGACATAGACCTTCCCCAAGATTCGCCACAATTCTCAATCGTGGGTGTCATGGAGCCAGTATTTCCTGAATCTGTCTAGTTCATCTCTCAATCTTGTGTTCTGTCGGCCAAGGTTTCGTATGTGATCTCTCGGGATCCATGTTGTGAGACGTGATGTCTATCAGTTGTCTTTCATTCTTGCAACATGGCCTGCCCATTGCCACTTTAGTTTTTCAATTGTTTCTATGATGTCACAGACACCCGTTCTCTTCTTTATATACTGTGCTGTCTTGTGATCTCTCCATGTGAGGATGAGCATGATTCTCTCATGCGCACATTGCATACTTCTCAGTTTGCAGGCCTGTCTCTTGGTTAGGTTCCATGTTTCAGCTCCATAAGTGACTATCAGGAGAATGCATTGGTTGTATACTCTTCTTTTTAGGATTATTGGGATCATCTGGTTTCTGAAAGTTGAGCTTGCTCTGCAGAAGGCTTGCCATCCCAAAGTGATTCTTTGCTTGATTTCCTCCTCTTTTGAGGGTCTCTTGTTCTTCATTCTATCTCCAATCCGAATAAGGAATAGAGCTTGTGGGTGGACGTTTAGAATAACCCTCAATTCTTCTCTCTAACCAATGAGTTGGCATTTAGTAACAATTTAACAGTAAGAAGCAAAGACACTGAATTTAACCAAAAGATTGACCCTCAAAATGAGAACCATGCAACGGGCACATGAGAGAACTATGTTCACACAACCTCACATGGGCAGATCACAAGATATCACAGTATATTAGAGAAAAAAAAACAGAATCTGAGATATCATAGAAACCATTAGAAAGCACAAATGGATATGAGCTGGACCTGTAGCAAGAATGTCAGATAGCCCCTGGATATCACAACTCACAATGTGGATCCCCAGAGATTACATGCGAAACCGGGTCTGTCAGAATATAAGATAACATGACAAACTAGATAAGTTTAGAAGGTATTGGCTCTGAAACACCTATGATGGAGAGGTCTGGGGAATCTTGGGGAAGTTCTTTGTCTAAACACAGATGTTAAAAAGCTGGTGATAACAGTATAAGGAAATGAATACAGGTTGTACTTCACATGGCTCAGGACATTTTGAATCTGCCTCAATTAGTCAGTGGATCTGCCATTAGAGTTCTTTGGGGTGGTTTATACACTCACTTGTTGAACTGAATATGTTGAAACCTAAGCAATGTTTGATACCCAATCAGAAATCTTTAAATTCAATGTTTATTTTAGCATGAAACTAGACTTGTATTCATGAATTTTTCTTCAAATCTCATAAATCATTTTTAAAACAACCAATTAAAAACCATAATAAAATCGAACAAATTGTTTTCATCTATGATAATATGATTTACATTATTTGATAATATTCAAAATATATTGTTCTATTTTCTACATTATTGGAAGAATAGTTAAAAATCTATGTTGACATGAGGGCTCCCGCTAGAGTTGATTTCTCTTTTCTAGCATTTTCTGTGGTCCTGGAATCGCATGGTCCCAAAGGTGATAGATAAAAGAGGTATTAAATGTTTTGAATTTGGCAGTTAAAAAAACAAATCCTCCTTTCAACTGCAAAATAGATATGTGATGGGCTTCCTCACATTCACATGAATTAGTGTCATTCTATTTAAGAATCAGAACTAAATTTCTGTGGGTGGGGGGATTCTGGGTGGATACCCTGTTTTGGTCGAACTTGATAGTATTTTGCTGTTTGGCTTTCTGCTACTGGATACTATTAAATCTATCTTTGGTTACTAATCTTGAATTACATTAAAAATGACTAATTACTTTTTATAGGGCCTCCTTGGCCTTTTTTCCTCACTTTAGAATAGGTAGCTTTTTTTTTTATAGGACCACCTTCACCATCAAGTTCAGAACCCTGTTGAGCAACTGGTTGATCTATTGCAATAGGCACCCATATGTTACCATTGTAAGTCCAACGCCATTCAAAAGGGTATAGGTTGTTTCCTAACCATTGCTGGACTGTGAGTTAAACTCAGTAAGTGTGGTATTTTGTAAAATCCTTTGTTAGGGGCAATGATTCTAGCTTGAATCTAGACATAGATGTATTCTTGATTTGCCTGTTGCACATCAGGAAACAGTATGTATCCAATATTTTGACTGTTTAGCCCCTTAGTTTTTATGGATATGTCTCACCAGCCATTTCAATATCAGAATGAGAGGCTTGGGTTAGTAAATGTATCTAGTGATTCACAGACATTGAATGATAGCAACAAATCAAATGCTTGCTTTTCAACTTTTCCAAAAAGAGCAGAGGCTGAGTCACAAATAATCATGGTATGTATAGTCATAAGATGTTTCTTGATATGTTCTATGGCTGATTGGATTTCATTAATTCTGTACAATTCATTTGCAGCAAGCCTGACTAACACGTCTGTGTAAGTGCCCATCACTACAACTGGTCTTGGTTTCTTGGAGGCAACAGCCATTGTTGTGGCCACTATCAAGTGATCTGCCTGATGTTGTTTACAAAGAACATATTTCCTTAGAATTAAGAGATTAAATACTCAATGAGATGAGATTCATCATTTCTATTTGCCAAGAAAGCTGATTTAGTAGTACTTTTATGTCAGTTTCTAACCAAATATCTGCCAACACAGTTGATGAGGCACTATGTTGCTGTTCCACTACCTTGGTAGAATTGCTGGAATTCGTGTAGCCTTCTAACATCACAATGCAATTTGTTCCATAATGTTTTGTGGTTTATAATACATATATCTGCCCTGTTATTGTTGTTAATCACCATTACCCATAACAGACCAATTTAAATACTTTTGCTGGGTTTAGGTTATTTATGGGTTCTAACATTTCTATACGTTAACTGTACCCTTGGTTGTTGACAACTTAACTAAACCCAAATATCATCTAATGCCTTTGTATTTCTTTTAACCTATCCTTTCCAATCTTTGTTGCTGGTCTATGATTTTATCAAATTGTTATACTAACACAGATAAGATTCATATGCCAAAATTTTCCTACTCCCTCAGTAAACTACCAAACTTTCCTTCCCTTCTCTTATTAAACTGGCTAATTTTCCTCTCTTCCCCTACTTTTTTTTTTTGTTTTAAATTCTTTTTTTTCCTTAAAAAGAAGAAAAAAATAACATGCTGCCATAAGACGACTGATTACCTGGAGGTTTTTTTGGGGGGGGGACAAACTAAAAAACAAACCTTTTCATATATATCTCACCTGTTGTGCATATAACTGCTATTGTTTTCGTTGTTACTAATCACTACTCTTAAAAACAGTTTAAACACCTTTGCAGGGTTAAAGTTATTAATGTGTTCTCCCAATTATACATAGGTAGTTAATCACGTAACTGGACTTGGTGCAAAAACTAACTGTTAATAGCAGCAACCTTAAATTCTGCATGCAAAAACTCTCCCCAATCAGTGAATGCATTTTTGTTTTTTTTACACACCCCCCCTTTCAGAAGAAGATTCAATTTACAATATAAGTTTATGCTAAATTTACATGATAAAAATGAGCACATGTGGTGGGGATTGATAATCTCTCTTGGAGTACTAGTTATTTTCATCTTAGAATGTCAAGTGAACGCACTTCAGAAAAAGCTACATACTATTGTTCCCAAAGAAATAATGCATCTTTCTCAAATGTTTGTTCTTGAGACTTGTATATAGTCATTGAGAAAGATAGATATAGTGGAAACTGATCTCTCTCTCACTCAAATAGTTAATCAACATCAGTTTGGTAGAGTTTGAGCAGCGGAATTAAAACCTTTGATCCTTAACAAACATTATTAATCAACAAAGCTTCTATTATGTTTAAGTTATTCTTCATTCTTGTTCTGTTGCATGCTGAAAGGATATAGTTTGTAATAGAATAACTATTAACTTAGGTGGTATTCCAGAGTAAGCAAGTTTAAAAATTCAGAAGAAGAGTTAGTGCTGTCTTCATCACAGCCTCCTTTAATCATATCAGTACTTAGATATGGAACTATTTCGCCTGGCACTTTATGAAGAAATGTTGGAGAAATCATTGTGGCTGGTTTGAGTTAATATTTGATGCTTAATCATCCAGTGTTGAATTTCTTGAGCGATTCTTTTTAGTCCTATTTAGCTTATCATAATTTAGGATTTTTATTTGAAAAAAAAATTCCATAGATCATCGAAATGTTGAAAAGTGTTGCTAGGTTACCGATAGTCCTCATGCAAATTTCAGCAAGCTAATCTGATCAATTAGCTATAGCAAACCAGCTTACACAGCATATCAATGCATAGATCTGTTAGTGTTACCCATGTAGTCATACCAGAGCAGAATAATTATAGAAAACTACAAATCATCCCAGTTATACTTGATAATGAAAAAAAAACAACGCCATGCATTCTGATGAAGAATAGAAAGAGAATGAACTCTTCAAGGTGATGTTTTTTCTTTCTCTTGTACGCTCATAGTGTACCAATTATTGAAGGAGACGAAAAAGGTTAGGTTAGTCACTCACTAGAAACCATCATGTATCTATTATCTTTTGGCAGCATGCTGTGTTGGGGGGTGATCAATAGATGAAGTACTTATTACAAGCCTTTTGTTCAGTAGTAATCACTACAAATGTCTGAATTTTTTTTTTAAAAAGAAAAGAGCAGGCATGAACTCATAACCAATTTAGCATAAACTTTTATTGCGGATTGATTGGGGGCCCCACACCACAAAACAAAAAACCCTGTTTAAAGAGATGGGTGAAAGGAAAAATTTTCAGAAGAGATCCAGTAGACTATTAATGTTAATTTCCAAGGCTGTAGCATGAAGAACATGTCCTGTACATACCCTAAGATTTGAGAAAAAAAATTTTTTTTTTTTTTTTTTGGACAAAAAGTCCCCCCCCCCCATCAAAAAAACGTTATCAGAAGTCCCAGTTGAGTACTAATCTACATTTGCAGCCCTAACAGTTTATTGCTGCTTCCTGTAATCATTCCAAATACATATATTTCTTTCAGTTTTCACTCTATTCTGCCTCTGTTTTTTGATAATTTTTTTTAGTTGGTTTCTAACACGTCATTAGAAAAAGCAATCTCCTTCGGGGGGGGGGGGGATTGCTGAAATAATGCTAGTGTGGATGTGTTCGTGTGCACCAAGAGGAAAAAAAAAAAAAATTTCATAGCCATCAAAAACATTTTTCTCCATTCAAGAGACAATATCAAAAAGTTTAGATATTCCACCATACAAATTTATTCACATTATTGAAAATATACTTTTTACAAGATCACTTTCCATGAAAGTGAAAAATGCAAGCTGATTAAATTATTATTTGGATCACCTTATTCATTCTGTAAAAAGGAACAAACTGTACTGCCACCATGTTGTAATGGGCAAGTATCCACAGGCTTGAATAGGTATTGTTAAATCACATGGAGTTTGTGTTTCATTGCCTGAAAATCTAGATCACATAATTTACATGGTAAACAAAAGATTCCAATAAATTTCAGGGTGTGTACAACTCCACCTTGCTCAGATTTGTGGCAGACATTTCACATAGTACCAAGTTTTTGTTCTAAATCGTCAAGTTCTTGGTCACTTGTGTGAGACAGTTCCACAGGTTTATGAACTATCTGCAAAAAAAGAATGAAAAAAATTGTCAGACACATTTAAATTATCTGTTTAGCAGTTTACTTCTAAAGGGTGTCTCAAGTGACAATACATTTCACAACACTGAAACCAAAATTGCATGAATTACACTGTTAAACAAGAGTGATCACAAAAGAGTAGTTTTTTGTGATTTACTATCAGAGACAGGAATCAGCCCATTCTATCCTAGTCTCAACCAGTGCCTCATAATGGTTTATAGCTTCCAGGGCAAAGCTGTACCAAACTGCTTTCTAGCTTCCGGAGGAATTCATTGTACTCTAGGGTCTTTATCAGTGGTCCGACAAAGCCACCAGCATATTAGGGCAGGCCTATTGAGGATCAAGACAAATTCTTGACACATCATTTCACCTGCAATACAACAGTGTGAAAACTTTGCTAAATGCCTTGAAGTGTATGTACAACGGGGAGGTCACTGGAGGCTTTTCTGTTTCCCTGCTGTTTTTTTGCCTTTAGGACAGCGGGAATACCTTGGTACACTACCATGGAATTGTGGGTAATCCCGTGTATGTTGGGATGAACAACGTTATCACCCAGAACTACTGCACAAATTAAAGGCCTTATGAAACAATTTGTTACAGCTCTAGATAGGGAAGGTACTTGAAGGCAATGAACTCAAGTTGTTCATGACAAAAATTGGTAAATTACAAGATGGCAAAGTTTGAAGGTTAGATATAATCAATCAAAATTTTTCCTTTTCAGTTTTCTATTCAATCTATTTGAAATTGATATCAACAGCTTAACTGATATGGAATTTTGGGGCACCCAAGCTCCACCTCTATGGCAGGGATACTAATGTTAGAACTGCAAAAAAATCCCAGCCTGGCAAGGTTTAGACATGGTGGTTTCTTTCTGAGGGGCTACATCAGGCAGACCTTGCTTGACTCAAGAAACATCCCACTTGAAATACTTGAAGTTCACTCCACTTGTAGATTTCTAGATGTAAGTATTTCTTATTCAAATTTTTCAAAAGTTCAAATAATTCTCAAAAATTATAGTTTGTGTACTGATTTTAAAATGCTTTCATCTGTTTGTTATAAAAAAAGAAAGTGTACATAGTAACTTCTGAGACACCCTGTGTTATTTGGAAATTTTGGCAAAGTTATTGCCTCAGTAAGGAAATCCAATTTCTTCTCAGGCAACTTGGATTTTTTCGAGTGAAACCAAGTTGCTGACATTATTGCCATATGAATTTCAAATGTGAATCTGTCTTGTCAGGAAGATTTTTTTGTTTATAAGATAAAGCACTATCAACCTTCATTATTTTTTTTTTACTATTATTTTCTTTTTCTCAGTTGCTTTTTCTCAGTTGCTTTTTATCAGGAGTGAGTAAATAGCACAGAAAAAGTCTCACCAAGAGCTTATTCTTTCATTTCTAACTCATCAGTCACGGGTCTTATGCCAGCCATAAAACCCTAGGTTGCTCAGGTGGTAGAGAAGTGCTGTACATAGACCGCATCCCTTTTACCCAGAGATTTATTTTGAGTCTTTATCTCAGATGATAGACTGATGATCTGAATAAAGCTGCAATAAAAAGCAACTAAAAAAAATTCAGTAAGTCATATATGCTATAACAAAACACAATTGGATTCTCTATGGCATGAGCACAAAGCCAATACCCACATTGGTGTTTCTTTTGTATCCTAATTGATGCAAGAATTGAGTTCTTATTGCTGTTTCAACTTCTTATAATTCTATTTCTTAGTTTGCTTTCAAACAGTAAAGTTTGAGAACCATAGCCCATCATAAGTCACAGTTTTTCACCTTACCTGTTTTAATTTATTTACTGGGTCCTTTTTTTCACTTTTCAGAAATTTGGCCTGTTCATATTCTTTCAACTGACAATCTACTGTTTGGAGATACTGCAAAAAAAAAAAACAGTTAAACGTAAAAACATATAGTTTTGAGGTAATGGTGAATAAAATCTTGTAAGCTAGCTATCTATAAATAGCTAGCTATCGATGGATAGATAGCTAGCTAGCTAGCTATGGATAGCTATAGCTAGCTAGGATGGATAGATAGCTATCGATAGCTAGCTATCTATAGATAGCTAGCTAGCTATCTATAGATAGCTAGCTAGCTAGCTATCTATAGATAGATAGCTAGCTAGCTATCTATAGATAGCTAGCTATCTATAGATAGCTAGCTAGCTATCTATAGATAGCTAGCTAGCTATCTATAGATAGCTAGCTAGCTATCTATAGATAGCTAGCTAGCTATCTATAGATAGCTAGCTAGCTATCTATAGATAGCTAGCTAGCTATCTATAGATAGCTAGCTAGCTATCTATAGATAGCTAGCTAGCTATCTATAGATAGCTAGCTAGCTATCTATAGATAGCTAGCTAGCTATCTATAGATAGCTAGCTAGCTATCTATAGATAGCTAGCTAGCTATCTATAGATAGCTAGCTAGCTATCTATAGATAGCTAGCTAGCTATCTATAGATAGCTAGCTAGCTATCTATAGATAGCTAGCTAGCTATCTATAGATAGCTAGCTATCTATAGATAGCTAGATAGCTATCTATAGATAGCTAGCTATAAGCTAGCTAGCTATAAGATAGCTAGCTATCTATAGATAGCTAGCTATAGATAGCTAGCTATCTATCTAGCTATAGCTAGATAGCTATCTATAGATAGCTAGCTATCTATAGATAGCTAGCTATCTATAGATAGCTAGCTATCTATAGATAGCTATCTATCTATAGATAGCTAGCTATCTATAGATAGCTAGCTATCTATAGATAGCTATCTATCTATAGATAGCAAGCTAGCTATCTATAGATAGCAAGCTAGCTATCTATAGATAGCAAGCTAGCTATCTATAGCTAGCTAGCTAGCTAGCTATCTATAGATAGCTAGCTATCTATAGATAGCTAGCTATCTATAGATAGCTAGCTATCTATGGATAGCTAGCTATCTATCTATCTATAGCTAGCTAGCTATAGATAGATAGCTAGCTATAGCTAGCTAGCTATAGCTAGCTAGCTATCTATAGATAGCTAGCTATCTATAGATAGCTATCTATAGCTAGATATAGATAGATAGCTAGCTAGCTATAGATAGCTAGCTAGCTATCTATAGATAGATAGCTAGCTATAGATAGATAGATAGCTAGCTATAGATAGATAGCTAGCTATCTATAGATAGATAGCTATCTATAGATAGATAGATAGCTATCTATAGATAGATAGCTATCTATAGATAGATAGCTATCTATAGATAGATAGCTATCTATAGATAGATAGCTATCTATAGCTAGATAGCTATAGCTAGCTATCTATAGATAGCTAGCTAGCTAGCTATAGATAGATAGCTATCTATAGATAGCTAGCTATAGCTAGCTAGCTATAGCTAGCTATCTATAGATAGCTAGCTATCTATAGATAGCTAGCTATCTATAGATAGCTAGCTATCTAGCTATAGCTAGCTATCTAGCTATCTATAGATAGCTAGCTATCTATAGATAGCTAGCTATCTATAGATAGATAGCTAGCTATAGATAGCTAGCTAGCTAGCTAGCTATAGATAGCTTGAAAGTGCTAGAAATACTACTGATATCCGTAGAGACCTAGAGTTACCATGAGAAAAACCGACCAAGATAGTATCAAAATTTTCAGGTTTCTCTAATAATAAAAAGATAGAGACCTAAAAATAATAACAATAATAATAAGAGAGAGAAACCTAAAAATAATAAGTTAAACCCAGCTTAGCACAATATTGTTCAAGACAGCATCCGAAATAACTTTACAGTTTGGTTAATATGTCATGCGTATGAGGATAATCTATTTGGGAGCAATATATATCAACATCTAATTCACCAGCTCTAGAAAGTAGCTACTGAAAGAGATACAAGATGGAATGGATTAGTGCCGTATATCTATATGGCATGGGGATGAGGCCAATACACATATTTGTGTTTCATTTGCATCCCAGTTGATATAAAAATTAAAATCTTATTGCTGTTCTATTCTGGGAATGTAATCCAAGAGCAACTCCTTATTCAAGTAAGCCCATCAGAAGTCTACATTTTCCACCATACCTGTTTTAAATTATTTCACCAGTTCAATGCAAAATGAGAGCAAGTACAATGTTATAATGACCCTGTGTGGCACTGCTTCAGTTGGAAGCATTGAGGTACTGCAAAGCTGTGTAGGGTGAGTATTCAAGAGTTCTCTCTGAATGGCTACCCCTAAAACTCAAACCTGTAGCAGAAGAGTTATAATACCTCTCAGTGACATACCACACAAATACATTGGAACAAGGGAAAAGAATTCAAGTCTTTCTAATGGACACACCTAAGTTAAATTGCCTCAGCTTCCTCTAGCATATCAACTCGAATAAAGGGGGTTGAAGGTCAGACAGTGTTGGCTTTTTTTTCTTTGCCCCTGGGACGAAAGAAAGAAAGTGAAGAATGTTATGTTGTAAAGAATTGCTCCTCTGATATGCAGGAGTGGAAATC
Source organism: Thysanoteuthis rhombus (assembly GCA_963457665.1). Classification (NCBI taxonomy): domain Eukaryota; kingdom Metazoa; phylum Mollusca; class Cephalopoda; order Oegopsida; family Thysanoteuthidae; genus Thysanoteuthis; species Thysanoteuthis major. The sequence continues at coordinate 20,916,059 of OY735209.1, forward strand.
CCAGAGGGGCAGCAATCTTACACCAAACTGGTAATTGGTTGCTATAATACCAGTAAGAAGGTAGAAAAACAAGAGACAAGAAAATGTTAATATTTAGTATGTGTTTGTGTGTGCCCACAGAAGAGAAGGTGTTGGTTTGGTGGTAACCGTTAACTGTTACTAGCAAAAAAAAAACAAAACAGAATTTCCACTAGTAGTGCTTACATACTAATTCAACAAATGACCTACAAGGTCATCAGGGTGCCATGCTGAGTACATAGATTAGTTTTAGCACAAGGCCACAATTTGGGGCATCAAGTGAGGATCTGTGTGACTAGCTTGCCAACCATTACACCTTCACTACTTGAGTTTATTTATCAACAAAATTTTCAACTCTAGGTAGCTTCTCCCAAAAGCTGAACAACAGGAGCATCTAAGGGTTATATATTATATAACTAGCACATTAAGGCTAACCAGGATTTTGCTATTTCATGCATTTTGAATTATGATAAAACACAGTACTATAAAAAGGTGTGGTTTTCCAATTAGGAATTTGAAGGAAAAAAAAATATTAAAAAAAAACTAATATTAACAAACATATTCCAAATTACCTACCGACATCATTTTTTCCTTGGAGTAAGGTTTTTTATTTTTCCTTTTCTTATGGTTTGCTGCATGCCTTTTCTTGGCCATTTCCTATATTTTGTATTTGTGCAGAAAACTGGAATTCAATAGGGAACACCCTGAAAAATATACAGATGAGTTTGATAGAGAAATCTGATAAGAACATATCAGAGAACAATAGGGGAAGAAAAAGTAAGGGGGACAAGGGGAAAAAAAACACCAAAAAAAACAGAAAATATCAAAAGACTAATGGACAAATAGAGAGACCCACCCAAGTTGACAAGAAGCAGAGAGACTGAAAATAAAAAATTTCAAAAAATCTAATAAAATGAGGTGCATGGAAAAACTTATTTTTATTGTTAGATGAAGTATTGTCATCCACTGAATTAATTTTTAACTACTATTTACCTTCGACTTAATTCTTTTGAAGTTGTTTTTATCACAATATCAATTCGGGCTGTCACTCACTTCTACGGCAGCGAGCAAATAGTGTGGATCATAGCAGTGACAGCCTAAGTTGAAGTTGTGATAAGATATATATATATATATATATATATATATATATATATATATATAAAAAAAATAAATGAATAAATTTAGATGTAAGTAAATAGTCAAAATTAATTCATTGGATTACAAATGATTCTATAACAAATAGATTGAACCAACAGTCAATTCTGAGAAACTTTTTTTCTGTTGGTTCAATGAGCCACAATTTCTATTGAAATATTCAACAATTGGTACAAAACATGTTCAAAAGAGTAACCATGTAATGGATCCCAATCAAAAGGAAAATAGACAAATGCTTGCAACCCCAGAGTAAAGTGCTCCTCCCTTTTGTTGAATGCAATGCAATCTCTGATATTTCACCCCCACCCCCGCACCCTCTTGCAAGTAATCATCACCCGTACCATCTGACCTATGACACTTCTTCAATTGATCTACTATGAGTTTGTTACCAAGATGTTCACCAAGGCAGAAACAAGAAATATAGGGTTCAAGTGAACCTTACTTCTGTATCAGTTGAGAGTGAAACAACACTGGACCAAGACACATAGGATTCGCTAAGCAAGAATAAGAAATTAGGGTTGTAGTGATGTTTTACCAGTCATCATTAATCTGCTTGTTTACTAATGGAGAAAGCTTAATCCTCACTGGGAGAACCCATTACTGTGGTTCCATGCAAGACTAAGATGAACTTAGTAAATATGGTAAATATAAAAGTAATATCTGATATATAATGGCTATTTGTTCAACCTCACTATCACATTTCTTCGTTGAAAATTATGTCCTCCCCCCCAACAAAAAGGGAAAAAGAAAAAAGTCGTAAGCTTTAGATATTTCACTCTAGACCGTTCTAGACTATAATATTTTCCATTGTTCCTTAATTTTTTAAAACTGAAATAACATATTTTCAAGATTGTATAGAAAGTAACGTTTAGAGTTTATAAGTACAGAAGACTAAAACAGTAATATCGTTATTGTTTCTTGTTTACATGACCAAAACTAAACAAGCCAAAATTATCCAATTTCCAAAAATTCACAGCATTTTTTTTTCAATAGGAGTTCAATTTTGTTTCTAGTATTCTGATAATATTACATAAAAAAAATTTAAAAAAAAAAACAAAAAAAATTATCCACAAAAAGTGCAATGTAAGTGAACTAAACCTATTTTTGATTAAAACCCATTATATCAAATTTAACCACTATTTACCTTCATAAAGCACACGGGCATCTTAATATTTGAATAGCAATTAAAATTGCTTGTCATTAAAGAATCGACTGACGCACAAAAAAAAAAAAAAAAAAAAGGATGAAATAAATTCAAACAGAAAAAGTAACAAGATTTGAAGTACTAAAAGTTAGTCATAAATTTTGTCATCCTTTTCTTTTTATTTGCGGTAAATAAAACTTGAAAGTTGAAAAAAAAAAAAAGTTTTTATTCAAATTTACTCTTGTATTTCACTTTGTCAGGATTAAATTGAACAGTAAACTGAACTGAACATTCTGTAAGGAGTGCCTACTATTTACTTAAAAGCAACACCTAATTCACCTACAATTTTTTTATAACACTAGCTGAAAATCCCTATCCCTTGGGCAATTATTCCCTGCTGTGTGGTGCTTATGGCATAAAACTGAGTAATTATTCCATGTTTTTACAGCCATAGGCTCCATATAATTTGGTATTGCCACCCAGAGGGCAGGTATTTTCAGCTAGCATTTGAAAAAATGTGTGCCATATTTACCAGCATGCAAGACACGCATGTAAATAGACTCAGAAAATATTACACTGTGTCTAATACACTGGTATTAGGACTGGGCCTTTTTTTTTATCTAACAGATACTTGAAATAGACAATTATGGGGCTTGAATGAGTGGCAGAATCTTAGCTGCCACCCTCAAAATACCCTAGTAAAGCATGCATCTTATGAGCGGCAAATATGGTAATTTAGTTTTCTTGTACCTGTGAATGATCCATATCTGAATACACTTCTTTGTCCAAAAGACCCCTGCCATAGAGCAATGGTTAGCAAGCTGGGTCAGTGGGTAGTGAGTTCAGTCCCGACTGTTAGCTTCACTATTATAGCTTCGTACCAAACTGAACTAAGCTAGTATTCCTTTGGTTCACATCGGACAGGCATCAGGAACAGCAAAGTTATAAGAGATAGAAAGGTAATTTTGAGCAAAGCATGACCTCATTTTTCCTTGATAGAAGACGCCTAGATGAAAATCTACCAAGAACTTGTTTTGCATTATGTGACCATTATCTTGGAGACAGTTTGTCATCTGAACAATAACCTATAAACTTGCATGTCAGTGTTTGACTATCTGTATCATCATAATTAAAATGCCTCTCCTATCCATCCAAACCTTTTTTTCCATATTTTCATCACAAGTGTAACCAGGTTATCAAAATTTGATGGAACATACAAAGTATATATATGAGAGAGAGAGAGAGACTAGAAAGGGGGTAAAAAAACTGCAATATAAATTATCACCCTTGTACACGACTTTGCAAGCCCCAGGGTGCAGCCGTTTGGGAATCAGTAAAAAAATTTGTCATCTTTATAATCTCAGGTAGGTACACACACACACACATACAAAGGGGGGATCAAAAAGTTAGTCAAACTACTCAATTGGTTCACTAAAGAGTGTAAAAGAGGCCAAGCAGTTGGGGATTATATTTTAGGTCACTTTTACAAGAGTTCATCTTGATAGTACATCTGAGAAGTGTAAAAGAAACAAGGAAGCTATAGCTTGTATCAATTGGAGAAAGTGACCTTCATAAAAATACCTCTTAACAGCACATTCCTTGGTTTGATCAAAGTGAAAAATACTTGGCAAATTTATTCAAAATTCAAATGGTTCAGGATCTTTTGATCACACCTTTTATGTATGGAGTTTCAGTTTTGCTGGTCTTACAGCTTAAGGCCAAATTACATTGAATAGGATCTACAGAGGGAATTTGAGCCAAAACACTGACATTTTTAATTTCTGGCAAATCGCACATCTCCAACAGCTTGTAAGCACTGGAAATTCAACTCAATGCATTAGATGTATGTCTGTCCCTAAAATATGCACAAAAAAAAAAAAGAAAATTTTTCCATTGATTTTACCCTCTAAAAACTTTCATCTAGAGGAGGAAGTTACATACCTTGGGAAAAAGAGATTATGTTGTTGAATAGCTAAGGCTGTTGGTCGTCTAGCAGAGAAATATTTTTAAACTACCGCTAACAATTTTCAAGCTATGACCAGAAATGTAAAATGGGACAATTTTTGTCATCTCTTATAACCATACTAGTTTTTTCATTTGAAACTACACTGTCATTTTTCTAATATGGTTATTGCTTTCAAGACTACTATGCTTATACTAGTTGATTACTTTACTTTATTATACATGAAAATCTATTTAACCTATGCAGACTAAGCCTATTCAAAGTGCCAAAAAGTAGGCCTATTTTCATATTTTATTAAGAATTGCCAACAAAAGTCAATTGGTCAATTTATTCTTCTATAAACAAAATTTAATATGCCTAATCGTCCCATGTTGAATTATGGATGAGATGACATTTTATGACTTCATTGAAATTTACAAAAGCATGGGAGAATGGTTCACATAGTCACGCATGATAGCAGTCGCTCAAGCCATCACGTCAATCTTACTGGCCCAACAGGCAACGGCTACACCCATTGCATGCCATTAATGTATTCAGAGGGGCAGGGTTGTACCCTCCTGAAAGACAAGCTGTAACACATTGAATTATGTCACCCATTGAGGCTCCTTCAGGTCATGCTTCACCTCCTCAAAAATGATAAATGTGGCCCATCAACATCTACTACAACACCAAGAAAAACTTCAAGAATAACCATCCTTGGGGTCTCAACGCCTGAAGCTCCAAAGGAAACACAAGCTGGTCAAGAATAACAACAAAAAAACAAAAACAAACAAATCAGTTTACAGGTCGGGTGTTGACAGAAAAGTTATTTTTAAGAAGGTTACAGAAAGAGGCACAAGACAGAATACAAAATAGAACCCAAGTACAATTGTGAGAACTTCAACAGCAACAAGGAAAGTGAAAGATAGGCCTATATTGTATACAAGTCTGATATTGAGATTATAACCAGTTCTTGTGACAGTGTAGTAGAAAAACGAGAGGTTACAGTAAAAGACTTGCATGAGGGCATCACTTGTTTTGTAATATATATTATGAAGGGTGTTATTAACCAGGATTAGTGAAAAAGAGCAATAAAAATAGTGTGACAGTGAGTGGCATGATGAAAAACAGCCCTAAAACCATCAATACTCCATCATTAATTGACAACCACGAGCAGTACACAGTGCTGGAGGTTGAAAAATATTGGCTGTAAATTTTTAAATTGACCAATATAGACATTACTGGTGTACATAAGCTAATGTAGTAATTTCAAGTTTTTATATTAGGAAAAAAATCTTATTAGAAAGAAATAAAAATAAAAAAATTATAAGAAATTTTTTAAAAAATTACAAAGAGAAATTTAGAAAAAACCCACATTTTTTAAAAAAAGGTCAATCGAAATATTAAGATCTTTTAGTAATGAAACATCATCATCATAAGGAAGACCTACTCTGCAATACCTATTGAGGTAAGTTATTATCTTGCTCAAAATATTGAGTTAAAATTGATGATCGAATTACACTGGACCAGAGGGAATTTTGGTCATCATATTATAACTAAGGGTCATAATGTTTGGGTGTATGTTTCGAAAAAAATTGAGAATCAAAATATTTTTTCAGCAGCAGCAAAATTACTGCAGTAGACATTACATTGGTTCTCATGCAATCATTGAATTTAAGTTGGTCAGTTCTTTGATGGGTGACCAGGTGTTGTCAGTGAGAATGATGAAGTGATCAACTCCACTTCCCACTTCAGGTGCTTGTTGCCTCCAAGTCTTTTTTTTTTTTACAAATCGCAAACTGAGACAACAGAAACCCAAGCAGGGACACAGCACACCAACTGTAGGAATGCAATGGATTAAACAAAACCATTTCAGTAGTAAATGAATGAAACTTCTATATCCGTCTACAGATATATATACTCAGTACCCCTTTTTCTTTTCATCAGTCACCAAGAAGATTCAGTTCCCACAAAATCAAGTAAAAAACTACTAGATGAGCAACTCTGTGTCAAGAGTAGGACAGGCATAATATCCATACTGTACACGCTCAAGTCTCAAAATGATTGAGTTTTTGGAATTATCGTGGCACATTTACAAAATAGCTGTAGCACACTACTGCTCTATACCTTTGAACAAGTTTTTGTCTATTTTATTTTTGTTGGCATTTTAAAAATATCTGAAGTGTCAACAGATTAATTGTTGATTGACCCCTTGTGATCTGGATTGAGTGTCTACATTCCATAACACTGAGTCCCCTTCATATCAAACTGAATAGGTGCAAGGGGAGCCGTATGTTTGGGGTGGGAGGCCAAAATAAAAATATAAGAGGAGAGGTTGATCTGAAGATTTGATTTGAGACAGAGAGAAAATAGGCAGACAAGGAGGTGGCAGGAAGAACGAATGAGACCATTAGTGGGATGCAGGTAGGAAACTTTAGGGATATGATAAATATTAGAGAGAAAAGAGCAAGCAAGAGAGAGAGAAAGGAACAAGCGATAAAGAAGAGCAAAAAAAAAAAAAGAGAAAGAAGAGCAAAAAAAAAAAAGAGAAAGAAGAGCAAAAAAAAAAAAGAGAAAGAAGAGCAAAAAAAAAGAGAAAGAAGAGCAAAAAAAAGAGAAAGAAGAGCAAAAAAAAAGAGAAAGAAGAGCAAAAAAAAGAGAAAGAAGAGAAAAAAAAGAGAAAGAAGAGAAAAAAAAGAGAAAGAAGAGCAAAAAAAAGAGAAAGAAGAGCAAAAAAGAGAAAGAAGAGCAAAAAAGAGAAAGAAGAGAAAAAAAAGAGAAAGAAGAGAAAAAAAGAGAAAGAAGAGCAAAAAAAAGAGGAAGAAGAGCAAAAAAAAGAGGAAGAAGAGCAAAAAAAAGAGAAAGAAGAGCAAAAAAGAGGAAGAAGAGCAAAAAAAGAAAAAGAAGAGCAAAAAAAAGAGGAAGAAGAGCAAAAAAGAGGAAGAAGAGCAAAAAAAGAGGAAGAAGAGAAAAAAAAAGAGAAAGAAGAGAAAAAAAAGAAAGAGCAAAAAAAAGAGAAAGAAGAGCAAAAAACAAAAAGAGCAAAAAAAGAAAAAGAGCAAAAAAAAGAAAAAGAAGAGCAAAAGAGAAAGAAGAGCAAAAAAAGAAAAAGAAGAGCAAAAAAAAGAAAAAGAGCAAAAAAAGAGAAAGAAGAGCAAAAAAGAGAAAGAAGAGCAAAAAAAGAGAAAGAAGAGCAAAAAAAAGAGAAAGAAGAGCAAAAAAAAGAGAAAGGAGAGCAAAAAAGAGAAAGGAGAGCAAAAAAGAGAAAGGAGAGCAAAAAAAAGAGAAAAAGAGAGAGAAGAGCAAAAAAAAAGAGAAAGAGAAAGGAGAGCAAAAAAGAGGAAGAAGAGCAAAAAAAGAGGAAGAAGAGCAAAAAAAAGAGAAAGAAGAGAAAAAAAAGAAAGAAGAGCAAAAAAAAGAGAAAGAAGAGCAAAAAACAAAAAGAGCAAAAAAAGAAAAAGAGCAAAAAAAAGAAAAAGAAGAGCAAAAGAAAAAGAAGAGCAAAAAAAAGAGAAAGAGCAAAAAAAGAGAAAGAAGAGCAAAAAAAGAGAAAGAAGAGCAAAAAAAAGAGAAAGAAGAGCAAAAAAAAGAGAAAGGAGAGCAAAAAAGAGAAAGGAGAGCAAAAAAGAGAAAGGAGAGCAAAAAAGAGAAAGGAGAGCAAAAAAGAGAAAGGAGAGCAAAAAAGAGAAAGGAGAGCAAAAAAAAGAGAAAAAGAGAGAGAAGAGCAAAAAAAAAGAGAAAGAGAAAGGAGAGCAAAAAAAGAAAAAGAAGAGCAAAAAAAAGAAAAAGAGCAAAAAAAGAGAAAGAAGAGCAAAAAAAGAGAAAGAAGAGCAAAAAAAAGAGAAAGAAGAGCAAAAAAAAGAGAAAGAAGAGCAAAAAAAGAAAAGGAGAGCAAAAAAGAGAAAGGAGAGCAAAAAAAGAGAAAAAGAGAGAGAAGAGCAAAAAAAAAAGAGAAAGAGAAAGGAGAGCAAAAAAAGAAAAAGAAGAGCAAAAAAAAGAAAAAGAGCAAAAAAAGAGAAAGAAGAGCAAAAAAAGAGAAAGAAGAGCAAAAAAAGAGAAAGAAGAGCAAAAAAAGAGAAAGAAGAGCAAAAAAAGAGAAAGAAGAGCAAAAAAAAGAGAAAGAAGAGCAAAAAAAAGAGAAAGAAGAGCAAAAAAAAGAGAAAGAAGAGCAAAAAAAAGAGAAAGAAGAGCAAAAAAAGAGAAAGAAGAGCAAAAAAAGAGAGAGAAGAGCAAAAAAAAGAGAAAGAAGAGCAAAAAAAAGAGAAAGGAGAGAAAAAAAAAGAGAAAGGAGAGCAAAAAAGAGAAAGGAGAGCAAAAAAAAGAGAAAAAGAGAGAGAAGAGCAAAAAAAAAGAGAAAGAGAAAGGAGAGCAAAAATAAAAGGATTCTAGAAGAATGGTCAGAGAGGGAATTAAAAATATATAGTTTTTCTTAAGTAAACAACATATTAACAAAATTTTTTTTAAAAGGGGGAGGAGGATGGAGTTACCCCCCCCCACTCCTGCATGTTCACTCAAGCAGCAAGTATAACCTACTTTGAATCAGAATTACAATCTTTCAAACTAGCTGAGCAAATGGAATTCCACAGGTGTTAACAACTAAGATTATCCATTATCTCATGCCTCAGCTCTCACCCTATGCCTGTATATGCTCATTCTCTCCCTTATCCCGTCCAATGATCTAGCCGGTCATATTGTTACCCAGACATTATACAAACATACATTAGTTTCATTGGCACCCCTCAGTAAACTACTTAACTTCATTTTCTTCCTTTCCCTTCCTACCCTCTCATGAATAAATCAGGAGTTCACTACTGCCATCATGGTCGGGAGGCGGTAGATTAATGCTTTTCCAAATGCCATCAGTATGAAGTAAACGTATACAACCTTGGATGAAACTTAAACTCTATTAGCCAATTCAGTTTTCCATGCAAACAACCGTTACACCACTCCATGTAAAAAAAAAATTTTTTTTTCTTCAAGGACCCCCAAACATACATGTTAGAAGTCACCTGTATACAACATACAAACTCAGGCAACCAAGGTTTCAATAAATGGTTACAGGTGAATATTAAGAAAATTTTATGCCTAACATTAGAAGATAACATAGTCAGGCAGTTTAATAGAGCTCTGCAGGAATTTCAGAGTTGACCAATGTAACTAAGAGGACATGTTAAAGGGACTTTCACGGAGTAAGAGCATCTTGGGTAAACATTCCAGATCAGTTGCAAAAAAACTTTTAGTGCTATTATTCATAATAGCGCAGTGGTGCCCTCGTCATAAAAAAGAAATTCCTATCAAATAAGAGCAGATTGTATATCATTGAAAAGGAAATTCCATGCTGAGTTAAGTTTTATGAGAGAACCACATGTCCCAGAACAAGTCATTTTGAGCTTTTGCAATCAAATATCATAAAGTTTTGTTCTAGCAATACCCCAGTGGACTGATAGCTATAACATGGGGAGGGGGACGTAACGGGGCATGGTTCCGCTCAAAAATTTAATCCCTTATTCCATAGTCTATTGCCCACTGAGTGGTGCAACTGTTAGTTAGAATGTAGGATGGTAATTATGCATGGACCTGCACCAAGATTTCCATAATATTCCATTGAGAACTTCTGGAAATATTGAGTGTACAGACTGAGAAATTTTAGAGATATCATATGGCATGGATAGATAGCTACAATAAGGGTGATAATTGTCCACAGATCTGCCCCAAAATTTAGTGACCCCATTTCTAATCTATCATGCACTTCCGCAACATCTGATTGAAATTCATTGAAAACTTTAAGAGATAGTGCATGGAGGGACAGGACTTTTGTCAACACCCATGCAATTTTCACAGGTTCAGCTAGTTCATATGAATGTACTAAAAAAACTTGTTCAAACTACATTCATCAAATCATGCTTTGGCAATTCAAGTGAAACACGGTTGTTACTTAACAGCAATATTTTCTTCTTAACACAGCGGAAAAGGTTACAAAGTATGAACTGTGAGGTGAAAGCTGTGAATATTCAGACCAGTTTGGCCTTAATACTTGCTTAAACCCGTTTTTTTTTTGTTGTTGTTTTTTCAGCAACATTCTAACTATCAATCTCCAATAAACTTGATTCAAATAACTTCTAAAAATTCACAGCTAATGAACTAGAAAGCACTCGGAGATCATACTTCTGTCAATACCATGGTCACTAAAAACTAGAAAACAATAAAAAAAATCAAAATCAAAAATAAAATAAATCAATTTATAAATAGTTACATGTAGGAGAGATAATTGTAAATAGTTCTGGATCCATCCCAAAATTTAATCAATTCTTTCTTTGCCCATGGCCTCATCTTCAGTCTTGGCTAGTTTGTCTTGCCATCTTGTATTCTGCCAGCTTCAGTTTTGCATGTGATCTCAGGGGATGTGGCGAGTTGTGATGTCCAGTGGCAACATGACCTGCCCATTGCTATTTGAGTTTTCTAATGGATTTCATCATGTCTCAGACTCCCATTTCCACTCCCCCAAGATTTTGTGCTGTCTTATGACCTCTCCATGTGAGGGTTAGCTTCAATGTTTCAGCTATATTTTCTTTTTTTTTTTTGTTTCCAGTTCAGGCCGATGAAGGTTATATTACGTTTTGAGCCATTATCCAAAAAAAGTTAAGAGAGTGGGTCTTATATGCCATCAAGTACAATAAGGAAAACATTTTACATCAAGCCCTCACAAACATTATACTTTTCAACAACAACAAAAAAATTTCTTTCACTGAATTAAAGTATGAATGACTATCTCCAGTTCCTTAATTGCAAAGATGCACCTTTGAATTTGTGTATTTTCATGAGTCCTACTTCTATAAAATACTTGCTCAAGGCCCACATGGCGACGAACTAACCTGGGTAAGGAACAATGAGCACCAACAGCATGGCTCTTCAAGAAATTGACACATTCATTTTTTTTTTTTTTTTTTTAAAACAAGTAAATACCTCAGGTGTGGATCAAAGGAGAATTTGTTGATTCACACCTGAATAGCCATTGAAGCTGAACTGGAAAAAGGAAAATAAAAAGAAGTGGCCAGCCCAGGTGTAAAATTACAACCGCAGAAACTCAGATTCTATATAGCAACAGTGTAAGTGAGGGTCTCAACTTTGGGTTTTCTGAAATACAAAACCCAACACTTGAACCTTTAAGTACCAAACAAGTACACACCTTTCATTGCTGAGTCATACTTGTCTTGTAACACTTTTCTCACCAAATTGGAGTGGTAGAGGATGGGGGTGAGCGATATGAAATGTTCAATTTTTTTTTTTTCATTCAACAAAAACAGATACTATACTTTGATCTATTAGTCAATTCATGCCGAAAGCACAGATTCTCCGCGATCACTGAAGATAAGCAGCGGGGAACACTTAGGAACACCAGGTATTGTAAGCATGTGCCACCTGCACCTACATCCCCAAAGTAAAAATCCAATATCACATTCTATCCTCAAGGGAATGTAATTAAAAAAGTATGCTTGGATCTTGGCCAGGGAGATGGATTTTGGGCTTTGTTACTAAAATAACAAATACAAATTGTACTTGTCTAGATATTCATAGTTGTCTTTATATGTTAAGATATAAATTTATCTGAAAATTTCCCCCCCAAAATAGCACTTTGATTGTCCTTCCAAGTCATTTGGGGCAAAACAATAGTAGGTAACTTTGCTCATGAGCACTCACTATTCATCTTATAAAAGCCTGTGTCACTTTTTTGTCTATAGGTTTCATCCACTACAATAGTGCACCACGTGTATCCGATTATTTCTTATCTGTAACACCCCAAATTTAGTGCAATGCCATTCATACGAGATATTGAAATGGTGGTTCACAAATTTTTATTTCAGTTACTTAACAAAATATCAATTTCGAATAAGCCATAATTTTTGACAGCATGGGTACACCAGTGAAATCATAAATCACTTGCATTGAAAAAATTTAAATTTTTTTTCCCCCCCTTTTTAAATGCTACCAAAGAATCGTGACTCTAGGAAGAAAATATCTTAGTATAGATGTGTTTAGACTGTTTTTTTTCTTTCAATTTGGCTGGTGACATATTGTGCAAAGTGCTGGTGAGGGAAACTCAAGTTTTCTAATTTATTTAACTTGAAGAGACTGGCATACTCCCTTCACATCAGGTGGTTGACAGAGTGCTTCCTATTCTTGGCGTTCTAAGATTACAACACTTGCTTTTTCTATGCCTGTTGTAATAATCACTTCGGTCATAAATCAGGAAATGGTGTCTATGCAGACTGACCAAAAGCAGGGGGAAAAAAAAGGCCAGAATATTAAAACTGAAAAGTTTTACAGATGAACCAAATTAACTGATATAACATACGCCATTGCAAACGTGTAATAAATCATTGTGTTGAGTTTCAATTTAGAAAGAGTTCAACAGGACAGAAGATATTTTATTTATATATATATATATATATATATATATATATATATATATATATATATATATATATATATTATACACACACACACTAGCTGGGATACTCAGCATTGCCCAAGGAAAAATGACTTGAAATTTATAAACTCAATGAAAAATAATCTTTAATATATTTCTTCTTACATAACAGATATTATTTACTACTGCAGATTGACAACCTGAGTTAATTTCTGATAAAAACAACAAATTAAGATGAAGGTAAGTAGCAGTCAAAAATTGATAATAGTTTACAATACTTTATCTGATCAAAAAAAAAAATTTTTCAAATTTAAAAAACAAATAACAAACTTCTTTTCTTAAAAAGTGACTTGATTCTGGCTAGAGAGAGAATATCCAGCCATTTTGAATGTCACAGAAACTGTTGTGCAGCTCTGATATAACTTGGCAACCAATCAGAGAAGACCCTACTGTACATGTGAACATTATTTGATGTAGTTACTCGGTTGACAGTGAGATGACATTGAGTGAGTTGGTGTGCTGTGTGAATGATTCTCTCAGTCATTTACAATGACTGAGCGAGTCATCCTTTACATCTCCTGCTGTTTTTTTTTTTTAATTCCAGTGGGGGGGGGGGGGCACTACATCATTCAGGTCGGTTAGATCCCCTACAGTCTAGATTTGGCTCCCTGTGACTTCTGACACTTCCCAAAGAGATTTCAGACTGTGTACAAGATTAAGGAGCACGTAATGAGGCACCTGATGGTGACCCCAAAGAGAACATGGCAGATTGTTTTGAAAAGCGGAAGAGACCCTGGGGTAAGTGAGTAATGACTCAAAGGGGTACTTTGAAGGGGACTGGTATGTATAGAGTATACAATGTCCCCCTCTAATTTTTAGAAGTCAGTGAGTGCAAAAATTCCATGTTGTGCAAATGTTTTCTTCCACTGAATGCTTGTGCAAATATAAATTTGAAATAGTTTCAAGATAATTTTAGCCCAGCTTATCACTCATAGCTAATAAAACTGTATTGGCATGTTTTATTATAATACTAGTATTGACTGCATTCTACGAAGTAGTGCATCTACTAAAGATCTCATTCTATACTTTGAACTACTTTGTTAGGTTTATTGTTCCATTCAAAAAAATTTCATTGAGCATTTCTTATTTTTATGTGATGCAATATCAAGATTAAACAAGGGTTTGTCAGAGGCCAAGTGAAATTCTTCTGGTGAGACATGGAATTTACTATGGTTCAACACAATCAACTATAAAGCCTAAGTGTCAACTCAGCTTGTTTAGAAAATATTTTCTGACAAATTCCACTCTCTGGAACATTTTATACAACTGTTCTGCGGAGTGCATTGAAGCCAGAACTGTTGGGTTCATCCTTGAACAGGTATTTCATGAGGTAGCAATAGACCTGCTCATACCTGTACGCAATCATATCAATTAAAAGGTAAAAGTTGAACGGTTTGTCTCAATCTTCACATCACAACAAAAAGATTTTCAATGTACTGAAAACTGATAAAATCCTGCATGTTTGGGCCATCATCACTTCATTGGATGTTTAAAAAAATTTGAAAAAAAAAAAAAAAAAAAAAAAAAAAAAAAACATAAAAAGGGGGAGAAATAGTCATACTTTGGTCTTGTGTCCACATAACTTAGCAATTGTCAAAATTAACTATGGATGTTTCATAATTAATTACTACATTATTTTAGGTAAGTAACCTTTTGTGCTCACATTAGTTTTATTTGTGCATGCACACATGTACAGCTTAGAGGGAACTATGCCCCCCCCCTCACAGTGAGGTGAAAAAAGCTGATGCCCAAGAACAGTCAACAAGTGCAATGTTTTGAACTTGGAGTAAAGTTGGGCGGGATCAATAGGTGAAGGTTATACGATTCTAACAGTTTATTTTTACAATGAAGGAGACAGTGTTTGGGTCCTTAAAAATGGTTGCCTTACTGATGAGAGCCCAAATCTCTAGAGACAGATCAAATGATTAGTGTGACAATTGCAGAAGCATACAATAGATGGTACATCCTTAAAAGAAGAATGCTTGACAGATGTGGGCTGAAGTGATTGATGAGTGCCATCAAATTGTCAAGGAGAGACAGACAAACAGATTCGAAAGGTTATCTATTAATGTGTGTTCAAATCAATGGTTCTCGAACTTTGAAGTGTGATAGGACACCAAGTGAGGTCTGACATGTAACATACAAACTGTAAAAATGAAATGAATCAGACAAAAACATTCCAGTAGACATTGATCAAAACTTCCATCTCAGTATATTGATACATGTACTTATCAGCCCCTTTCATATATCTTTCATTCAATGTTGAGATTTCAAAATTTATAGATAAAACCACTAGATTGGCAACTAATAGAAGCAGGACAGACATAATAGGTATACTGGACACTGTCAAGGCTCAAAACACATGTTTGCATACTTAGAGATAGTTGCAGCACTCACTTTGAGACCCACTGGTTAAGATTTGAGGGGGAGAAAGAAAAAAAGAAAGTAAGTTTCTGGCGAGCTACAGGGAGCAGTTGCTACACTATGTTCAACTAAAAATCAAATAGTTACCAGTTTTACTATGAACCCTGGTAAAATTCCCGCCAGTATTACCGGATAAAAATTTCAATTACCATGACAGTGATTACCAATTATTATAGCAAATGCAAGGTAAATTAACTTCAAGTTCAATGCAAGGTGCGACAACTTCAGAATAGATAAAAACATTTTTCTCTAACTTGCAAATAGCTTGTCAATAATGTAAACTGAAGCTTTAACTATAGGTTGACATGTTAAAAATTTCCTGCCTATGTTGCACCATGTTTGGTTACCCAGCAGATATTGTGACCCGTAGGTTGGAAATGGAGAATCTATACACAGTAAAATTAACGTTAGCCTATCAATACCACTATGTAAAATCTTTTGAGAAGTTCAATTTACAGATATCTTTGAAATTACAAAATATAATACAAAACAAAACCTTGATTGGCATGAAAATGCACCACTGACCACAAATATCTACTTGATCATTTTCTGACTGATCAATTTTTGAAGAAAAAAAAAAAAAAAAGAAAAAGTTAATGCTACACAAATAGAAATATTAAAAAAAAAAACAAAAACAAAATTCCCCCAAACACATCCATCAGATTACTCTGAATATCTAGAAAAAAAAAAAAAATGTGTTGATGCATTACAATAATAAGAATATTATATCTATATATATTTTGAAGAAAAAAGATGAATACAACTTGAAGAAATCCAATCAGTATCCATTTTTCATTACACAAAATTTCAAGGAGAACCACTTGGCATGTAATTATTGAAAAGAAAGAAACTTATCAATGCGTTTTTCACTAAAAAAAATTAATTCAAGACACCTATTTACACCTACAAGTTTTTAAATGTAGTGAGAAAGTTTTGATTTCAAATCAATGGTATTTAAAACCCCGTTAAAAAC
This sequence comes from Thysanoteuthis rhombus, assembly GCA_963457665.1. NCBI lineage: Eukaryota > Metazoa > Mollusca > Cephalopoda > Oegopsida > Thysanoteuthidae > Thysanoteuthis > Thysanoteuthis major. Next base: position 20,932,203 of record OY735209.1, read on the forward strand.
TAAATAAAAAATATGGGTTGTTTTAGATGCATTCTACATTTGGTTTGGACAAACAAATTAAACTTTTTAATTAATGCATACGCTAGTAACTGCATTAACAATACGAAATTGGAACTATTTTTGTTACAAATATAAGAAGAATCTTCAATTAATTTAATCAAAGCAATTAATCTTATGACTACATCAATCTATCAAAACTTTTTTAAACACTTTTTGATTGAATTATAACTACCTTTTATTTGCTTTTGTACCAAAAATAAGTTTTTATTTCATCATTTAAGAAGTTTTTTTTATAAAAAAATAAATGAGTTATAAATAGATTAATTTTTGATTAAGTAAATACTCAATATATTTTTGTAACAAAACGGAAATAAAAAGTTTCCACAAAGTTATTTTTCAAAAAGTTTTGATGCAGTTATCCTTGTAGCGTACCTTTTATTGATTAGAAAATTTAATATACAAGTCCAAACTCAAGAAGTCTGTTGTTGGCACCCCCTTGTGAGAAAAAGTGGGATGCAGATAACCGGGATACCAACGTGGATTCATGCCTTTCCGATGGGAATAAAGTCAATGTAAACAGTTTCAGTTGAAATTCAAACTAGGTTTACCCATTCTGTTTCCTAGTCCCTTAACCATTAACTCTCTTTGCACCTTTACGATACTAAAATTAGAATTACAAGGAACCTTCGCTATAACAAACTAATAGTGGGGATCAGGGTTGCCGTTAAAGCCAAAAGTTTGTTATACCCAAACAGTAGCCCTTTGTTTGGTAGATTGCTGCATTCAACTAACACTGTTCGGTAAATCCAAAGGTAATTCTGTTACCCTCCGTTCTATTTTCAACCTTACTATGTTCAGTAAAAAACAGGAACGTTTGGTACTTTCTAATTTTGTGGGTTGGACAAAAAGGAAAAAATTCATTATAGCGAAAGTTTAGTGTATCTCATTTTCTCTCAAAGTCCTCATAAACTAGTTTCTTAGTCTTGCTTCAAGTAATCTACAGCTATTGAAAAATAAACCTGAAAACTAGTCAGCAAAGTATATATGTAAGTGACACGGGATCAACATGGCAATAAGTAAGCTTTTGAGCATATCATTTGCCTGATAACAGCTCACAGAGGCTCAATTATAACAATGAAAGTTATTCACAAGACTAAAAAGGCGGGACAATTGAGTGGCTTCACAAATAAGTGAGAGGTTGTCAGGTAAAAAAGGAGCAAGGGTGAGCTTTATGCTCTGATGATTACCTAACATTAGTCAGTTCAAGTCAAGTAGTGTGGTCCCTAAAGAGAATGCTGTCCCTCCAATGGAGTAGTATTGCTCCTCCCCCATCCTACTCCAAAATATGTGGTCCCGATTTACTTAACCCTACCTCTAGTCCTAATGCGGTAAAACAGGAATGTCAGTAAGGTTTTGACCCTGTTGCACGTTTCTCAACGGTACATTACGACTGGCATTGTATTTAAATGAATTAATGATTACTGCTTGAAATTCATTTTTATTTTAACACCTTGAATTGTTTTAAAATGAAAGGATAATGACCACTTGTGATTCAAAACCAGTCATAGGAGCATGGGATGTACAAAGAAAACTATACTACTATCGCTGAAGTAAGGACCACACTACTTTAGTTGTACCCACCAATGTAAAAAAATACAATGAGTGAACAATATTGCTCCAAACTACAGATTAAAAATTTTAGGTTTCCATTCATCAATATCAAAGGAATATAACTGAAGACAGTGTATTAAAATAAAATGCTATGCATAGGTTTTTGCTCTAGGGGCTTTGATAATTTACTGTTCAGTCTTGAATAATTTAATGGGAATTTTGCAACATACTGTATCATAGAAAATAGGCAGTGCAGTGTAAACAAAACGTAAAGAAGTTGGGGATAGTTTAGGAATTCATAAATGCATCATAATACTTGTTATCAAATTATTTATGTAAACAATATAATTTCAGTTGAAAACTCAAACAGGTTTGATATTTACACTTGTGAACCGGTTAGTTGATTTTTCCCCCATCCCCAATTTACCGTGCTGTAAACAAACTTATCAACTTATTTCTCAGTAGATGGAGTATCATAAATCATTAACAATTTTTTTCATTTTCATGCTATTATTTACCTACAACTAAATATTTGTGCACCTCTTAATAGACCTGAAAAATTTTTGAAAATAAAAATGCAAAAAAGATATTAAATTAAGATGAAAGTAAAAAGTAAAAAAAAACTTATAATCATTGCACTAATTTTATGAAATTTAGGGTTTTTGTTAATAATCTGTATATCTTTTTCATCAGCTTCTACAATGCATTCATTCAACAATCTTAAGATGCCTAACAATTATTAAATATCTTTGAAAGTTCAATTTTAGTTATAACTGGGGAGGTCAGGTGAATTTTAGTTGTGCAAGTAGTGATACTGAAAATCATTGTAAAAGATGAAGGATACTTTGCCGAGTACTTTATTTCACTAAAATCTACTCATCATATCAAAAGTTTCGAAAGTTTGAAGCAATTTAGGCCAAAACATTTGAAAATTGATGTAATGGAATCTAGCCTTTCTACATGGTTCTAAAGAGAAAAATGATGCAAAAAGAAAATCCTTTGTTACAAAATTTGCCAACTTTCCGAGATTAATTTGGGGGGGGGGGATCACTATGAGAAATTCATATTTCACATTCATATTTTCGTACGACCCATGTTTCTGAGGCAATCATTCCTATGGTTAATCAGTCGAAAAGATTTAGTTCAACAGAACACACATTTCAAGCTGTGATGCCAATTAAGCTCTTTTTGAACTAGATCTAGCATCTTTTTCTTGTTTAGCCACAAATTCTGAGTCTAGCTTCAAATCTTATATCAAATAATGTTTATATTATATTACAATTAAAATATTGGCCCTGGTCAAGTGTAATAGCAGTAGTAATATCATTGCAAATTGAATTACTACTGATGTTTATAGACACTCAGGTTGTCATAACTAAAGGGGCTAAATTTTGATCCTAGAACAGCTAAATTGGCATCACTGGAATGGAGCAGTAAGATTCAAAGTCAGCAAATGAAAAACTGACCCAAAATTTCTGAAATAAGTTTCTGATGAAGCATTAAATTTCAATGCAATCAGTTACGTAATTCTGTAAGTTTAATTTATCATTGATTATTCTACTCAATATCAATTTAGTAGTGCAACATAGTGAATACCCAGGAGACAGAAGTGTAACCTATAGTAGTTAGGAACAAAACATGGAGAATTCAGACCATAATATATTTTCATTATTTTATCATGCAAGGGCCTGTACAAGAGCTAAACAGACCAGAGTGTCTTAGTGGACCATTTACATGCAGGGCGATGAGGTGATCTTAGCTTATCAAAAGAACATTATGTACTTCGGATCAAAAGAAGCTATTGATGGAGAATTAATTAAGGAACGATCATTCAATACAGGAAAAAGTTTCACAGATAGAAAATCACGATTGATTTCAATGACGTAGTCACAATCTGGTTATTTTTCTATCATATTTGTCACATGACTGACCCCCCTCCCGGTATAACTGCAAGAAAATAGCATAAGATTAATCATAAGAAAAAATACTTTTGCAGAGGCTTTGAGCAGATTTTCCATTTTTGACTGAAACAATGAATCCAAAATTTTCACTACATCCATTCATTTATTTGTACATTTACGATTTTGGAACGGCAAAGTGTTTATTCATGGTTTATTGTATAAGATATTGGGGTTTTGGGAATCAAACAGTGAAGAGGTCAACCAAAATTCACTGATTTTTGTATTTACAGCCCCTTGGTGCCCTTACCCCTGCAAATAGCAAAGGATAACAGCATACTAGACAGGAGAGGAGAGAGGATCAGGAGCTAATATTCACTTTCAGCAGGCGTACTCAGATCAAATCACAAGAGAAAACATTGTGACAGGCAGATGATATACGGAAGAAAACTACGAAAAGAATCTATGTCATAATATGAGCTTGAGAGAAAGTATGACAAATATTTATAGCCAGTCTTGTCCAGATGCAACTCGATCTGAGGCGTAAGGTGACCATTATAGGGTGGAGAGAAATATATGCGCAGCAGAACATAAGATACCATGATACATACATATTTAGCTAAACCTACATTGTACATACATATTCCTTGCCTTTTCGAAGAGAAAGGAACAAGGGTCAGCCACTACATTTCTTTCAATAAGTCATTAGTTCAACCTAGCCAAGTGAGTGCTCTTTTAGCTTTTCCTTCTCATCTTTCATGTCTAGAGGAACGAATGTGGTATTTACACTATGCTCTCATTAGCAAGATAACAACAACACGATGGAAATGTTCATCATTCACAGTTGGGTCATGGAACTGCAAGGAGTGAAATTCCAGTTGTCTGCATATAATGGATTTTAAGCTCTTAGGTAGATATATCTACCATCGGATGAAAGGCAGTTCTGCGCAAGTCGATGTATGACTGTACAATAGAATTGCCAAGTCTGACGTCATCACCTAATCCCATATTGTGACCCCACCCCGGTTGATTTTCTGGTTATTTAGACCACGATTTCCCACATTTTGTTAATATAGGACAATCAGTTTATACTTAGGAAATTGATAGGTTTTAGTAATTTTATCCCCCCAGATATGTTATCAGATGAGCATTAAAGGTAACAGACTTGAAAACATGTTGATAAAAAAGCCAGGAACTAGTAGCCAGGTCAATTTTATTGTAATAATTGTAAAAAAGATTGTAGAAATTTTCATCTAAAAATTATTTGGTAAACAATAACTCTAAGGTAATTGAGGTTGAAAACTTATGTTTACACTTATAAAGCAGTGTAGTGATAAGAAAACTTGACCATTTTGTTTTTTTTCCCCGAAGAAAAGATTATATTGAAAGCATACAAAAAAAGTTAGAAACGGGATCAGTTAATATTCTTACAAGAATAAGATTTTTTTGAAAGAAAAGATTTCTAATCAAATGAATTAATTAGAATGGAACATAACTTACTGCTTTGATAAAATTTCTATGCTACTTTTGAATTTGAAAAAGTGACAATTTTTCTCAACAATAGATATCAGAAATTGAATCGAAGCTCAATTCAACTGCTAAGTTTAAAACTCAGTACATCATGACTCCCCAGAGATCACATTCCAAACCGAAGCCGACAGAATACAAGATGGAGAGACGAACTAGACAAATTCAGAAAATACTGGCTCTGCAAGTCCCTTGATAGAGAAATGTGGCGGATCCTGGGGAAGATCAATGTCCATCAATGAACGATAAAAGATTGATAACGATGGAAAAAAAAAAAAAAAGGTCCAGAAGGGATATTCTGCACTGCAACATAATTAAGTTGGATCACATTAGTGTCTTGGTTAGAAGCATAAAATTAGGAATTATGTTGAAAAATTCAACTGACCCGTTCTTCCTAAAAACTTTATTTTTTGACCTAGAGGTCCAGAGGATGTAACTCCCTTTCAGTATTATTGAAACTTCTGAAGTTAGTACCATATCGGAGGCATTTATCGACCACCTTAGCATAAACTGTAATTTGTAATAATATGGATTTTTAAAATTCCTAAACACATTATTCATAGATTAGAATATAAACATAAAGTGTAAACACTTCTGGGAACTGATTCCAGTTCAGGAGATCCCTCATTTGAAAAATAATGGTCGATATTA
>OY735209.1:20942889-20985389 GCA_963457665.1 Thysanoteuthis rhombus
ATTTTTGGCCAAATCAGATCATAACCTTCCAAGAACTGGCCTATGAGCATGCCAACCTTGTAAGGCCACTTTCCTAAAAATTTGTAATCTCATCTACCATTTGCTAATGAACATATTCATAAACTCATCTCTTGCTAGGAAAATATACTATGGTCAGGTGAGACAAAACTGGAACTATTAGGGCATAACGACAAGAAATTTGTTTGGAGATGTCATGGTAAGGCTTTCAATCCAAAAAATACTGTCCATACAAAAACATGGTGAAGGGAGTATCATGTTTTGGGAGTGTTTCTCTGCAAAAGGTAGAGGAAGCTTGGTAAGAGTTGATGGTACGATTAAAAGCAAGGATTTTCAAGAAATATAGGATGTCAGCTTGGAAATGTCTGTTAGAAATTTGAAACTGAAACATGGTTAGAGCTTTTTGCATGATGATGATCCCAAACATTTTTCTAAATTAGACCAGAAATACCTTCAGGATAAGAATACAAAAGTTCTACCTTGGCCTTCACAGAGTCCTAACCTAAATCCAATTGAAAACTTATGGGATGAATTAAAAAGACATGTAAGAGCAAGAAAAACCAAAGAATCTGCTACAACTTGAAGATTATGCCCATAAAATGTAGTAAAATATCCCTGTAGATGTTTGTGAGCTAATTTAGTAAAAAGTGAATGAAAAAGATTTGAAAATGTTATAGCTCAAAAAGGATGTAAAATTGACTATTAATTTTCCCGTGCCAATACTTTGGGGCAAACAATTATTTTCCTCTTTTGTTCACAATTATTCAAAATCAAATATCTAAAATGTTTGTTTCTATATTCACTAACCTTGTACCTATAGCTACCTCTGTTTTTCAAAAAATCTTTACTACTCAGTTATCTTTGTAATTATTTCCAATGAATTTTAAATGATCTGACTGTGCCAATAATTTCAGTCGGCTGTGTATGTATATATATATATGTATATATATATATATATATATATATATATATATATATATATATATATATATATATATATATATATATGTATAAGCTCACAGTGTAAGTAATATATAAAAACAACCTTGAATGAAATTAGTGTTTGTTATAGTTTGGTGTAGAGACTTGAATTTGAAATCGCAATTGTATTCTGAACATTTCTTGCATTTCAGAAAAAGGTAAACTGGACTAGATGATATTTGCAGGTTAGGGAATTTGTTCAGCATTTCTCCTTGGTGTTTAAGGAGATGAAAGAAATTCCACGTTGGGATTTTTTGTTGGGTATTTGGATTATTGGCATATTCATCATGTTACTGAAGTTGATTTGCAGTATATTGATGACTTGTTCATATTTGCAGATTACTTATGTCCTGGAAAATGCTGAATGAGTTAACATGCAGGTTATGTAGTCTCGTTGGAGACAAGTAACTCACTGGGATGTACTCGTGAGTGATTTGAACATGATATCTCTGGAGACAATCCAGATGACTGAACTTTTTGGTATAAAGATCAATAAATATGCATTGGTTTGGGGATGGCCCCAGAGAAAGACTTTGAAATGTTGTCTGCTGATTGGATAGATGTATCTCTTGATTAGTTTGAAAAGATTTGTACTTGTAGTATAAGTCGGATAAAACTCTCATTTGCAGATTTCCACTAAGTACCCTACTATTGTGACTTTTTGCTTTAAACTGAATTCAGTAAATCCCTGAAAACAAGAACATTTTTCAGAACAACTGTCATTCTTTTCATTTGGATATAAATTGATGAACAAGGCTTTGAAAGAAAAGATTTTAGCAAATAGAATTTTATCTGCCACAATATCATCAATAGTCCCTAACCAACCTTCATCTAGTGTCACATTTTAATAGACTGAATAATAAATCAGTTAAAAATGTAAGAAATTAGTAAAGATTTAACTGTTTCTATTTATGTGTAGGAAAATAGGTAGAATAGAATATATATACAATAGTATGGTGGAACTAACGTAAAAATGATAGAACAGGTATCAGAAAATTATTCAATTTTATATGCAATTATACAAGGTATGAAAGAAGGAAAAACACGTATCATCAGAGTGAGATAAATAAATGAAAAATACTATAAACATCAATGGTTTACACATTCCAGAAAAATCACCCTCTAAAAATGAATTTATGTGTAACGAGACTGAGCTTTCTACCACATTCTAAAAATCACCTAATTAGATTACAATCTCTGCTTAGGTTTATGATATTTTTTATTTATATTGTTAATATCATTAAAAAAAATATCAATTAACTAATTAAAAGATCTAATACAGAGTAATTCACCAAACAAAGATTGAAACACATACATACAGTCCCTAGGTACTTGGAATAAATTGAGTATTTGGTTAGATTATTTACAAGAAACACGTACACAAATGCAAAATGGTGACATTTTGTGGTTGCAGCTTGCAAACAAAATTTTGTATTTAGGCGGTGGTGACCTCAAAAGCAGAAACACAATATTTTTAAAAATTCAATCTAAAAAAAATTAATAGTATGCATTTCATAGGTGGGTGGCTCAAAAATTGGAAAGGACAGGAAGTAAGTAACCACATGCAGAGAAATGAGAAAAAAGAACTATGTAAATAAATTTGTTGACAAAAATGAATGTCTTCAAAATTTCTAACAGAGTGTTGATTCATTTTTTCTTCAAAAACTCTGATAAATTCAATTTGAGTGATGTTTCTGATGCACAATTCCTGATTTTGTCTGGCAGTTCATTGTATTGAATTGATGCATGAAACCTGAAAGAATCCCTATGAATCTCATCCACCAATATATGATGGTTTCATAATGTCAATACAAGGGCTAGCAGAAACAGGTATGTAGTTTTATAATATAAAAACTATGGTTACTTTTTTGTTTGTCTATTTACTGGTTGTTCCTGTCACGTTAGAGCAAACAGATGTACAAAATTAGTAATCCCCTACTGTGATTTTAATGTCTGACCTGGAGGTAGGTAGATAAGTAGTATATCCATCAGGCTAATCTTAGACTGTTCAAATATTGGGGTAAATTAAGTTACAAGTTAGCAACTGACCAAGCAGGCAGCAGGAGCAACTCAAATGTCTGCTTCTGATTACAGCTTTACTTGCTTTCCTGCCTTGCTTTTGTTTACATACAGTACACAGTGCTGAACAAAGCCAAATGAAGGACAATAAGTATCAGAAAAGTGTGATCCAATCAACACTAGCGTTCAAATACAGGCAATGCTAAAATACCATTTTAATAATTAGGTATGAACAATATGAACAGAATTTTCCCCAGAAAATCAACATCTTAGAAATTTTAAAATATGGCGAAAAACAGCATATCCGATTTTGATAAAATTCTCTTATTTATCAAAGGATGAGTTTGAAAAAAAATTAATTTCTTGTTCCAAATATTCGAAAAGAAGGATTCATTTTTTGTAAGATTCCTACCAAACTTTTATTATTTTGATGGTTTATCTTATTTATACTTAACATCTCAAAGGATTTATCAGTTGAATGTGTAAAAATCAATGAAAACAGCAGTGTATAGATGAGATAAATCATCAAATTTGTAAGAATCATATTAGAAAATAATAATATTTTTCTGATATTTGGAATGAAGAATTATATTTTCAATTCATTGTCTCATGAATAAGTATTGAAATTTTATTAAAATTGAATATGCTGATTTTTGCCAGATTTTAAAATGTTTCAGATGTTGATTTTCCTGTGAGATTGCGTCCATATTGTTCATACCTAATAATTATCGATTCATTTTTATCCTACCATTAGAATTTGTTATGTCACTATGTAATCATTATAGAGAATCAAAGTTTTGATGTATTGGTTGAACCAAAAAGTTAATTCTGCGTTTGTTGTTAGATGGTGGCATTAGGAGTGTTCAGTCACATTCAAAAAGATCACTTTCATCTGCATTGTGAAATCTGTGATAATAGCGTGCATTTTTCAAAAATGTTGTCAAAACTAGTGTATTTAATAATTCTTACATTAAAGATAGAAGAAAATAAACAACATCTTCAGCATGTTATGTTTTTTTTATTTCAAAAAAGATCAAAATGCGATTTGAACACAGAAAATCCTTTGCATCATTTATGGAGAGGGAGCTGTGAATGAGAGAATGAAAGAAAAGTGATTTGTGAAATTTTATGCTGGATATTCCTCCCTGAACCATCCTCCACGGTCAGGCAATGATCAAATCAAAACATCACGTGATATTAATCAATGTTATATGATGCCGGGGAAAGCCATCTTACATGAAATATCCAATTCAAATGCTGGAAACCATTTTTCACCAGCTTAGTTATGTCAGTTGCTTCCACATTAGTTTGAAAAAAATACCTTCTGGACCATATTGAAAAAGTTCCATTTTTTAAATCAATTGTGACAAGTAATGAAAAGTAGATACTTTACAACAATGTGAGATCGTTAGGCAAGCAAAATGAGACAACACTAACCATACAAAAGGCCAGTCTTCATCTGAATAAGATGATGCCATGTATATGATAGGATTGGAACGAAGTCCTCTACTATGAGGTACTTCTAGAGAACCAAACGATTGATTCGAATGAAGACCGCACTGAATTAGACCAATTGAAAGCAGCAATCAAGAAAAAGCATCTGGAATTTGTCAGGATAACGCTAACTTGCATGTATCTTCAGTGACCTAGCAAAAGTTGTTACAGTTTGACTGGGAAATTTTAATCATTTGTCAGATTCAGTAGATATTGCATTCTCAAACTTCCATTCATTACAGTCTTTAGAGAGTTCTCCTAGCAAAAAGAAATGGCAGCAAATGACAGCAAAAGGCATGTAGAGCAGTTCTTTGCTGAAGAAGATAAAAAGTTCAGGGAAAATAGAGAATGAAAGATGACAGAAGACAATGAAACAAAAACTGTAAATATGTTGTTCAATGAAGTTGATGTCGGAAGTAACAAAGCTGTCTTTACTTTTTACTAAATAAACCAAACAAACTTTTGAAGTTACCCAATATTACCACTCAAGCATGGTAACAGAAAATGCTATTCATCTATTAGATCTGAAATTACAGCTCAGAATACTGGTTCTCCAACTGTGGCTTAATAGTATACCATAACTATCTCTCTAGTGTCCCCAGCAACCATCTCCCTAGTGTACAGCATAAATTTTTCCATATGTAGGAACATGCATTTCAAGCCTTGAGCATACCCAGTATGGATATTATATTTTCACCATTTTCACAATAGAGTTGCCAATCTAGAGATTATATAACTAGATTTTGTAAGATCTCAACCTTTTTAGCAACAGATGAAAGAAAAGAGGGATGATGAGTACATATATCAATATGAAAATTTTGTTTATTGACGATTGAAATTTATTTCTATTATTATTCAAACTATCCTCATCTTGGTTGTTTTTCATACAACATTTCGGCCATTGTACTCTATGGCCTTCATCAGGTATCATCTGGTAGGTGTGGGTGTGTAACGAACTTATTTAACCAATGAGGGTTTATTGACCACACTCCCTTCTTAGCATTAGTAGTATCATTATCTCACACTGGGATTGAACCTAGAACCATCAGAATACTTGCAGTAATTTTGTCTGATTCTGTAACCACTATGCTATGTGTCCATGAATAGAAATGATAATAATAATAATGATAATACCTCATCTAAAAAATTCAGAGATATACTGACTACTGAAATGTTTTCTCCTAATTCATTTCATTTTTAAAGTAGGTGTGCTGCATAAGTCAAACATATTTCTGAGCATCCATTTTTCAATAAAGTTTGAGAACCACTGGTTTAGAATTTCAAATTTTGAGAGTTCAATGAAATGTTGGATCATCAATAATTCCTTTGATATCTCAATATTAGTTTCCAGCTCCCTCCTGAAGAAACCTCCTTTGGCAAGCTCTTTGACAAAATTTTCTCATCAGTCTTGATTGAGGAAGCTACAAGTTCTCCATGATTAGTTTTGTGAGTTGAGATGTCAAAAGTAGATTTTATAATTTTCATTCTATGCGTAATTTCTCCTGAAGCACGGAGAATCTAAACTAGTTTTAGATTAGTCGTGAGTTGTGCACAGTTGGTTGGTTCTTTATCATGTTTACACTTAGTCTTCCATGTGTACTTTGCATGGGGTGCTGGAAAGTTGCTGTGGGGCAAGTTGGACCACATGGTTTGGGGTAGATTGGACCACATTGGTTAGGTGATCAAACCTGCCCAGTGAAATTTTTCCAATAAAGCTAATCTATATTCAGCCATCTAAGTGAGGCTATTTTTGATGTACAGGAATTATATATTAATTTTGTCTTTAAAAAATGTAGTTATAGGGTCATCGGATGTAAACCTTCTTTCAGGTAAAAATGGTTAGAAAATATCAATGCATGACCAATTGTGCAACATGTAATGGTGCTTTTGTTCAACATGCATTTGATGGCATTGGGAAGGTAAAATCTCCGAGAGATGTTTCAACAGATCAGTAGATTCTCAAGACAACACGAATCCAGTTCAGTAATGTTGCACATCTGAGAAGCAACGTTTGCTTGAGCTGTTAATTGAAAAGTCAAACAAGACCAATTGGAGAGGAGCAATTAAGGTAACTATGAATATAGTGCAAAAGACCATCTGATGACAATGACCTGGTAAATGACAGTTTTCTAGGGGATGACAGTTCTGAAGCTGGAAATATCTCAGATATATGTCTACACCCCAATTTTGTGCACGCCAGATACTGAAGACTATGTTCTGAGGAAATTGCTTGCTGAGAACTCTGCAAAACAATTTAACTGTAACTCAAGTAATTGACAAGGATGATACAGAGTTTGTTGTTAGCTATTTGAGGAAATGCAGAAAAGTCTGTGGAAAATTTGTCACCCTCCTCCAATAACAACATTCACAGCATTGACAAAGAGAACGTTCCCGTGTGCCTACCTCCAACTATCTCAGCTGGAGGTACCGAATGCGCGAAGTCAGTTCTGCATTTTTTGTTGACTTAACAACATTCAACTACTATTATATTACCAGAGTAATTCTGTGTAGGCCCCATTTGGAATGGAAGCACTACAACCAACTTATACCAGACTGTACAAGAAGTTTATAGCCAATACAATACTAATTGAAACTAGTTAGCTTCTATAAACTCACGTTGGTGAGTTGAAACATATTTTAAAGCGCATATGAGCAATAATAGACCTACAAGCTAGATCTGGCCTATGACAACATTTTTTGTGACACGCAACCAATCGGGGTATTTATTTTAATAATTTTTCTCAAAAAGATAGTTTTATGATTTATATACAAAAATTACAATTGTTTTGGCTTCACAAGTCAGTAATATAATAATCGTAATTCATATGTTTATTTAAAATAGAAATTGAATACGCTTTCTGGAATATGATCAACATTTTTAAGTGAACATATGGCCCGCATAAAGATGAAAAATATTTTATGTGGCCCACTAGATCTAAAAGGTTACCTGTACCTGTTTTAAAAGTTTCAGAACAAGAATTTATGTTTTTATTTCACTTTTTTGTCACAGGTCTTATGATGCTTCAATGTTCACTCAAGAAGTCGCATATTGGACTTTTTGAGGAACTTTTTTCAATCATAATTTCCTCTTTCTTCAACACTATTTGGGAAGGACTCAATCCTGGCAAGATGTAATACTGTCACCCTATATGGGAATCTGGGACTTAATTGCAAAAGCAGTTACCTGACAGTCAAAAGTTTAAAAAGTGGACCAATGTGCCCCACTTTCCCTTACTGGGCGGTGCCTTGTTTGAGTGTAGATTAAAATATTTTGAATTAATTGTCTAGGGAAGGGTCTGGGATACTGCCTATGTTTAAATGACATGTAAGGTGTGGCCTTTTTACCAAGCATAAAGCTATGACAAAAATTGAAACCTTTCGGGAATTTCTCCAAGTCTAGAGCTAGGATTCAAGTCAATGGGCTCTTTTGTATTCTGCATAATGAAAATCATAAAGGAATCTGTCCATTAAAAATGATTGAAAGTCGCTGAATCATAGTCGGTGTTTTCTGCTCTTTCATAATTTTCCTCCATATTTTCTTTCTCTCCTTTTTTTCTCAATTTGAAAAAGAATTTTCTTTCTTTCTTCCTCCTTTGAAAAAATGTACAAGAGCCGTCTGGAAAGTATCTAGCCATTTTGAATAACTCCAGAACCCATTGCGTGACCTTGATGAAACTGAGCAGCTAATCAAAGGTAACCTTACTGCACATGCATGAACAGATAATCTCTCATAGGGGTTACTCAGTCGGTAGTGAGACTCATGTGTTTTACAAAACAGTGTCATTCATGTTTGGTAGCCAACCCCCTCCCCAACAGTGTAGATTTGGCTCCCGGTGAATTTTGGCTTTTCATAAAGAGATTTCGGACCATGGACAAGATTAAGGGGAGGCAGCTGATGGCAATCTTTATAGAAAATTTTGCAAGCTGTTGGAAGGGATACTGTGAAGTGGAAGGGACATTGTGATGTTACAAAGGAATTGCTTCAAAGAGGAGTGAGGTTCCATTCCCTTAGGTAGGCTTTTTTTTCTTTAATGATAAATGGCTGGATACTTTTTCAACAGATTTTGTATGTTTTGCTCCCAAAGGTCTTCCTGAAGCCAAAGATAAAGATATTAAAAAGGGTTTATCCATCTAATCATAGCCTATCCTTGTGGTTGATTTTTACAAAGCCAGGTTCAGTTTGCCACAAGACAAAAACTTTGAGGCACCCAGTAAAGTGGGAACTCACTTTAAACTTGACTAGGTGTGACACTAAGCTACAAGTGTGGGGTACTAAGTGAGAATAAAAATTGCTGCAGTACTAATGATCTATCGGCAAGACTAAGTATTTACCAAGCTTACCTTGGTAAGTGGAGATTCCAGTGTTTATGGGACTCACTGAGTATAGGGCTATAACTGTAGGACCCCAAATGAGGATGGACCTCACTACAGTAGAAATAGCCAACAGAACTATGTATTTACTGGACACAGTTTAGTCTGGTAAAAATTCATAAATGTAGGGCACCCAGTAAGGATCAAAATCACTACTGTTTTGATAGACTAAGCGTTTATTAAGCTTAACTTGGTCTGGCATAGCTATATAAACATGAATCGAGATAGCCCCAAACCAGCTTTTATCTTTGACTCCCAGGTCTACAACCATATAAAGACAAACATCGCTGTTGAATTATACATTTGAGAGAAACATATCAACTGAAAGGTAGTGTTAGAAAAAGGAAGGATGTGGATTCTAGTTTGAATAACTCGTGGAATAATAACCAAGACTTATCAGAGAACTCCAGATCATTAAGAAGGTCAAAGAATGCATTGGCCAAAACTTAATGATAAAAAGAGAAATGATGAGAATGCTAAAAAGCTTGTGGAATAATCACCCTCAATTACATTGATAGTTGTACATTTATAATAAGCCAAGATAAGAATGATATTAGTGAATCACCATAGCCCACATATGGACTAGAACTGATTATCTGGAAAATTATCAAAAAATTATCTTTAAAAAATAGATCTTCTATCTAGAATTATCTTGAAAAAATACTAACACAAGTTTTGGGTATTGTTGGTCCCCAAATGACTATAGAGATCTCAAAAAGCACCTTTTTGAAAAGAAAAAAAATGATTTTAGACGGTGCGTAATGGAGTACTCTTGCAAATTCAGAAGATAGTAATCCCCGAAATGTGACTAGGAGCACACACACTCATATACACATGCACGGGCACACACATGCACCTCCCCACACACACATACACACACACTCATATACACACACAAGCACACACACACTCACACAGATGCACACTTACACACACATAAGCACACACACTCACATACCCATTCACACACAGATACAACACACACTCACACACACACACACACGCACACGCACGCACGCACACACACACACACACACACACACACACACACACACACACACACACACACACACACGCACACACACACACACACACACGCACACACACAGACATCCAAACAGAGAAGAATCTGTAGCAATAATCTCTTTCATAAATTTTAATGGTTAATTTCTTTCTACCAGGATAAAATCGGATTGCTTAATGATATTTAATTAGCTTAGCTTAACATGGTGCAAGAACTAATATTAGGGAAATGTAGGGTTAAAAGACTGTGTTGTGCCATTATGTCAAGTGGGGAGGGCCTGTTGGCTTGAAGATCAATTTTTCAAATCCTGGCTTTTACCTGAAATCTAAAACCTACCAGTATCATCGATGGGAGATACACAACTATGTCAACCACAAAGCAGGCACCGAACTCTTTACTGAACAACCAACCACTTTGCATTCATAACTGAATGAAACACCAGACTTGAGAGGCTGTAACCTGGTTTCTTAGAAAATGTCTTTATTTTTTCTTCAAATTTCTTCTTACTCTAAAAATGATAAATAAAGAAAAGAGAAGAAAACTTTTTTGTCCTTTATCAAGTATTGTCAGTGGGGATGCAGATAAGAGCCCTCTGGTGGACAAATAATAGAAACACCTGCTGAGGGACGGGAGAGGTTTAAAAAGACCCTCCCTATTGTGTATACAATGGTTGAGAAGTAAATGCTGGCTCATCAAGTTGAATGTGTCTGTCTTTGTTTGTACTCGGTCATGTCTGTCCATACGATATCTCCAAAAGTGCTCAATGAATTTTAATAAAATCTGTTGGAAGGGCAGGCAATAGGGTGAGGAAGAATTGATTACATTTTGGGGCGGATCTATGATACTATTTTGATATTTTTCCATTTTTTATCATACATTTATCCATATCATCTCTACATGACATCTCCAAAAGTCCTCCATGAATTTGAATAAAATGTTGTGGAAGAATGGACAATGGACTATGGAATAAGTGATTAAATTTGGGGATGGCTCCATTCACAATTATCTCCCCTACTGTGTAGTTATATGTCCTCAACGCACAATATCTCTAAAAGTTCTGAATGAATTACAATAACATTTTGTGGAAAGGTGGGAAGTAGGCTACTGAAGATATGATTAAATTTTGGGGTGGATCCATTCACAATGACTTCCACTAACAATGAGTTAGTGCCTTCTAGTTTCATAGAAGTAATAAACCTGCAATACACTGAAATAGATATATTAACCTAGCAATTCTTGACCTTTTTTCAAAGCTTGCACCCCTTCAAGATTTCAAAATTTTTCTTGCACTCTTAAGGCTATGAAAATAAATAAGAAATTAAAATTGGCAAAGTTTATAAAAAGAGTAAATAACAAAATTTTGAATTGTAAAAGTGTAAATTACAAAATGTCAAGATGTAAAATCTGTCAGATGTATCAATGTACTACCAGAAGTATCAATGTACTACCATATGTATCAACATACTACCAGATGTATCAACATAATACCAGATGTATCAACATACTACCAGATGTATAAATAAATGTACTACCATATGTATCAACATACTACCAGATGTAACAACATACTACCAGATGTATTAACATACTACCAGATGTATAAATAAATGTACTACCAGATGTATCAACATACTACCAGATATATAAACATACTACCAGAAGTATCAATCTACTACCAGATGTATCAACATATTATCAGAAGTATTAACATACTGCCAGAAGTATCAACATACTACCAGATGTAATAATGTACGACCAGATGTATTAACATACTACCAGAAGTATTAATGTACTACCAGATGTATCAACATATTACCAGATGTATCAACATACTACCACATGTATTGATGTACTAGCAGATGTATCAATATACTACCAGATGTATTTAGATACTGCCAAAAGTATCAACATAATACCAGATGTATCGATGTACTGTTAGCTGTATCAACGTACAACCAGATATATCACTGTACTACTAGATGTATCAACATATTAACAAAATAATTTACTTTGGCATCATGGGTCTATGAACAAAAAATATCGATTATCAAAAAAATTTAATGAGTGAACACCCAAAAACAATTGGTTTTCTCTCTAATCTTCTAGGTCCATGAAAGAGGAAATTTTTTACCGACTCAGGCCAGGGAATAGAAGTTTCATTTGCTGATTCAGGACATGGAGGAGAAAGAAAAGAAGTTTTATATATTAGCAATAAAATGAAAAAAAAGTTTGTTTGCCACCCTCTTCTCACACCCCATCAAATTGCTTTATGTACCAATTGGGGGTACATCCACCCCAGATTGAAAACCATTGAATCTACAACTTTTTATGGAGAAGGTACAACACTTTGTAATAGGTACCTCCCCAAGCAGATGCTAGCAGTCAGTATTAAACTCCAGTTTGAAAGTGAAATTTTAAACTCTGAGTTTCTAGCTGACACCCCCCTCCATTCACACATAGAACTTTTGTAAATATCTATATGCCATTGCTTGTCTCTTATCCAAGAGAATTGATTATTTCCCACTGAAACCAGTGATCAGTGTTTAACCCCAGCTTAAATGTCAAGATTCTAAATGCTGATTCTCAAGGCCAGCAGGCTCTTTTCGTTCAGAAGATTAAAGCAATGTGATCTTTTTCCTGTTATTTCCTCTTGTCAGGCCTTGTGCCTTACTAAACTTGGCCTAGTTAATATCAATATGATATGTCTTGTCTCTGAACTGAAAGAGTTGTTCGTTTCCTACAGGGGCTGAAAGTAAGATATTCTAATTGAAAAAAAGAATTATCTGGAAAATAAAAGCTGTATGTTCTCAGATGAATAATTTCATTAAGTACCCAAGTCAAGATTGCTACTGGAGGTAATCGCTTAAGCTATTAAATTGGCCACAATCTATGGATAAAAGTTGGAGCCTGTCAGGCAGTTCAGCTACGATAAGACTACTCTGATAGAAAACCAAACCAGGGGTGGAGCCCCTAAGGCAGACTGGTAATAAACTCTACCTTCTTTCTAATCACTCCTGCAGCCAAAAAAGGCCGTCAATTGTGATATCTCAGTATGTCACTGAAAGAACAACCTTGAGGAATAAAAGAGTGAAATTGTCTTTGTGCACTTGGAGAACATTCACGCACAGGTTGCTACGTAAATCTTCACACAGCCACTGGCATCATTTGAGTCATGGTCAAATAGCAACAATGATAATAATACCCAATAATGACGAATTTTCAAACTCTGATAAATTGAAGAGTTTTTATTGTCCCAAAAGTTTGAAATTGTATAAACCAATTAGAATCCTGAGATCATGCCAGATAATTAATCACTGCTACCCACAACAGACTAGTTTAAACACTGTTTCTGGGGTTTGGTTATCCATGTGTTCTGACTTATGTATCTATACATCTGGACTTTGCCCAGCATTTACCATTCATGGTATACCCCCTTAATCACTACTTAATTTACAGGGTAAAAAAAAACATATATGAGTAGCAAGGATTCATAATTTCCCTTGGAATCCTCAGATTGGTTGTCTGGTAAATTTGATAACTGAGAGGCCAATCCTGTAAGGCAGTGTTTCTCAAACTGTGTGCCATGGCACAATAATGTACCACAACTATCTCCCAAGTATGCTTCATAGGTTTTTTCCAAATACGCTAACATGTATTTCATGTCCAGTGATATGAGTATTATGTCAGTCCTGATTACACTGCAGTGATGTCAATCTAGTGGGTACATAAGTATCAGCAGCAGGGAGTAATCCAAGACTTTTTTGGATTCATTCCTTACCCAAGAGCATTAGTGCAAAGTGAAAAGAAACCACTTCACCTGGAATCTTTTGATATAGAAACCCATGTCACTTTTTGTTAGAAACCACAAACCAAAACTGTCAACATAGATTTCTTCAAATGGTTATTTTGAACTTGCATATGAAACAAGGATATTTTGAGCCATTCTTTAAAGAAAAAGGTTTATTTTAGTATATGCCATCAAGTACAGTATCCAAATATTTTGTTGGGAATATTTGTGTGTGGGCCTCTCGGCAATATTGGGTTATGCTAAAAAATTATATAGTATTTTGAGAGCTGTAATAAGAACCTTTGAACAACAATCACAATTATTTTTCAAGAGAATGCTAAATTTTTGTTGGTTTCACTGGCTGGCAACATAAGCATTGCGTGTTCAGGCCACACCAATGAAGCTAGAGGGCTGAAAATTCAAGCATTTACTTGATATGTCTAGGAAAATACTTTTTTCTGTTTAATCCATCCACATAGGTTTTCATTGGGGTAAGGTTCAATTTGCAATGTAAGTTTATTCTAATTTGGTCCCTTAGTTGATATCCGGCAGCAATCATACCTGTTTTTAAAAAAGTCAGTGAAAATTATTGATCAATGCCCCACAAAAGGTGAGAGAAGTAACTTATTCATTATCACCCTTACTTTAATTTTTTTAATTGATCGCCCCAACGCAAAAAGACATTGGTCATGTGACAGTTTCTATTGATTAACCAATCAGACCTGTCTCATAGTTGGTTGGCGTCTATCACACTGTTGCTGGTCTCATAGTAATAACATAGAAAACGATTCCACTGGGCGCCTCTAATTTTTCATGAATATAACTGATGTTTTCTAAGACTTGAAAAAAATTGTTTTTATTTACCTTATTCTGTTGCCTTATTGTTTTAAAATTATCAAAAAAATAGAAACATGAGGACGTGTAGAAAATCGAAAGAAAAATGAATTTCGTTTAAGGTATGCATTTTTTGTTTGTTTGTTTGCGATCAATATGACATGCGCAAAAAAACGAACTTTTAAAACATTGCAACCTATCACGTGTTTTAGCATGTTGGCGACTGAAATATTGTGTGGCAGAGTCCTTGGTCGTTTGTATTAAAAAAAAAACTACTTCACGACACATTGGTTACTATCCAGGTACACGTGCTAGAGAGAATTTTGTGTGGTACGTTTGTCTTTTTTCTCAAGTAAAACAATGGCGGATCTTGGAGGGAAACGCACTTCTGTAAAATCAAGAAAAAAACCTTCACGGAGATTTTTTCTAATATTGCAACGGGCCAATAGGAAGGATTTCTTGAGCCGTAAGCAATGTCATGGGTTGTACCATTATTTCAAATCGGGAAAAACATCCACCAAAGATGATTCCAAATCTGGACGACTCTCCACGTCAACGGGCGTCAATCGCATTGAGAGACCGTGTACTATGATCCGTGAAAATCATCGCCTGACTGTTTATGAATTTTTTTTTTCAAGAGGTTCGCACCGCATGATTAAGATCAAAAACTGATGATGCATTGTGTTGCTGTAAAACTTGTACCGCGTCGGTTGACATATGGATGAAAACAGAACCATGTCATAGCTAGTCAGGGGCTGGCTGATCACGTGAATGCTAGTGAAAACAAGCCTGGCTGCTGCATGGTCAAACTCCACTCCAACCTCTATTCCGATGAAGATCGATTATTGCAACTTTTGTATTGTATATAGAACAAATAAAAAAACAACTATAAAAATTGAAAATATTTTTGCATGAATGTATTTATAAACTCGTTTATTAGAATAAAGCAAGCCCGTACATATCTGTATGATAAA
Organism: Thysanoteuthis rhombus; assembly: GCA_963457665.1. Taxonomy (NCBI): domain Eukaryota; kingdom Metazoa; phylum Mollusca; class Cephalopoda; order Oegopsida; family Thysanoteuthidae; genus Thysanoteuthis; species Thysanoteuthis major. The sequence continues at coordinate 20,958,392 of OY735209.1, forward strand.
TATCCATTTATGTCTAAGACACGTCATTTTAGCTCAATCAGTAAGATTGCCTCCTGGAAATGACCGTCAGTTCAAAGCGCGGTCGGTCATAGTGGATTTCATCGGCTTTCACCACTCATTTTGGTGAGGATTGTTATTGTTCTTCTTGTCGTATGAAAACTAACTGAACTTCAGATTTTATACAGGAGTTTGACAATTTTCTGAAAAATGTCAAAATGAAATTTTCGTGTACAGCTAAGATGCCGAAACAAAAAAAACAAAAACAAACAAACACAAAACAGTTGACACAATGGGCTAGAACACCGCTGCAACCAAAGACACCTTCAATTGTGAAAGTGATTTTGATCGTGCATCCAGATTGGAAGGGCATCGTTCTTCAAAAGTTTGTTCCGTGTGATCAGACGATCAACAAAGAGCTTCACTTGAAGGCGTTTGAGAATTGCAAGGTGAAGGGTGAGGTCATGATGCAAGGATAAACAAAACCTGGGTATTGTACCACGAAAACGCATCCACTCATATGTCACAGGTTTGTTGATACATCTAACAAATCTTGCATCTTTTGATATCGGAAAAATTTCAAGATTTCGTTATTTACACATTTTATTATTAACTTTCCCAATTCTAATTTTTCATTGATTTTTTTTTTAGCCTTAAGAGTAAGGGATGAATTTTTGGCGTAGCATGAGAGCCCAATTACTCACTGAATCTGGCTGCTGAGGACTTTTTGTTCCCAATGCTGAAATCCATCCTGAAAGAGATAGAAGAAAAGGAGACCTGTAAGTGTGCACTATACTTGAAGACTCCCAGGACGCATCCCAGATATGAGAAAAAAAAAGAATCACTTCAAATGGTGTGTCGTTATTTAAGAAGGGATTATTTTGAAGGCGATGAGTCTCATTAAGTCAAAGGTAAACCAATAAATTCATTTTTTAAAAAGGTCGGTTTTCTTTTTGGACACACCCCGTACATTTATATTAAAATACATATTTGTATAATTTATTCATGCGTTAATAATCCCGTCATTTTTCAACGGACACTGTGCTAGTCATCACTATAAATGTGACATATTTCACTGCACACTGAAACCTGCTGATAGGAAATATTTTTCTTCGGTGTTAAATGAACCAACGAACTTTTCGTCTGCCTTTGTCATTTTATGAGATGCTTTTTCTTCTACGACTCTTTTTCTTCTTTTTAGATTTGAAGCTTTTGAAGGCCAGATTATGTCATTTTTAAAAAAATTCTTCTTTTGTTAGATGTGGTCATCAGATAAGCAATTTGAAAAAAATTCTCATGCAGGTGAGATATGTATCTCAGAAATTTCTTTGACGGGCAGGATATACCTAATTCATAATTGTCTAGAAATGTTATAATTTTAAACAATATATATATATATATATATATATATATATATATATATATATATATATATATATATATATATATATATATATATATATATATATATATATATATATTGTGTCATCTACAGACAGCTGTTTCGATGTATTACATCTCTTCAGTGTGGCTATAGACTTTCCATTAAACTATCCAGTACCACGAGGCAGGATTGAGACTTTCACTTCAGACCCGGAGGCTGATATCCTACCTCTGAGTTACGCATACATATAAACTTTCCTAAATATATACGTTATTTCAATCAATTATTTATATACATAACGGTTCTTGTTAAATTCCCTTATAGAAAATATAATCATGCAAATTTCACCAAATTACCCATCACGGTAAATTTCACCACAGAGTAAATTTGTCTTCGTTTATGTGTGTATGTTTTGAATGTGTGTTCATGTATACGTACATGACTAATATGGGCATACGTACACACATGCACATAAGTATACGTACATACACATACACTCGGTCTACATGCTCACGCATGCAACACATATTACACAGGCTCATACATACACACATCGCATATATACATGCCACATACGCACTCGTATACACGCATACTAAGCAGAAACATGCACTGCATATTCTCATGCTCAAGCACACAAACATGCCACGTATACATACGTACACCATATACATACATGGCATATACGCACAAGTATACACATACGAAGATTACATGCATGCACCTATCACATTTTGCCAACTCACACGTATACTGCCACACACATTACACGTATGCATATGCGTACACACTCACACATACAACGTAGTCACATGTATATACATACACATGCTGCATAAACACACACGTACAAATACACACACATAAATTCTTACATGCATACATGTATACATTTACGCACAAATACATACCATAAACACACACAAGAACACATTCCATATACGCTCACGCATACATATCTGCACATATCATACGAGGACAAGTGACACATACGCACACATGTAATATCCACATATACACCACAGATACACATGTTACATACACACACTACATTCAAATACACGCAACCTGTGTATGTACATGTATGCTTATGTGTGTGTGTGTGTGTGTGTGTGTGTGTTCATGTGTGTATGAGAGTATGTATGTAGCGTATGTATATGTGACATGGGCGCCCGTTCGGGCATCGCAAACCCCTGGTGAAGTACTACCTTCTATTTACTTATATACTTTCATTATTAACATCAGTCTTTCAGCGTTCATCGTTTCCGCCGTTGATCAGAGACCTTTTCCCAGGAATCGCCAGACCTCTCTATCATTGACGTCGTGAAGCCAATTCTTTCTGAACTTGTCTCGTTTGTCACGCCATCTTGTACAGGCCTTAGTTTAACATATGATCTCTGGGGATCCATGTTGTGAGTCGTGATCCCCATCGGTTGTCTGACATTCTTGCAATACGACCAGTCCGTTATATTCTTCCCTCATTTACAATGCAATATTTTATAAAAGCATTATTGGTAATTTTTACATTTTAGTCCAATGGTAGTGTTTGTTGACATTATACGTATTGTGAACGTTGTACGTGGACATATATTGACGTATTCACAGCTAATTTACTAATTTTTACACCCCTTCTTCCCCCTTATACAAACACCAGAATCAAAATTCTAAATTTTACATCTCAATTTCGAAGATTTGTTAAAGTATAACTCTTGATTAATTAGGACTTTTTGGATAGAATAAAAAGCGTTCTGGTCCCCATCCTGCTCTCTTTCAGAAAATACATTAATTGGGGTCTTACAGCCCGTGGAATTTTGGGGACCTGATGATCACGCTGAAAATAACGCAGTCAGAAATGAAGAGTAAGCCTTCTCAGAATACACCCTTTGGGGTCTGGGGATATATCCTTTTGCACCCCACCCTGGAAAAATAGCTGTAGACTCCCATGTGTGTGCATTTTTGTAGATAGTTTGTGTGCGTGCGTATGCGTATATGGTATATGTGTGTATTTAGTACGTGAGCGTATACATGTCAAGTATGCATGGGAGTATGTGATATACGAGTATTTAACATGTGTGCATGTTTGTAGATAGTATGTGTGCATGTGTACGTAGAATGTGAGTATATGATGTACGTGTGTGTATTCAAGTGTGCATGAGAGTATTTAGTATACGTGTACGGAACATGTGAGCATTTTGAGAATTCAAAACTAAAAAATAATGATGATAACGTGTGCTTAAAATCGTTTCATTTTTACGCTTGATCATTATTTTTCTTTTATTAGTTAAGTAGATTTTCATTTTTTTCTCTGTGAAATAGGATTCGACACGGAAATTTTGACAACAAACTACCTGCCCATAAAAGCACCCAAAACTTGTAAAAAGTTATGTTTATCGTAATAATCTTAATATCATTATTGAGAAGAAGATGGTGGGACATTTTCACATAGGAAAAAAACTATTTTTTTATCCGGCAATCATCGTACTGAATGCATTCAGATTTGATCAATTAATAAAACTTTATCACTTAAGTTTTTTCAGTGATTGTTTGTTTAACTGAGTTGAAGGGTTAAATCTGGACGAGTGAACTTGTCGAAAGGGTAAATGACACGAAAAGGGTTCTGAGCCGCTGATGTGAGTAGTACTGAGTCCGATTCTGTTTATGTGATCAACACGTGGGTGAACCGTTGAATTGTAGCCAGAAGTATTGAATTAGAGTACTCGTAAAGCGTGCTAACTTGGAAAACACAAAAAATGTCCGGGTGATTTGCAACAGAAAAATTACTCTGCATATGAGACTGGGAGACAGAGAGAAAATATGTCTGTGTGTGAGTGGGAGAATGAAAGAATATGTGAATATTGGAAGTAAATTGAGAGAAAGAGGGAGCAATTCCCGGTTGTTGTCGAGTGAATTCTGTGGAAGTTAAAGAGTAAAAAATTGTGCATGACTTGAGAAAGAGAAAGGAAGAGTGAAGAATCTGGGCGGGCGTGAAAAGTGAAAAGGAAAATCAAACCTGGTTGAAATAGCAAGAAAGAAATAAAAAAGAAAGGATGATGGATACAATAAGCGCCAAAGGAAGAAAGAAAGAAACATGAGTAACGCGTAGGGAACAAAGAAAGAAAGATAGAAAGGAAGGAAGGAAGAATGATAAATGATGTGTGGGGAAGGCGAAAAGAAAGATAGAAAGAGAGAGAAAGATGAACAGAATGTGTGGGAAAGAACGAAAGAAAGGTTGATAGAATGTGTATGGTATAAAGAAAGAAAGAAAGAAAGAAAGGTTGATAGAATTGCATGGTAGAAAGAAAGAAAGAAAGGTTGATAGAATGTGCATGGTAGAAAGAAAGAAACAAACAAACAATCAAAGAGAGGAAGAAAGAAAGACAGATCGATAGTGAATTGTAGAAAGAAAGAAAGATCGATAAAATGTGTAAGGTAGAAAGAGAGAGAGAAAGAAAGGAAGAAAGAAAGACAGACAAAAGAAAGAAAGATTGATAGAATGTGCATGGTAGAAAGAAAGGAAGAAAGAAAGACAGACAAAAGAAAGAAAGATTGATAGAATGTGTACGATAGAAAGAAAGAAAGATTGATAGAATGTGTATTGTGGAAAGGAAGGAAGAAAGAAGAAAGAAAGAAAGAAAGAAAGAAAGAAAGAAAGAAAGAAAGAAAGAAAGAAAGAAAGAAAGAAAGGAAGAAAGAAAGAAAGAAAGAAAGAAAGAAAGAAAGAAAGAAAGGAAGAAAGAAAGAAAGGAAGAAAGAAAGAAAGAAAGAAAGAAAGAAGGGAAGAAAGAAAGAAAGAAAAATGGTGAAAAAAAAAGAAAGCGATCGTATAACATCGTGTATAAAATCCTAGACCTGTGCGTGCATCTTACTTACTTTACCTATATCACACCACCACACCCACAAACAAAACGACAACGAAGAAAGAAAGCTCACCCACCACACATTCCTCCTCATTTTTTAAAATTCTCTCGCTATTTGTTGATATGAGGACGGAACGGAGTGAATGTGTGTGCTTATCTGTCACATAAAAAAAAAAGTTTTCTTTTTTCTTTTTTAGACTTGTAATTACACCAAAGGCGAAGCACGCACTCCACTGGTCGGTGCCCCTCCGGCTGGGCTTGTAGTCGGGTAGCGAGCGGGTGGCTCACGATTTGAATCAACTACCCAACCCATCCATATCTCATCATTTATTAGTTCTCATCACTAGACTTGATACTCCTACTGAAAATCAGATCGACGCACGTTCACACTTTATTTTACGGGTGTAGGTCTGACTGTTTTTGCTCAAGTAATATATCGAAATTTAGTCGTGTTCTGCGTTTGAATACACACCACCACAGCCCATCATTAATGAATGGTTTGTGGAGAATTGTTGGCGTGGTAGAAAGTATTAACGAACAAGAAACAGGGGATATTACCATGCATTAAAAATTTATAACCGCTAGATTTCAAGTAGAAAAAGTAACGTAAGTTTGTGGAATAATCTCACATTTTTTCTTCTTGATTGAAGAAAAGAAAGAATTGGTTCAAAACTACAGAAAACGCAAAAAGGAAGAAAGAAAAAGTTGTGCTTAACATTTTTCTTATTGAAAAAAAAAAATGGATAATTCTAACATTATCAAAAACTGGAAACTTTCACGAAATTATGTTGTCGTGGCTTTGATTGTGCTTCTTGTCATCTTCTGCTCAGGTAAGTCAAAAATATCATTCTCTTTTCTTTTTTTCTTTTTTTCAAGTAATACATTATATATATATATATATATATATATATATATATATATATATATATATAACACCCGAAAGGAAAGTAAAAATGGTTGATGATTAGTTGTATGTACCAGTTTCATTCATTGACTACAGAAATGTTCTAATCTAATTCATTTCATTTTTACCGTTGGTATATAGTAACGATTTCAAATATATTGTCTATAATTTTGAGAAGAGCCATTAATATTAAAGAAGGTTTTCGGACAGTTAAATTGAATACTTATTTTCGTTGGTTACCCGACGTATCGACCGATCCATTCTACGGTCTTCCTGAGGTGTGCTATCTATACGGAGGGGGGCTCTTGTTTCGAGCGGTGTCACATAACGTTAATGTACATTTTTTTTTTTTCAATTTCGTATGATTGCTGTCATTTAAAAAAAATGAATTTCATTAAATATTTCGCGACAGTCTGGTGTTTTCCAACAAGCTCTAACAAAATAGAACATAAAAACACATCAATGAACATTCATATATACAGGTTTCCCCCGGGATCCGAAAGTAAAAAAGTTCCTTTGAAAAAAAAAAACTTTTCGTAACCCTATAATAGCGCCAAGCTGAGAAGCAATTACTATTTATTGTTATAATAAAATTGTTGAGCGTGCCCAGACCTAAATTGTGATGATTGCATGTTTTGCAGAGCCACCAGAGATTGGTTTAGTGTAAAGTATACGAGAGAGAGAGAGAGAGAGAGAGAGAGAGAGAGAGAGAGAGAGGAAGCGATTTCTCTATAACAGCTATTTTCGCTTTTTGTCTTTTTTTCCATATAAGTTGGAAAACTTGCGTAAAGCGTTTCGAAAACGGGCGATACCTGTATGATTTTGTTTCATTTAAACAAAAAAAACTTTCAATTCATAGCACGCATCTATACAAACATACCTTTTTCTCACGCACAAGTAACACGTGCTATATGTGGTCCATTCAATACAGATATCAATTATGGGATAACATCAATTTGATATTTACTATTATAGCTTAGTCTAGCACATGGCAATGTGTGGAACCTACTGAGGATCGAACTCACTCCGGTGGTTATGGTCTTTAGGCCTGCAACGAAAATTTTCAAACCTAAACCACTATTCCATGGTGAAGTGATCATATTTTAAACTTTTAAACTTATTTGGTGGCTGAGGTAGTCGTGTTTTAACTAAAGTCACTATGGTTGCTATTCGAACAAAGGTAAAAGTCCATAATTCGAATACTAATTCTGGGAGATGGTTGATTAATGCAACACAATCTTCCTTTGGTCCTGTGCTACGACCAAGCAAAATGTATAAAAGTCATATTTACGCACACGGACCTACATGATCTGTGTAAATGTTTATTCTATTGAACAAACAAGAATTTTGGTATTATACAGTAATTTAAGTCAAGTAGCAGTCTCAGAGAAGAAGAGCGGTCCGTCCTTGTAGTATTGCTTTGATACGTATTTTGTACATACTCCAACATTGCCGACACTTTGTTGTATCACGTTAGAGTTAGAGTTATGGTTTGAGGTAGGGTTTAGGGTTAGGAGTTAGGTGTACGGGTAGAAGTTTATCACGGTCATTGGAGTAAGAGATGCGAAAATGAAGCAATACTTCTGTTCTGTTGGATGGACCGCACTTCTTTTTAGGAATCGAACTACTCAACGTGTATCCATACAGTTTTGTGATTTGTTGCCACTAAGTTCTCCTCACTGGTGAAAAGTTCTCCGAGTGTATTTTCACAGACAGATGAACACTCACAAATAAAACCTATGTGACTGGGTTTTAATCGGCGCCTGCTAAGTCAGAAAGTTTCTTCGACGTATCCAACAAGAGGAATCATCATCATCATCATCAGTCTTTTAATGTCCGTCGTTGGACATAGACCTTCCCCAGGATTCGCCACTGTTTTTTATCATGGATGTTGCAGATCCAGTATTTTCTGAATTTCTCTAATTCATCTCTCCATCTAGTATTCTGTCGGCCTCGGTTTCTTATGTGATCTCTGGAGCTCCATGTTGTGAGATGTGATGTCCATCAGTTTTCTCTCATTCTTGCAACATGGCCAGCCCATTGCCATTTTAGTTTTTAATAGTTTCTATGATGTCTCGAACTCCCGTTTTCTTCTTTATATACTGTGATATCCTGTGATCTCTCCATGTAAGGTTGACCATGATCCTTCTATGCGCGCGTTGCATACTTCTCAGTTTGTGGGTCTGTCTCTTGGTTAGGTTCCATGTTTCAGCTCCATAAGTGACTATCGGGAGAATGCATCGGTTGTGTACTCTTCTTTTTAGGATTATTGGGATCGTTTGGTTTTAGAAAGGAATAGTCATCTCTTAATAGACAGTATTTCAAACCCCAGCTGAGACAGTTTGAGTTCACCACGCACTAATATCTTTGGAAGAGGCATGAATCCACTTCTCTCCAGCAATTAGAGCTCTTAAGTCTTATAAGGCAGTTCATGGTTCATTCGAGAATTGGAAACGAATTCATCGTTTCGTGGATCGCTCGGACACGGCAGAAGCCAAGTCTGAGTCTGAGTATGACGCCATATCAGTTTTTTTTTTATAAGAGAAAGGGGAAAAAGTCAGCGTTCTATGGAACCCTGAAAATTAATTATAATCATAAAAAAAGTCTTTCGTTAAAAGTCATAAAGTCTCTCGAATTCCTTCATCAATTATGCGTTGACCACTTCACGGGGAAGGCTGTTTCACCTGTCAGTAATTCGTTGTGTGAAAAATTGCCATCCAAGTCTTATTTTACCACGACCTTAGTAAATCTTCAAGTTATGACCACGAGTTATCGGATAAATCAACTTGGAAAATGTTGTTGAATCCATATCAATATAATCGTGGAAATACTTATGTACAGAAATCACATAGCCTCGCTTTCTTTTATATTCGAGGGAAGGAATACGTAAGAACTTCTCTCTTAGAACGATAAGGGTTTGACCATTTGAAGCAATCTTAGACATTTTCCTTAACGAACGTTCAATGGATTTAGCATGTCTGACTAGATGAGGATATCGAAATACCTCTACAATCTAGAATTTGTCGCACTAGAGATTTATAGAGTGGATTATGAATGTATTTTATCCCCAGCACCGTCTCAAGGTACTGGCAACACAGGCAGTCAGCCAGGGCGCCAAGAGCTTGAGGGCACCTATCATGTGTCTGAGAGAATAGATGGACACTTCGTTGTCAAAAATAATGAATCTGTTCAATTCATCAAATGATTATCTGAAAAGATGATGAAGCGTCGGAACTGATTATTGTATGAAACTTTTTTTCTTATTCCTGGTTATTTTGATGAACATTTTACTCATATATATTTATTTTTACCATTGTAAAGCATAAAACACGAAAACGATAATTCTATACATCTGAGGGCACCGACGTTTAGCTCGCCCAGAGCCCCACAAACCCTACGGTCGGAATCTAAACAAGTGCAATATCATTTTCTTGCCTTGCATCAGAGTTTGGTCAGTGAATTCGCCATGCAGACTATTACTGTAACAGTGAGATTGATCCTCACTGGGAGCGCCACATCTATGTCTGTATGTCAAATTGAGCTAAGTTTAATTAGTAAACATCAATATGTCTTTTGAAAACGAATGTTTTAAGTATAAAAAGAGTTTGAAAAATTCTGTTCTTGTCCGTTGTTCAAAATCCACCGGCAATGTTTATGAGATGAATTTTCAAGAGAAAGAACTACTAGAGTTGTTTCAGTGGAAGAGTCCATCGTTTCAGATGGTTGGTAGGAGATATATTTATAAGTTGAAGAGTCCATTGCTACGGATAGATAAACAGAAAAAATCATACTGCTCATCATAAAAGTAAATGAGTTCTACGATTAGTAGATATTAATCCTATATTGATGACATTTAGTCGGTAAGAAAAATTGGGTTATAACAATAATTACATTTCTTCAGGAGTTCACAACACGTTCATTATGGAAATAATAGGTATTTGATTAATTCAGCCTCGTCTTGTACAAAGCCTCACGAAGAGTGACGGTAAGAATCTTCCTCCTTAGTAATCGCTTCAGAAACCAACCCGTTACCGCCGCACCAATCGTACCGATTGCGAATATTAATGTTTACTTTGCTCTAATGCCCTTGGGAAAAGCATACATGCATCATTCCTCCCGTCAGCTAAGGGTTAAATAGTAAAGCTGATTGGTCTTTCTATATAACTTCTAGCTGTAAAACCTACGCTGAACTGTTTTTTCATAAAAGTACAGACGTGTCGTGAGACAAACGCTCAAAAAGTGGGGGATCTCTCTCTATATCTATATCTATACCTGTATACATATATACATGGAGGGTGTCTCAAGTTAAGCGCAAGCCAGTTGTCCACTCTCATCGGCAGTAATCAGTTTGTCGGCCGTAAAGGACTTTTACTGTACGGGTGGCTTCAAACAACCCTAATGAACTCCATCCGATGGACAACATGGTTTTATTGAGCTGGAGTACAAGAACGACATGTTTTATTGAGCTGGAGTTCAAGATTGACATGGTGGGATAATGACAGAAATATCAGAATGGAACTGCATAAAATAACGGTGTAGCGGAAAATGGAAAGTTCTAATTAAAAAAGAAAGGAAAAAATTATGAAACACGCAGATGCGCTCGATCTACGTGAGAAATGCTCGAATATTTCTCCGTGTGCCCCTTTATGAGGTTTAGAATTAGTGAAGATAGATACAAAAATGGTGAGCCGAAAACCAAGTATACTCAGGCCCACCACATGTGTGTATATGCATTTCAGAGATTTATTATATATATATATATATATATATATATATATATATATATATATATATATATATATATATGTTGATAAAAGTGACAATTGGAAGGTGAAGAGAAAAACACAAGAGAAAGTAGGAGTTAGATCTCAATTTTTTTTATTGTCCCGTTGGCATATTTTCGATGCATTTCGACGGGTGCCAGCCATCTTTTTCAGAGAAAACATTTGCAACAGCTCATAGAAAACTTTGCTGTTTGTATGTTTGTGGCAAAGGAAAGAAATGGGGAAATCACTGTGTAGGTTGGTTATTTAGTGGGAATGGAAGTGTTCGTATATGTGTAGGTGAGTGCAAAATTTGCTTTGAACTGAGAAGGGTCTGTGATCAGAGGGTGTTTGTTCACATCCACAAATCAAACATATATGTGTGTGTGTGAGAGAGAGAGAGAGAGAGAGCAATAGGGAATGAAACAAACTCAGGAGCCCAAGAATATGGAGACTTTATTTGTTAATTAATTGATTCAAGAAAAAATTAAATGGTATGCTATATATGTTTCTCGGGAAGGGTTCCTTCTCATCTTCAGTAGCATGTGTTTACCTTTTAGCGGTTGAAAGGTTAGGTTTCCGGTAAACTCTGTTTTATAAATATGTGTGTGTGTGTGTGTGTGTGTGTGTGTGTGTGTGTGTGTGTGCAAACACTGAGCAAAGGTTTACTGATGGTAGAAACTAGGTGTTAGAGTAGTATGTAAGCCGGTGGTGGATTTGTGATTAACCTTAGCCTCGCTACCTTTTAGTACCCAGAGCTAAAGAATCAAGCTTAAACAATAACTTGTGCATTTTATTAAAATGTTGAATTCATCACCCATGTACCTATGGAGTGGATAATGCTATCATTATTCTCGCTCTTTCCAAAAACATATTGACTTAACTGTTATAAATATTATAGCTTCATAAATATTACATTCATATATCTCGCGAAACACGGAGTAACTTGACGGATTAACAGATTCATAAATCGGTACTTTTGGATAGTACTTCTGCGTGTGTGTGCGTGCACACGTGCGAAAAAAAGAAGGAAAGAGAGAAAGAGAGTCAGTAGGTGAGAGAGGGGAGGATGATGGGGTAAGGGTAGAATATACAGCTCATCGCTTTCTTGTCTCAATCCCGAAGGCTCGGCACGAAGATGTTCACAACCACGGGGTCTTCATCTATCAAGCTCATGAAGTTATGTGTCCCCTTTCTGTCAATTTCAGGGATCCCAATTCTGGATTTCCAAGCCTGTTTTTTCTCACCAACAGCTGACCCCAGCACGCACGCATAGGGACAGCCCTACAGGTCACATGTCATTTTCCTACGCTGGGTACCAAATTGATGACACTCGTTGTTTATTGTCCCGTTCAGTCTTTTCATGTTTCAGGGTACCCGGCCATGGGGTCAGGTTATCAAGAAGACGCTGGTATTTTCCATGGCACCTGTGTGTTTCTAGAATAGAAAAGAAAACATACCTGAGGGAAATTTAGTTCAGGTTTCCCTCGCTATCCGAAAGAAGAGCATTCCTTAATAATAACTTTCGTAAGCCAAAATGTTGTAAAGTGAAAGAGAAATTACCATTAACTTATATAGGAAGAAAGCTTTCGAGAGCTCGCAGGCCCCAGACGATGGTATGTTAGGTTGAATCGTAGGGGGTTAGAGTGGTGGGAGGTACAGGAGACATAGGTGTGGAAGAGAGGAGAAAAGGGTACGAGCTGTCCTTATTGAGGCTCGCTCTATAATAAACGCTGAACGTTATTTTCGCCTTTACCGGTGAACGCGAAAAGGTTGTGCAAAGCGAACGATTGAAAACGGTCCATTGATAGTATTTGGCTTATTAAATTGTCATTAGGGTCAGAATCCCCATCCTTTCTTCTCTTCTCTCGCATTTCCTTCATCAATTTCATTAATGAAATTAACCTGAACGGTACAGACGGCCATTCAGTATAATAAACTAAATACAATGAACACAATCTGGAAAGCCTAGCTTTTGACCGGGTAGTGTGGCGTCAAACTTGCGGGCAAGGTGTGGCAACCTTTGAAGCCAAATGAACCCCCGCCACCAAAGGGCGCCGTGGCAAAAAGATGAGACCGCATAGCGTACGGCTCCTTCCAACCTGATGATGAGATACCACCTGTTGGAGACGCTGCGTTTCAGAATTTGGACTCCGAAGTCGCCCAAAGGAACCATCATCAACACTACTACAAAAGCAACCGAAGACGAGTCATCGTCATCTCTGTGGACTGCCATGAGCTAAATAAGCTAATAAACAAATTATTAATGATAATAGAATAATGAGACTTAATCAACGTACCTCAATTCTCCGCATCAAGAATGTTTTATTTCCCTTCAACCTAATTATAGAGAAAGCGCTTGATATTTTTTTGTTTTTGTTTATAAAATATACGTGGACAAATTAGGAGTATTTCTTGGGATCCAGTGTGTGTTGGCAGAGTCGGGAAATGCGGTTAATTACGTTATACCAGGTTTGACTTCAAGTAAATCAAAAAACACGAAGTGTAAGATAAGAGTAGAACGTGTTTTTGTTGTTTTTGTTTTGTTTTTGTTGTTTTTGTTTTGTTTTTGTTTTTTTGTTTTTTAATTTGATGACGTCTACGGTATACAGGCGAAGAAAGAACGGGAGAAAGAAAGTCAGCTAGGCAGACACAGAGAGAGAAACTTCCAATGAATCATGTGTGTAACGATTATCGAGTCCAGGCCTATTCGCCGCCACAGCTTGATGTGCAAACTTATCGCTATGCTCTTGTGTATTCCATTCTCATGTTATCAAAGTGGCCATTGTTAAGTAATTTTTCTTACTTGTATATTTTTCTAATAAAAATTGGTTGTTGGGTCCTAATAGTTTAATATGCTTTTGCATGACTTGAACGTTTATGTAGATAAAATCCACATGTAACAAATTACTTCAGCATAATTATATACTTCAATTGCTGAAACATATACGCCGAAGTAATGAAATTATTTTATTACTTCTACAAACTCAGTGAGAGAGGTATTTGTATTTAGTCACGTCTTTCCGTCTGTCTCTACACAGGATATCTAAAGAAATGTTCTTAATGAATTTCAATGAACGTTTGTGGAAGAGTGGGTGATAAGTGATCGAACTTCAGGACGGATCTATACACAATTACTTCCCTTGGCAATGGTGTTGGCAAAGGTATACTCTCTCTCTGAGTTCCTTCTAGCTTAAATAAGCATTGGAAAGAGTGAATGCAAAATACTGAATGCTTCTTACTCCATTGTCTCTGATTTTGCAAAGAGTCATTCGAACATTCGAAGAGTTTTTCGGACGATTGAACTTATTCTTCTTCGTAATTCTGTTCTTCAAACTACGTTTCGGTCGATCCATTCTACAGCCTTCTTCTGGTGTATGCACGTTAGGAAAGAACGGGTCACCTTTTTTGTTGCTTTGCTTTATTAGAAAAAGGAGACCTTTACTTTCCCTATGGCACCTGAAGAAGTCCGTAGAATTGATCGTTCCCCTATTTTAGTTTTGAAACATGTTTTTCGATTTTGATCAGTGTTGTCTTTGTCTTGAACATGTTTGTTGTACATGACATTTGTTTTATTGAAGTTCGCGTGGCGACCAACTTCTTTGCTTCCTACATTCAGTTAATCTAGCATTATTTGGAGATCTTGAAGGTTCTCGGCAAAATAATCAAGTCGTCAACAAATCTGAGTTTACTTAGGTATTAGCCGTCTATTCTGCTTCCTCTATCTTTCCAGTCTAGGTTTTGGAAGATCACCTTGAGACAGACTGTGAAGAGTTCAGATGAGCTGGTACACCATGTCTTATCCTCTTTTCGAGCTGAAAGGACTCAGTCTTCATGAAGCCTGATGAAAGGACCTGCTGTGTTGGCAGATATGTTACAATACACGTAATCTACGCCTTGTTGAATGATAGCATCAATGATCTTGGAGGATTTCCACTGAGACGAAAGCCTTCTTGAAGTCAAAAAACGCTACCGCGAGTTGCATTTTATATTTAGTTGCTTTCTCTTTTAATTGATTTACTGGATGGAGATTATCAATGGTCGAGTAGCTTCTTCTGAAGCAAGCTTGTTCCCGTAGTTGCTTTTCATCTGGCACTTTGGTGATTCAGTTGGCGATCACTTCTTGAGTTAAAGAGTTTCTTTCAAGTTCGTTATCTACAACTAAGAAATTTCTCACCGCGATTACTCGACAGCTGATCATTGTATAATGTTGACATTCACCAGATATCTTAGTCAGCACATAAGAAAGCATTGTAGTACCGATTTGTTTTAGTTAACAGTTCTCTCTTGTGACCTGCATGTTCCTGCAGGCACTAATTAGTCGAATTTTTCTTCATATTTTTATCATTAAATGTGATTTGTCTTTATTAGCTTTAAAAATGAATAAGAAAAATTGATCACAAAAAGTTCATAAATTAAAAAATCAGGACTGATAGGGTTAAAACTATCGAAATTGGGTGATAAAATATCTAAATTGTCAGCACTGGAAAGTAGTAACCGAAATATTTCGGTGCTGCAGTTTTGTATGATGGACGGAAAATTATTTTACATTACAATTATAGCAGGCTACTACACACACCGTAAAGTTCGACCCCTTATAAACATGCACCATTGGAACGAGCCCTGTCCTAGTTAATCGAATCTGTCACTAATAGAGCTTCTTGTTTCATTTTGCGTTGAAGACTAAGATTTAATATTTTCTTTGAAATTTAGTTAAATTTTCACAAAACAGTCGTTTTTGAAAGTTTGTAATATATCACCACTTTGATTATTTTTTCAGCTAATCCTTAATTCAATTTTAGATATTAATTTCATAGAAGAAAAAAATGCAGTACCATTTTTTACATATGATGAATGAGATCTTTTGACGAAGTGGGTTCATTCCTACTGCGACCTGCTCAGCCGTGGACAACTGTATGTAATCTCCTGCAAGGAATTAGACAAATTTAAAAGTGCTGAGAGAAGTTTACGAAAGTTAGGGTAAACTCATAGAATCACACTATTTTATCAAGAATGTTGCTCTCGAAGAATTGTTGTAATAAGTGCATTTATACAAAATACGTATTTGTTTAGTTTATCCATACATAGATAATTCCATCATTTTTGTCATTGGAACAACAATATATATATATATATATATATATATATATATATATATATATATATATATATATATGTGTGTGTGTGTGTGTGTGTGTGTGTGTGTGTGTGTGTGTGTGTGTTGTATCTCTTGTTGGAGCTCGCTTAAAGTTGGTCTAGGCTGGGCAAGCCGCAGGAGGAACAAGTATGAGCGTCGTTAGCCCAGATGGTAAGAGCAGAACCGAGCTGCTTCTCGGTTAACACCGGTGCCGAATGAAATATAGCTCACACTCAAATGTCTTTATAATTATCACATTTACTCAGTCATGAACTGTCCATTATATATGTATATGTCCATTATATACGTAATACACACAAACACACACACACACACAAACACACATACACACACACGCATATATATACATATATATATATATATATATATATATATATATATATATATATAATATGGTTACCGTTTTAGGAATTACTTTGTCTATGGAAATAGTGCTCAATATTTTGAAATATATTGTGAATAGATAGATATTTACAAATTTTGTAACAAATCGGTTTCACGTTTAACAACAAAACTGTAAATCTCTGTTTGTCTGTCTCTCTCTCTCTCTCTCTCTCTATATATATATATATATATATGTGTGTGTGTGTGTGTGTGTGTGCGTGTGTGTGTGTGTGTTTTGTAGCTTAGACATATTAACTGGTTCCAGTGGTCGGGGTTCAAAGCCAAAAGTTCGGAAAAATTGATGCAGCACAATCTTCCTTTTGCCCCTACTCATGTGATTCTGTACCATGTTAAGCTGAGCTTAGAAAATAACTATCAACAATATGCCATCGAAAAGTTCGAAGAATGCGTTGAAGCCGAGAAAAAAATTAATTACCCTGACACCACGTTTCCTCCATCTCCTTCGAAGTGGTTTTTCACGGGCATGTATACAATGATCTCAAAAATGGCTCTGCCCACAAAGAGTGATGGCAAAAGTCAGAACTAAATTCGCTTCAAACATGCCATTTTAATTCCCTGGACGCTAGGGTGCGGCCCAAGATAGATGGATAGATAGATAGATATTCATGGCAGTCTTTACCCTAGTCAGAGAACTGTTCGGGTGACTCAGGCTCAGACCCGGCAACTCTCGCGTCACGCGATATTTGAGGCTATGATTTTTGCCTTCATTTCTCGAACTATCTATTGAGAACTGATCACTAACTCTGTAGTAATTGTGAGTTTTTACGGGGCTGATACTCAAGATGAAGTGCCTTACTGGTCTAAAGGGCTCCAATCCAACTGCACCCCGCCTTTACCCACATATTGGGGCAGAAGTGGATTCATGCCTCTTTCATGAGGGAATTAGTATCTGAGTATCCGGTTCGAGCTCTGTTCACAGATTACATCAACCGTACCATTAACTGTCGGGCAACCCTCACCTCCCTGTCGCACTAGCATTAATGAACGAGAAGGCAAATTTGATTGAGAAATCAGACAAATACATGGGGGAAAAGTTGTAAATCGCCCGGAGCAAGTGTATTCAAAACACGTATATTTCAACTTCTCCCTCACAATAGTTCCAATCGCAAATGAATGAACAAAATAATAAAAAAAAGAACGAGTGAATGTAGAATTACTTTCTTTTCGAATTCGGCAAGACGCCACACACATGGCCGATTCAATTTCTGTTGTGTTGCCCACCCTGGTTGTAACTAATTCCCATTATCTCAGCGATGTCACACACTGTCATCTAATAAATACAAATGTCATTCGCTCGGCATAACGCAAATCAGAACTTCATTTCCTCGATGAACAATTTAGCTCCAATGTGATGGATAACTTTCCTAGTCGAACTTGATAGGCAATTACGTAAGTATGGTTATGTGATGCACAATGTCATTTCACACCAAGGTTATCATAGGTACTGTGTCTGTCAGAAAAGTATCCAACCAGTTAATATAAATGAAAAATAGCCTACCTAAGGCCACGACGCCCCACTGCCCTTCAAATTACCCCTTTGGACTGCACACAACTATTCCGGCGCCTCTTGTACTTTTCGAAACAATCGTAACAGTCTATTTTCAGGTTCGCCTTTACCTGCCCCGTCAAGTCTCCTTGATCTCGTCCACAATCTTTAAATAAAGCTCTCCGTGAAAAGCCAGAAGTCAGAGGAAGTCAAACCTGGACAGAGGGGGGGGGGGTCCAATGAATCTGGATGATGTTATGAAAAAAAAAAAAACCCTGAAGGTGGAAAATGACTCTCTTGATAACTGCGAATGTGACGATTAGGTTGTCAAGTTACATCAAGGCCGCGCGACAGGTTCTGATGATATTCAAAATAGCTGGATACTTTCCGCACAGACCTCGTATTCCGAGGGCAGAACTTATGTGTAGTCACACATGAATGATTATACTTTTTTGAGCTCTTACACCTCAAAGGTCAACTTAAACAAATTTCAGTATGTATTTTTACTTTACATTCTATTTCTTTGTCACCTGAAAACCTTATCTTGAACCCTTAATTATTTTATCGCCAACTGATCTCTGCGGTACTGACCCGAAAAAAATCGTATCAGTATTACCTGACATCGTTCCTGCGCTTGGCGCCATAAGGGATCACAATAAGGCGACCTCTTTCGAAAGTGATTCAGACGACAACATTCCTGAGGTCGATTTTCCCTCGAAAGTGACGGTTCAACCTTACATGTACGAACCGATTGATAGGAGATGAACTGTTTACAAAGAAATAACTTTTCAAGTGGTTAATTTTATGAAAAATCTCTGGTTCTGTACGCAGAAAATTGATTGCACATGTCCTTTCCAATTTTTCTTCTTTTAACAATAAACATTGAAAAAATCAAGAACATAATTTGTAGTTTACTCTTTTATCACATTTCTAAAACCATTTGTCGATATTCCGATAAAACTTTTTATTCGTGTCCACCTGTAAGCGCACGTGTTTGGTATCGTCGTATTCTCGCTGGAGGCCCAGGTTCAGGTCGCCCGTTTTCCAAAGTTTGCTTCAGTTCCATGAAAGATTTTAACCGAGAATAATCAAATATTGGTGGAACAGCATCTTTCTTCAATGTAATTCTGCAAAATCCCACTGACATCGGCGGCGTCTGAGTCCATCGTGAAACTTCGGTGAAATGACCAGCGCATAACTTTCGAGGACACTAAGTTCACTTTTTAAAATTTTTTCATCCAAACTTTGCACAATGTGTGGTCCACGGGGAAGTAGTACAATCCAACACCCATTTCTCCTTCAACATTACAATTTAGAGCGGCGCGTAACTCCATGATAGAGTAGCAAGGTCATGACATCATGACCGAACTTCTGGTTCGAGCTGGGATAGAATTCATACTAAATTAGTACTTGGAGAATCTTGCTCGTTTCTTGTTTCGTCGTTTTCGACTGCAATTTCGCACATGTTGTCAGTATAGATCATCAAGTTTGAACTTGATAACTTCAAGTGAAAGTTGACAGGGGTGCCGCGGTGCATACTTTGGGAGTCACTACCTTAACGAAAAGCTCAATAAAATAAGAATTGCCCATCCAATGAGTTATTTGATCGTTAAAAACTGTAAATGAAGATTCTGCATTAGAAGAGAAATATAAACAACACAATTTAAACTCATTACCGAATTAACTAAGTAGTATATGCTATTAGCTCCGCATTCTCAAAGGCCCTTAGTTTCCAGAGCCCTGCGCTAAATGCTTCAATCTATCAAATCCGTTTCAGTGATTCTGCATTTGCTTCATTACTACATATTCCACTTGAAATGTCGTATTTACGTCGTAGCGAATACTGTTAAAATGAAATATTCAAATTAAGACATAATGTTGCCCAAGCTGCTGTTAATATCATACTATTACTGAAATGTAAGACATATCCGTCGAATTATCTGGCGGTGAAATAAATGAAAAATTCAGTTACTCCACTATGCAAGTAAAAAAAAAATCAGTTGTTTTGATATCTACGTGTATTCTTCAATTCAGGACCTCTTTGGGAAATTTGCTACTGGCCTCGCACTAGCTTAATCCGAACCTGTTTTTAAATATAAACAAGAACTTTCAACATTAGGAATTGATTTATCAAAAGCCATCAGCCATAACTTATCACCAAAACTGTCTACAGAGATTTCTTCAGTTTTTTCTTATAAGCCGGTCTGGGTGGCTGACTATATATGTATGTAACACGCACCAATGTAACTAGAGAGCCACAAGTTTAAACATTCACTCCTTATTATGTCTAGAGAAGAATTTTTGGGTTTTGTTTTTGAAAATTCTCCCCATAATATGTTTTTCTTGGTGGGGTGTTCAATTTTAGTTTGTGTCTGGAAGCATTTACGCCTCTTTGTTTTAGTTTTCCAATTCAGACTTTTTTTTTAGCGATAACTGTCTAACGAAGGACGAGAGAAATGACTTATTAATTGATCACCCCTTTTTCCCAAAATGTTTTTCATTGATCATCTCCAACATTGCAATGCTGCCAAAAAACGTTGGTTACGCGACGGTTTCTTTTGAGTGACTAACCAGACCTGTGATATTTAGTTTAATGTTACTTAGGGTTCTACTCAGCATTGTATCCACTGTTACGATGAACAGTGTGGACTTCTCCACTTGGAAGTAACAATTTTGTTAATTAAAATATCTCCTACCGACCATATGAAACTATTGACTCTTACATAGGTACGAATTCAGTAGTTTCTTCTCTCGAAGTTGGCAGTAAGCTTGTTAGCTTGTTACAGTGAGGGTGAAAGAAGAAGAAAAATGTCTGAATTTCTACATAAAGCGTTATCATTATTATTTTTTGGCTAGTTGATCTTTCCTCTTACTATTGTTGCTTTTGTAATACTAAAATTGTTCTACATTCATTTTTTTCTCCAAATAAGCAACATGGATTGAAAATAAAGTAGTAGCCCCAGATGAATTTCGAACTTGCATCTCGTATCCTTCTTAGGAGCTATTCTGGAATGGATGATGCCTTGATCGATGTGGCACTCTTCTCTTCCGAATTCCCTCACCATACTGTTTGTTTACTCTCTACTAGCAGCAGTAGTAGTAATAGTAGTAGTCCAATATTCTTTATACGAGAATGGGGGTTACGTAATCATCTCGTTCTCGAGATATCTTAAATGGTTAAGTAGTCCACGGACCAACCTATAGTAGACATTTGCTTTATTCATAAAACTCAACGACGTCCTTTCATAGTTTATTTTTGTTTGGGGGGGGGGTTGTTTTTGTTGTTTTTTTTCAATTTTCATAAATCAAAGTTCGATACAAATTCAGAGAAAAAAAACCGGTTTTGCCTTTCAAGAAACCGGGATTGTGAGTGTGTTTTCAGGCCGAGGATTTTGTTTTATCAACAGTCAGTTTTCTAACTGCTGTTGTTGACTCACTTTTCTTTTGTTCTTTTTTATTCTTCTCCTTCGCGTGTAAAGAGTCTGGGTCTTAAATCAGGTGAAAAGATTTTCGAGAAGTACTTGGTTGAATGCACGTTGTGTAAACATCGGAATCCCTTCAAACAACAGTCGTGGCAATCGTCACCATCGCTATCATCATTGAGAACATAAATCATAACAATTCAGTGAGGATTGTGAAATTCGCGAGATCCTTCGAGTGAGGACATGAAAAAAAAGAAACAAAAAAAAACAAACAAACCCTTTCATCAATTCCTAAAATGAATTAGCTGTGCCACCTAAAAGTTGGGTGAATTTTTATTATCCTTTGCTCTATTTTACTTGAGCAATTTTGTTATAATCGACCTTTGGCTCACTAAACTCGCCGAAGCTTCCTCAGAGCCCCTGTTAACCGTACGCCATATGAACACGTTCTCAACCCTGCCCGTTATCCGCCTCTCGAGATGGAACTATATGAATGTTACAGTAGAATCTCTTCGTAGATAAAAGATAGTAATACCTATAATATATTGCAAACATATTCATTCTTTTGCAACTGTGCATATTTTAACATTCATACGTCTTTCAATACTGCTCAACCTTAGGCAATCTTTCCGAAAGCGTAAAAATAAAATGATTCTTTTTTTTTATTAAAAATGTTATAATAAAATAATGTCGATTCGTGTAAAAACTCAACTTACTCATATTTAGGGATGAGCGCTCAACGTGCCTGCCCGATTGGTCAACCTATCATATCGACTTCGAAGTTTCGATAAACAGCTCCGTGGCAGAAACTCTCGGGGCCGCTTTCTTGGTCCTCCAGGATCCCTCGGCCTTTGAGGCTCCAGTGCAATGCACCACTCAGAGGCACTGGTAAGCACAAATCATTATTGGAACAACTCCCACATTTTTTTTAGCCCGATGAAAAAAATCCAAAAAAAATGGACGTCGTTTTTCGAAGCTCTGAGAAAACAATGTTTTTTATGCGATGAATATAAACGGCAGGAAAAGTCCATAACAAATTAATCAGCTTCAATCATCTTGATGTCCTTGCCTTTAGAATCAGTTGGTTGATTTGTAAAATATTGTGTGCTTCTTCGAGAGGAACAAACACATGTTGAACAAGCTTGGCAGCACTAAGGTCAAACTCCCTCGCTTCATTAAAATCTGAAAAGGTAAACAAAACAACCCATTCCACCGAACGTTATCATTCCAAAACTAAGTGTCTCATTTCAACTCTTTTATCAATAGTTCCTGTAAATGAGATATGCTAAAAGTCGGAGTGAATTCGTCATCAGTTTTTGTGCACGTCACTGTGTCACTATTATTTGTGTATGACGTCACTGTTTTTTCTTCTGGTCATTGTCATCCATCATTGTTACATACGAAAATGAAGTCGAAATTCAATAGTAAGAGTTTGATCAAATGAAGGATGAAAAAGCCCACCCAGCCTAATAGTTAATCTGCCGTTGACCTTAAAAGCAAGGAAAAATGTTTTGCTCTCAATTGGATTTGATCCCAACATTTCCTGATGTCTGGCAGAACGCTCTAGACTATTAGGCCACAGGACACTGCTGAAAACTGTAATTTATTTGTAATTATAAATAACACGGTTGGACGAATACCTCAAAATCACAGACAGATATTTACTGCCTTTTCAAAATTCTTATGCTTTTATAATTGTTTATAAGTTCTATCATTATAATAACTGTTTTAACGACATCTTTTGTAGCAAGGTAGTTTTCACTGAAAAGAAAAATAAATGATATATATATATACTTGTCATTATATAAAAATGATATTTTTCATAAAGGAAATTCAATGTTTTACAAAAAAATGTACCGAGAACCCGGAAACTTGATTTGACATGACACGACGTCAGTGGATCACTCTATCTTTTCCACTCTCTCTCTCTTATTCATGTCTGAAATTCACACATCTTAAATTCCAGATCTGAGTGCTTGACAACAAATGCACGCCCAGTATCATAGGTATCTTCATTCTGTGCAAGAGTAAGCAAAGCTTAGTAAATACTTATATGATCATAGCTTTCTTAATCATATGGTTTAGTATTATTTTGTATCTTTATCTTGACCTTTGCTGAAATAATCTTAAATACAGACAACAAAAACAACTCTTCTCTAAATGTATGAGATGTCTGCAAAGTATCCAGCCATTTGATATTAACAAAAAAGTAGCCTACCTGAGGCAATAGTACCCTACCTCCCTTGAGATCTTATACACTTATCTTTTGGGATCGCCATCAGCCACCATGTCACTTTCTTCTTAATCTCGTCCATGGTCTGAAATCCCTTTGGGAAAAGCAAGAAATTTGAGTCAAATCTTGAAACTAGGGAGGCTGACAGACCTGGGTGATACAATGTTTTGCCCAAAAACCATGCACAAGACAAAGGGAATGACTTGCTCGGTCATGGTGAATATGATGGTCACACAGTACACAAACTAACTCAGTGGTATCTTACTGCTGACTGAGTGACCCCATGACAGAGTGTCCTCACACATGTGCTGTAAGGTCTGTTCCGAGTGGTTGCCAAGTAACATCAAGGCCGTGCAACCAGTATTTGAGATATTCAAAATAGCTGGATATTTCCCGGACAGACCTCATATAAAGTGAACATCCGGCTGTGCTAGGAATGCAGGGATTGTTGAAGATTGTAACAAAGGAACGGTTTGCTTGTTCAAGAATGTATTGTTAAAGTGAGGGGGAATAAAGTTTATTGGAGCAATACCTGAAATATAAGATGCACAATTAAGGATAGTTAACAGCAAAAGACTCCACGAACAAAACAAGAGGGAGGTGAGGGAATTGTTAGAACAGAAGCTGACACCACAATGCCAAAAAAAAAAAAACATTGAGAAACAAAAGATAGAGATAAAAAAAAAGTACAAAGTTATTGCTTGTCTTTTAGGGGACTACTTTTTATGTTTTGCTTTCAAGCCACCATCAGAAAGAGGACAGGGACAAAGTACTTAACACTACATTAGATATCAATACGCAGATAAGTCTCCTGGTAAAGAGTAATGGAGACTATTGGCAGGAGTGACATGATTAAGTCAACATTAGGCTCTTCTTTTTACACAAGCATGGCTAGACCTGAAAAAAGGGATTGTCTTTTATTGGAGTGAACTCTGATCAAAAGCCAACTTACTGTAAATTCTAAGGACTGATATCAGTTCAACAGAGAAGAGTTTTAAGCATCACTAATCAGGGATAAAAATAACTGAAGTGCCTGGAGCCAATCTAAATTTGCTTTTTAGGATCTACTCTTTATTGAAAGTTTTGTAGATTTCAGCCTTGATCTAGATTAGTAGTGTTTGTGGGTCTATGGGGGCCCACAAAGGTATTACAGGGGGCAGTTAAAACTTTGTGGACCCCCAGGGTTCCATGAGATTGTTGAATAGGCAGACTTTTCAAAACCCTAGAGTCTGTGAAAAAATTCATTTGAATAAAAGAGGTCCTTAGTAATGAAAAGGTTGGGAACCACTGATCTAGATTATTCTCTAAGGAAAGTACTGGAGCTCCCCAACTTACGAACAGGATAGGCTGATGGCATTTATTTGTGAGTCCAAATATTAGGAGGCCCAGCCTAACTTTGAAAATACAGAATACTATACACAGCATTGTAAAAAAAAGTTTGTTCAATACAGTACAGCTATACCCCAATACATATTTTACTAGCCTTAAACAATATTTTCATGAATAAATTGCAAAGCAGTAGAAAAATTTATCCAATATGCACCTGCTATGTTTATCATTTTCTCACCTCTTTTACTTCACTTAATTATGTCCACCCTAATTTCCAACATAATAGAGTGACGCTTCTTGCTATCACTTCTGGCTCCACTCTTACATTTCTGAGACATGTTGGGGATATTTCAAGTGATGAATGTAGTTGTGGGAACCAGGGATAATCACAAATAACACCCTGGCGCCAAAGAGAGACAACAACAACTGCATTGTGTTCACAGAGTGATGCCAAGTAGCTACAGTAATGCTGTCTATTGTGTGGAGATTGAACTTCCAAACTGACATGGTGTTAAAATTTGAATTTACAAACAGGTTTGTTTGTATGTCTTGAAGTTTGTTGCTTGAAGGCTTGCAACTCATCAAAAACAAAGAAAGTGAGATCTGTCAAATAGTGAATTTCAATCATGACTTGTATTTCTTGACTAGTATTTCTTCCATCTTAACTTTTACTGCTTTTCATCACTAACTACTGAGACGATCTTTTTACAGCAACAGCATTGAGTAGACAATGTGCATCGGAAATGAAATATAAGCTCCTGGAGAGACTTGAACTCACATCTCTTTTGCCTGGTTCTCCATACCAGAACTTTTATGGTAGACGAAGGTTAAATCTAGCCCATAAACCTACCCTTACATTTTTCCTGATCAGTTAGCACCATATTTGTTTTTGTTTTTATGTACACTACTTGCAGTAGGATTATATCATCTAATTGCAGTTATAGTTATATCAGATAAAGTATTGTCAACCATTATTCATTTATCTAATAGTATTTCTTACCTCTTTATTTATGTTTTTTCTCCATCACTAATTGCTCAATGTTGGAGATTGATAGATTTGAGTAAGTTGCAATGAAATGCAAGAGGAATCAAGATGAAAGTAATACCAGTCAAAAATCATTGATGATGGTTGACAATGACCTCGCCTAATGAAAAGAAATGAGATCAAGATACTACTACTTCTACTACTCCTACTACTACTACTACTACTACTACTACTACTGGATGTCCAGCAAACCACAGAGTGGAATTGAAAGAGAGTGAAAAACTGGATAAATATCTTGACCTCGCTAAAAGAGAGTAGAAATTGTGGAAAATTTGGTGACAATTGTACTCACCATTATTGGAGTACTTTGAAGGACATTGAAAAGGGATAGAAAGAATTGAGACCCACATGAAGAATTGGAAACCATCCAAATGGAAGCATTACCAAAACAAGCAGAATACCCAGGAAAAAGTTAGGAATATTGTGGAGACTTGCTTGATCTCCTTTGTGGTGAAAACACAATGAGTGTACCAGATAATAATTAATATTTTCATAAAAAATTAGCATTATTCACAACTGCCGTTTTTGAAGATTATTTGGTTATACACTTTGTCATATATTTGTAAGGAAAAGCGTCATGTCTCTCAAGAGACAGCCCCCAATGGAGTATGACAGCCAGTGAAGGAATCTTGGTTTCCGTTGCACTTGTCAGTTTAGTGATCCTTTCAAGTCTCAAGTTGGGCTGAGACTAGGATTTTATACCTACAAGTCTTTATGACTACCCCCTTGGCAGGATGCAAGTCCGTCGAAGGGCTACCTCCACTCTAATCACACAGCTAAGAACGTACTCAATTAGCTGCTGAGTGTAAAGAGAAATTTGACCTGATGACGAGTTTTCCACATTCTTCGTTCGTACCGGGAATCGAAACCAGGACGCTCTGTGTATGAGGCAGACGTGCCAACCATTCATTACACTATCCGAGCGGACTATGTCATATAGTAATGTTTTTACCAAAACTGGAGTTCTTGTTTGAAGTTGGATTTCCTTCTACAATTTAATTTGGAGGCTGAAGAA
>OY735209.1:20990389-20997889 GCA_963457665.1 Thysanoteuthis rhombus
GCATTGAAAAAATCATTTCTCCACAAGAAAGTTCAGCAAATGCCCCAAACTTTTGATAGATCAACATTAGATTTAGGAGAATATATAGTGTGAATATGAAAATGGTGGTCAACTGTCCACTTGGTCAAATGAGGACATGAAGCTAGGTAACTTTGAGGACATTCAAAAATAGAGCACATCACAATCATTCTGACTCTCCTGTAACAATAATAGATATGGTTACTGCATACACATGACCTAATATGTTATAAATAACAAGAAAAAAACTGTTAGTGCTCTATCTTGCATACTGTTTTGGTGAGAAGCTCTTAAAATGGGCGTCATCTTTTAGATTTTGAATTTTAAGCCATTTTCAGAGCCTTGTAGGAGGGAAAGATACTAAAGATATACTTGATCTGATTATATTTTTGAATTTTATGGCAAAAATTTAGCCCAAGTCACAAAGTTTTAAAGCTGTACATATTATATCAAAGGAACAATGAATATCTTAATTAGTACAGAATGGCTGGTTGGGAAAATGAATAAAAATGATTTTTAATTTAAAAACTATTAGAGATACAGACCTAATATTTAGGATTTCTCCATAAGTTTGGTGTACGAGTACCTGTGATTTTTTTTCAGCAAAATTTCAGAGGGTGATCTGAGGAGCACCTGGTGATTTGATATGGAACATCCAACAACATACCTTAGAGGCTGATGAAGAAATTATAGCAGTTTATATATACATATATAGCTGTTTTGATGTATTACATCTCTTCAGTGTGGCTATAGACTTTCCATTATCCCATCCAGTACTGCGAGGCAGAATTGAAACCTTCACATCAGATCCGCAGGCCGATATCCTACCTCTGGACTATGGAAATGGACAGTCAGTAAGGCTTAAGCGATATATTTATTTACACAGAAATCCCTCATCCACCATGAAAGAGCATTGCATATATGTATATATATATATATAAGTAAGGAATTCTGATTTTGCCTAGGTAAAAGATAGCTGGGTATTTAACAATACAGAAATAAAACATGTCCTAAAATATGTCTTACTACATGACACAATCAGGTGGTAGGGGTGGTATGAGCTAAAAGATGACTTGAGTAGATTGAGTGTACTAACTGGCAGGTTGTTGATTGACTCTTGGTATGGATATCACACACCCTTGGGTAGGTTTGCACAAACACCCTGGTAGACCTGTGTAATCCCACATGGAGACCTTGGACAAGTCAATATGTTCCGCACACCGTTATTGAAATGTTTAAAAGTGGAAAAATTTTAATACGATATTGTTTAAGACAATATGAAATTTATAAAAAAATTTTCCAACCCTAGCAATCCTCCGTTTTTGAAAACAAAAAATTTCAACCATTGTCGAAATAGGTTATGGAGGTACAAAAATGCAAAAACCATGTAAATGACTAACTGTATTAGATAATGATTGTGAACTGTAAAGTTCCACACATGTGATGTTAAAAATGGCACACTACTTAAGTATGCTCTTTAACATCAAGTGAGTAAGAGTATGGAAAATTCCTGAAAGAAAAACTGATGTTAATAAATGAATTATATTGTTATTTCTTTGAATATCACCCAATGTAACAGAATAGTCTTCGCCCTTTTTGCGCACCAGTACTTGATTTCCACACTGGTTAAAATTTTTGCGTTTACGAAACAAAGGATTGATATGTTTTTTACTAATAAGCAAATAGTGGAAAAGAACCAATACAATTAACTGAATACTTCCAAGATGTACTTCCACCCTCAAAACACTTAGAAAAATTTCTCCTGAAAACTGACAAATTTGCGGAGGAAACAAAGGTGTAAGAGTATCAAAAGTAGAAACAATTATTTGTGAAAATTAATGTTATCTAATTGTTTTAAATATTCAACCAAAGTGGAATTTTCAGGAAATTCATCTCACTGGAAACTTTTATTTTTTTCCAAAATTAAAAAATAGTATTTAGAGAAATATCAACTTATTCAAATTTATGCCAGAACATGGTTATTTGAAAAGAATACTAATTCAGAGCCAAATCATTTGGTTCCACTTGGTAAGTTAATTATTATCAACTTTTTCAAAGAGATGAATGTCAGATTCAGTCAAGGCAGATCTGTTTACATAGTAAAACTACTATTACAGTTTATGCCTGCTGATGAGACATAATTAACTAAAAATCTGTCTGAAACTTTCAAGAAGGTGTTTGTTGGGCAAGCGTTAGAATGTCCAACTGCCAACAGGCAAGCCGTTCGTTCAAATCTGAGTATGTTTGTGAAAAATCTTAGATATCTCTTTGCCTCCATTTCATTCATGTGTGCACACAAACATACAAACAAGTAGACATCCAAATGTATATATATAAAGAAATATATATATATCTAATATATTGATTTACCAGCATAAATATATGTATATATATATATGTATATATATATATATATATATATAATCATTGTGAACATTACCTTTTGAAAGAAAACTAAATGTTGGGCGTATAAATATCTTTCAAATGGCTTTGAGGAATTTCTTAATTTACCTCCTACTTTCAAATTCTTTGCATAGATAGAGAAATGAATAAAATCCAAATGGGGTCTTATTTTACTCTCAATGATACCAAATGTTTTATTCCCTTTCTTCCTTTCTTTCTTTGTTTATATAGTCTTTTATTGTATTTCACGCCCCAAAATCATCTCCTCCTTTTTTTTCATAAACCACCCACTAAACAACAGTTAACACCTTATTTTGATTTTTATTAAGCACATCAATTCACTTCATAATGTGAGAATATGTGTTCATGGGAGATTCGTTTTAACAGTCTTGACTCTTGAAAAAAACAGAATGCTGATATGGCATTAGACTACTTTTATGTTGATCAGTATTTTCCCCTGAAATTTTCTACTTCAGTAAATAACAATTGCAGATGGTTCAAGCTCTCTTATCGCACAGGCAAACTGGGCAGTTAAATGTGATTTTAAGGGCTATCAAATTCAATTTGAAAAAAATACAAGCTTAGGGGTTAGAGGCCATAGTACATTGCTTTGCCTCAGGATCTCAAATATTCCTAGGATGGCATTGCAGATAGTGACCACTATGTTAGACTTATGGAGCATTTGAAGTTCATTCCGAGATTCAAAAGAGTTAGCAAGTCAAAATTTCATTCATTGTATCTTGGCAACATCTCTTATCAAAATCTCATTCACTGCACCTTAGCAACACTGTATATCAAAATCTCATTAATTGCTCATTCGTATCAAAATTTCAATCATTGAACTTAAACAACACCTAGTATCAAATTTTCATTCATTGCACCTAAGCAACACCTAATGACAAGATATTATTCAATGCATTTTAACAACACTTCATGTCAAAATCTCATTCATTCCACTTGAACAACACCTCATATCAAAATCTCATCCATTGCACTTATGGAGCACCTCATGTCAAAATCTGATTCATTGCACCTAAGCAATTTTCATCTTTGTACTGTCTCTACATCTTCTATACCATTCTAACTGTAAATATGTATGTATGTTAGGCTTTATGACTGAAAAGCTACTTGATGGCTTGAAGAGGATCCTATCGCAACTCAAACCTCCTACCTGGAGATAGGCAAGTAAATGATATATCCATCAAACCAACATTCTTCTGATAGGGGGAAATTAACTTTGAAATATTAATTTGAGAGATTACCTGCTTTTTTTTTTTTAATGTTCCTAATAATTATATTTGACTTAGTCACTGATATTTCTTCTTTTTAAAAAAATGATGTTGATGCATTAAACTCATTTAAAACACAGGAAAATTAATTCAAACTGTGAACTGATGAATCAACGCATGATCATTGAGATTAAACCAACGGCACTTGCTGTTATTCAATGAATAAGTATAAACATTTTATTCATAAGTTGCCTGTAGCAGAGGCTTGAATCCAACACCAGGTGGGGCTCATTTTTTCATTGATGAATTCCACCTACTCATTTTTTATGCAAAAGATCATAGATGTAGATGTTAACATCAAGTCTGGATATGCATATTAATATTAATTTCATTCATGAATAAAAACATCATTTTTTGCCAGAAAGCAAATTTCTGTTTTATTCTGAACAAAGACCAGGAAGCTGTCAATAAGTTATGGAGTACAAGTTTATCACCTGACACTTCACCGATGATTATCGTAAGTGTACAATCACAGGCTCAGCGGATGGCTGTAACTGGTGCTATAAGTGTAACGGATAAAAAGAAGGATTTCATTTGTCAAGGCAAAATTTGGAATGTTGGTGACTTTTCTCTAAGTTGTAAACAATGGAAATTGCAAGTTCAAGATAGATTTTAAAACAAATGAAAGATTTCTTTCCATTATAGATTTTCAACTTGTTTTTTTTTTCATCGTAATTTCAGATGCTTTTTATTGCAACTACTTAGACCTTCAGTAAGTAAACGGCACAGATAAGAAATAAGGAATATGCTGTGAGCTAGACTCAACCTCACATCCCTTTCACTTTGGGAAACCTATGTATGGCAGCTGCTCTGCCAGTTGAGCTTCTAGAACTGTTACAGAATGAGCAGAAGATCAAATTTAACCTTTAAACTGATCCTTCATTTTTCTCTGATTGTTTGATCTTTGTACATAGAGCCCAGTGGAGAATTTGCTCTGTGTGTTGTCTTCTGCATTGCATCATCATATTGCAAAAATGCAATAATGCTGAATTTAAAAAACTGAAAAATGAAAAAAAAACAAGTGTCATTCATAGTTTTTGTCCTTGAGTCTTGCGATCTATAATCTTAATAATGGCCTGGTGTATAGCCGAAAATGCCAGGTCCATACCATTGGATAGTGCCTATATACATTATACACTGGCCTACATCTATTCTGCAGTAACAGGAGGAAAAATCTTTTCAAACACATTTCTTGTTTGCGGTCTTTAACAAATTATGTATTAATATATATATATATATATATATATATATATATATATATATAAACCCATTTCTCAATAACATATATATATATATATATATATATATATATATATATATATACATATATAAATGTATATATATATATATATATATATATATGTTTTTGAGAAATGGGTTTATGATCCGATAGAAATGATTATAAATGCAGTATATTACTTTGAAACTCTATTTGAAATAATCACTAACCATGTAATGATAATTCACTGTGAGATAACAGGAGACCATTCCAAATTGAGTTTCACAGTAATATAAACATATTTACAACTATATATATATATATCTACATATATATGTATATATATGTGTGTGTGTGTGTGTGAGCGTGCGTGTGTGTGTGTATGTGTTTAGAAATTTGGTCTATAACAAAATCAAATGGTTAAATCTTTGTTCTGCTACTCCAGCTCATCAGATAGACAGTGTGATTAATTAAGCCTGCATATTATCTATATACTATAGGGAAATACTTTCACGTTGATTTGAAATGAGTCCATTGGAGTAAATTGTAATTGTAATTATTATTTTTTGGATAAATAGATATGACTTGTGGTATATATTCCAATTACCTATATATGTAAGTATGCATGTGCGCAAAGTGAAAGGGTGTAGTGACCGTATGAAAAAAAGGAGAAGACTTGAGACAACTTAGTATATCTCAAATTTTTTATTAAAGAGTTTAATAGGTTACATATGTTTCTTCCATGGACCACGGGGTTTTGGCAGAGCTCAGCGAGTGAAGGACCAGTAAAGAAAACAAGAAGAGAAAGAACAAAAACATAGAAAGAAACATTGTATTACCCAACAACCCAATAGCTCATGAAGCTTAGCAAAAAAATAAAAGAGCTAGGTATACACATCTTATCAAAAACATAATCAATAAAAACAAATATACACTAACCTCCCATCCAAAGCAGGCATCTTCAAAGTACCTTGTCAAAATTGCAACTTAATCTACTCAGGAGAAACAGCCAGATGTCTTAAAAAGTGAATTTACAAACACCAAAGGGCCTTAACACTTGATAATCACTTGAATGCTTTGGTCCAATAACAAACTCTCTCACATTACAACCTCGACCTAAAAAAAGCACAAATAATCAAATATGAAGATGTCTCCAGAAGATACAAGTGCATTGAATCTGCCCTCATTTCAGTTAGTGATACGATTATCTAATGTCCACGTAATTTCCAATTAGTACCACCGCTAGCAAGATCAATTGTAAAACAGCATAAAATAACTCCAAGTAGATGATAAATAAAGGGATGTTTTTTTATGTCCTCTTATACACACGTTTCTACGTAACCCCTTTAACAAATAATTTCCCTCCCCAAAATCCTAACCCCTTTTTCCTACACCTACCACATCACCCGGACACCTTCATTTTCAACCCCAGAACAAGCTTATCTAATAAAAAGGACATCCACTTGTCTAGAGACCCAATTTGCATATATCAGCCTCCCCCATTTCTCTCTAATACAAAGAAATTTTAAAAAAAACTCTTGTTCTCCACCCAGCAATCATCAAGGCATTTTGGTAATTTTCACCATTCCTCTGAACAACTTTCGCTCTCTGAGCTCTGACAAAACGGATAGGGGAGATCCTCAGAGAGAAACATATGTAAGCTATTACACTCTAAAATAAATAAAAAAATTGAGATGTACCAAGTAGTCTCAAGTCTTTTTCCATTCTGAGAACTTTTTCACATGAGGGTGCCTGTATGTGTGTGTATCAAATTGACAACTAGCATTCCAAGGGAAATTATGAATAACCGCTACCCATGTATGCTGCTTTTTACCTCATAAAATCAAACTACCTTGATGAAAATGTACTACCAGTATGGTTTGAATCATAAATTTATGATTTTAAAAAATCTTTAAAAAAGACAAAAACCAAGGGACTAATTAGGCATTAAATTTCATTGTAAATTGAACCTCCCAATAAAACCTATTTAGGGCGATGATTTTCAAAAAACAATAAAAAAGAATTCATAGAGGAGAGTGTGTGTGCAAAATTTCAAGTTTCTACTCGGAACAACTTGGGCTGGGCAAAGTCTGGATTGGTTGATACATATGAATGTCATAACGCATGAATAACCCAAACCTGATTCAACCGGTCTGTTATGGGTAGCAGTGATTGATAAGGGAAATAGTTTTATTCAAATTAAATTTATCATACCAGCATGTTTTGTCTCTTAGCAAGTAACAATTCTAAATAGAACAAATTGAAATGTTCATTTTTTTCAAGTAACAACATTACGTGATACTATAATGCGTGAGTGCAAATGCCAAGTATTTAAAATGATGAAGATTTTCATGGTTATGTCCTTGTGCCATTGGATGGTCAGTTATTGTGTGTGTGTATGGTTATTTTCTTTATTGTCAACTTCAACCTTCAAAAATAGGAAGATTCCATTAATCCTAAAGAGAAGGATGTATAACCAATGCTTCCTCCCAATAGTCACTTATGGAGCTGAAACATGGAACCTAACCAAGAGACAGACCCGTAAAATGGGAACCATGCAACGTGAACATG
>OY735209.1:21007889-21030389 GCA_963457665.1 Thysanoteuthis rhombus
CAATGTACTTGGAAGATGAGAGTTTGTCAGTTATAATGATACCAAGATCGTTTTCATTGTTTACACAGATCATGCTTGGTATTTATATAGGCCAATCTTTGTTCAGAAGGAGATCTGGGGACTGAATCAATATGCAAAGCTTTCTGTTTCGGCCCTTCTCTTGAGCAAACCAATTATTTGTTCAATGGTTTGCAATCACATAGAATAAGGTGATTTCTTGGTGGGCGTTGGGACGTACAGGAGAAATCCTTCTTTTTTATCCCTTTTTTGAAAGAGCATCATGGGAGTTTTCACGATAAATCACTTGCTTTACATACTTCAGCATGAATCAATCTTGTGTAGGGGGGAGGGGGGCTTGATTTTGATAATTTTCTCTCATATGACCTAATTTTTAAAAAAATAATCCACAGGTATGAAATGCAATGTGTATCCATAAGTATTTTTGTATGTGTAACACTTATCAGCAAGCACGCAGATACTACACTCTAATCAGTATTTACTCGCTTCCACACAAGAATAAGATGTGACACAAGGTTGGTTGAATGTGGTGTTCCATTCTAGAGAGCTCAAAAAATTGCTCCATTCCCTGCAACTGCTGTTGTGAAGGCATCAGGCCTTTTTGTGCAATAGGAAGGTACTGCCCTGGACCCTACTGTTCCCCCGAGACTTGGCAGAGTTATTTTGTAAAGCCACAGGATCAATCCTAGTCCTGTTGCATTTTCAATACTGAGCCTCAGTAGGCCATCATTGGACACTGTATTGCACTAATGCAAAGCTACCAAAGAGTGTACTACGAACAGATACTACATTTCGATCTGTATTTACTCACTTTTTAATTTGGGATTCCAGTTACGCGGGAGCTGCAAAAATTGCTCCGGTCCCGGCAACTAGTGTTGCAAAAGCTTGAGGGCAAGCCCGACCTATCCCTTTTAGTCTGATGGGATTGTCCTGCCCAGGGTGTTACCTCCAAAACTATTTAATGGTCGCATTTTTATTAGTGCACATGTAGTTATTCAATTGTAATAAAATGTTTTAATACACAAATAATTTCTCTGTTGAAAGGATGCTGAAAAAACAAAGTTTTCTTAAAAGCAAAAGAAATTTATGCATATGATCTTCTGTGGCAAATTTTGCCAATGGGTTTAAAATGCTGAAAACAGCATTGGTCCTTGAAATGAAAAATTGCCAAGAATTTGATTAAAATCCACCAAAGCTTAAAAATCTACATGTTTTACTCTAAAGAATTTTGGAAAATGTGTTATCTTAGCATAATGGTTATCATACTGGGCTGTGAAGCACCTTGTTGCGGGTTAGAAACTTGCTAGATATTCATCATCAATTATATAAATTGATTTCGTTCAGTGTAACTTTTGGAGCTGAACAGACAAGCAAACAAGGTGACAATGGTATTTATATAAGTAAACTAGTAAATACCTGTGAAAAAATTTACCGATACCATTGAATTTCTATGAGAATAGCTTCTAAGAAAAAAAAAATATACTCCTTTCAATGGAAGAGTCTATAGTTTCAATTGATCGGTTGGAGATATTTTTTATCAGCAAAAAAAATAGTCAATTGTTATTGAAAGAGAAACAAAAAAATCACACAGACCATTGTAAAAGTAGATTGAATTAACACAAGTTGGTATCCAACCATTGATATTCAGAGATCCAGTGGGGATTGAACACACTAACAATGGCCAGCAAGATTACCTTGCTGATAATTGCTATACAATTGCTG
This sequence comes from Thysanoteuthis rhombus, assembly GCA_963457665.1. Classification (NCBI taxonomy): domain Eukaryota; kingdom Metazoa; phylum Mollusca; class Cephalopoda; order Oegopsida; family Thysanoteuthidae; genus Thysanoteuthis; species Thysanoteuthis major. The sequence goes on from OY735209.1 coordinate 21,009,630, forward strand.
ATCCATTCAAAAAAATTTATTTCATAATATCTATCAACATAACAGTATGCTACCCGGCTATCAATGATGACAGAACCCAATAACAACAATCATTGCTATTTTCTATACAGCAAAAAAATAAATTCGGAATTTCTTTGCCAGCAAGAGTCGATAGTTGTGGTGGTTATGAGGTATTCATATCAGTGAAATTGTTGCCTTTGAATGGAAAAGTCCAGTGTTATGGATAGCTAACCAAGAAAATCAGACTTTATTATATGAATAGGTTTTGACTAGTATTCCTTTCATCTTGTTTTTGTTACTTTCTATCACAACTCTCAGATTGTCTCTTTTGTCTCTCCACGAATGCTGGTAAGTAGAACAGATTGGTGGGTCAGAAATTTGAGGCTGTTGGACTGGTTCTGATCCCTGAAGTCACACCCTGCAAAATAAAGAAGGAGAAAAAAAAACTTAAGAAAAAAGTGGTCAGATTAGTCACTCAATAGAAACCGTTACATGACCAATGTCTCTCGGCAGCATACCGTGCTGAGGGTAAGCAATTAAAAATTGGAAAAACGGGGTAATCAATGAATAAGTTATTTCTCTTGCATTTTGCCTGAATTTTAAAAAAAAACAAGCATGAATTCTACTGGATACATATTAACAAACCTATTTACCAAAAAATTACATTACAAATTGACTGCCCCTACCAACACTCTATTTAGGAAGGGAATTTACAAAAAACAAAAACAAAGTTTTTCCTTGACATTAGAAGTAAACAATTCAATTTTCAGTCGTCTAGCTCCATTGGTCAGCCTGCATACTTGATATATACACTCAGCCAGCAAGACCAACTTGAAAACTGAAGAAACCTGTGTTGATAGTTTTGGTGAGAGTTTTCTCAAAACTTTGAATATGTAATCAGTTGCTTGAAACAGTGAAGGGACAAACTATTTGCATTTCACTTTGAAGACCTGATTTTATTTCTATGAACTTGCTGAGTCATCCAATTCATTGTTTTAATCTTGGCATCTGGTTTTAAACACACCCAGAATTTCAATAGTTTCCATGTTCAACACCAGAAAACACATAAGATGATATGGTTATTTCTAAGCTTAGATTAGTCTGGCACAAGGCCACAGTAATGGAGCAAGCAGAGAAGACCAAACATTTAACGTAATCAGAATTCTGAGGTAATCATGATTCAGCACCATCCATATATGATATATTGGATGTGATCAATTAAAAAGTTGGTAAAAGTTGTGGTCAATGAATAAGTTACTTCTTTCTCCTTTTGTTGGGCTGTGATCACTAAAAAGGTCTGAATTTTCAATAAAACAAGCGGGCACAATCTAGGGACCAATTTTAGCAGAAACTTACATAGCATATTGAACCCTCCACTAAAAACCTATTTTGAGGGGAATTTTCAAAAAACAAAAAATTTTTTTACATACTCATTAAGAGAAGGGTGTGTACAAAATTTCAAGTTTTATGAACAATAAGGGGTAAGTGAAGTCCAGATAGATATATAGATCATCATCATTATGATCAGGTTTTTAATGTCCGTCTTTGGACAAAGACCTTCCGCAAGATTCACCACACCTCTCCATGTAACATTGCCAGCTTTCATCATGTCTTTTATCGTCCAATGTTGGATATAGACCTACCCCAGGATTCACCAGACCTCTCTATCATAGCAGAGCCAATACTTTCTGAACTTCTCTTGTTTGTCTCTCCACCTTGTGTTCAGCCAGCCTTGGTTTTGCATGTGATCTCTGGGGATCCATGCTGTGAGTTGTGATGTCCAGCAGTTGTCTGCCATTCATGAAACAAAACCAACCCATTGATATTTGAGTTTTCTAATGGATTCTATGATGTCTCGGACTCCTCTTTTCTCCCTGATATATTTTGCTATCTTGTGATCTCTCCACGTGAGGTTGAGCATGATTCTTCCATATGCACATTGCATAGATCTCAGTTTGCAGATCAGTCTTTTGCTTAGGTAATATAAATGTCAGAACACACGAATTACCTAAACTCAGCAACAGTGATTAAACCAGTCTGTTGAGGGTAGCGGTGATTAACAGAATTGATCTACAAGCCTGCTTATCGTCATGCTAGATGCCATAAAAAGCTACTAACAAAACATAGCTTAGTCTGGCACAAGACTGCTTGTAGGAGCATATCCTGTAAGGATTAAACTCACTACATTAGCAAGTTGGTCGTGAGATGAGCCTGTTGAGCATTGCTTGATGGTAGGTAAATAATGATAAACAGATTAGTCCATCCATATAACTTTTTTGTTAACATTAATTTTCTTCTAGACAAAAACATAGCAGGACTTTATCATTTCTAGTGGAACATAATCAAAACGGGAATTCCATTAGAAAACTCAAATGAAAATGGGCTGGTCATGTTACGAGAATGAAAGACAACCGATGGACATCAGGACTCACAACATGGATCCCCAGAGACCGCATGCGAAACCAAGGCCAACAAGAAACAAGATGGAGAGATTAACTAGACAAATTCAGAAAATACTGATAGAGAAATGTGGCAGATCCTGGGGAAGGTCTATGGCCAACGATGGTTGTTAAAACAACTGATGATGATGATGATGATGATGATGATGATGATGATTTATGACCACAACCAAATTCTGCAGCATTGAAACTCTGTGACCAAAAATATGATCATACTGCCATGCAAAAGTGAGTGCATCTCCACGAGAAAGTTCTTTTACAATCAATAGTTTTGTCTTAGATAATTACCGATAATATCCATTTTGATTGTATACAGTTCCATTAGAAACTACTTCCTATAAAAAAAAGTGTTAGGAGTCTACTCATTTATAGGCAATACTATATATATATTTGTGTATATTTTATACATCGTACATTATTGATAGCAAAGTATATGTAAAACAAGGGAAAAAACACTGAAGAAAATTACATAAATTGCATTGACAGGCAATGGGAAATAAGTGACTCAAGTGACACAAAAAAAAAATTGGGGAAAAGTTTTTTAATGTTTAGTGTTCAAAGCTGTAGAGCTTTCTAGACTATATATTCAGAGAGAGAGAGAAAGAAGATTTATTTATTACTATGTGAAATGAACAAATATAAATAACCTTAAACTTGAGATTCAGTGATTGCCAGTCAGGGTCTACTAACTGAGCAATTCACTGCAATGAAGTCTTCAATGACTTATACATTTCCACCTTAGCCATAGGCTGATAGCTAATTAGCTATAAAAGTTTGACGGTATAGTCTTCATGCTCAGCCAAACAGAGGTACCCACACCCAAAATGTAGATTTAGTGTTCATATAAGAGACCAAGTAAGTGTACAAATCGGTAAATAAATAAATAAAAACATTTTAAAAGAAAAAACAGCAGGATTCTTCGCAGGTAGCACATAAATAAATGTTGTCTCTCTTTATTCAATCCCAGAATTCCCAGGTAATTAAGAAAACTCAAAGACTGCACGTTGGACATTTTCTTTATCTTTCTTTTATTAATAACTTCGTAAACAGAAGATCTTTGCTGAATGTTTTTAGATTAAAAACAGCCAGTTTCTTCTTTGATCATCTAATATCATTCCGCCTATTCCTACCCTCATTCAAAGGTTATCCTATCAGTGATAACACGAAGGGAAGTTAGGTAATATAATAAGAGGAGGGGAAGAGGGGTGAAAGAAAAGAAAATGAGATAGTTTGTGGAGGTAGGAAGTCTTTTGCATATGAAACTAATCCATGTTTGTATAACACGGTGATTCTCAAAGTGAGCACTACACCCCCCTTCGGGAATCTTGGAAGACTAGGGGAGGAGGTGTTGGAAAAAAAGGCCCCTCCTTCACATTATTTATTTTATATCAATCAGACAAGTACTTCTAAATAATTTTTTGGTTACTAAATGAATGCTCAAAGTTTTTTTTTAAATTCATCAAAGATTAATTAATTATTGATGAATCATTTTTCACCAACTGTGCAGTGGGAGTTGTTAAAACTATGCTCCAAAGGGGGCCCTAGTCTGAAAGAGTTTAGATGAAAATATCAACAAAGAAGAGCTGAGGCATGAGATAATTTTAATCATCAACCATTGAGTTTCAATGTGTCAATCTAATTCTAATTAAAGTTGTAATCCATTTGCCTTCAGCTAATCAATTTTTTGTTTTATTTTATTCTACTTGCTGCGTTTTTTTTTTCTTCTTGGTTTTTTTACCATTGAACAAAATATTGACCATCATTGTTGGAATATTGATATCTATTGAAGGTCAGATTCATGGGATGCCCAGCTATATGTAACATACGAGATATATATATGTACACACACACACACACACGCACACACATATACACACAGGCATATACATATATATATATATATATGTATGTATATGAGATTATGAATTGCATTATATTACATTGGAACTCTTTTTTGAAATGAGTTCCCATTATCACACAGTGAATCATTTGGCCTAGACAATGTAAATAGAAGAAACAGTTAAAGAAAATGGGGTTGCTGCTTTATGTTTCGTTTTTAAAGCTGTAAAGCTTTCTAGAATATATATATATATATATATATATATATATATATATATATATATATATATATATTCTATATACATATATATATGTATGTATATATATGTATATATGTATATATGTATATGAATAGTTTTCCCCATATAAATTAATGGTACTTGCTTCTTTCCTCCATACCATTTTGGCTTACAAAAGAACTCCATAAGAATTCTCTACTTTTGGCTAATAGGGGATACCTGTATATATACTAAGTTTAGTATAGTCTGAGACAAGGCCGAATTAAATCCAAGGAAAATTAGAAGGTAGGTTGATTGCAGAGAATGAATGTCTACTTCGAAAATATACAAGATACTGAGCCCTTTGCTCCCTTTACCCAAGGAGTGCTTATACGCTTATGACACTGATACACAGCCACACAGCTTGGAGGGAACTGTGCTAATAACCTTTGCGCCACCCTGCAAATCCTCCAAACCCTGCTGTAAACATTTGGTGAATCACTCAGCTACTGAGCAAAGCAGGCAGTCCCTACCACAGAGTTCTAATTATTTCTGTCTACCTCTTTTGCTATATCAGAATACTTACTTCACTGTGCACATCCTCAGAAGTTTGTTTCCATTTCATTGGGTGTGTCTACAACAAGCAAAAAGATAGCAGACAAGAATGGACACACACATACACACATATATTTCAGGTTGTTGGCACTGCCTTCTAGAATGAATATCTGGAAAGAGTTTAGATGAAGATTATTGAAAATGGCTAATTTTGTATAGAAGATTTTTTGGTCAAGATTCCAATAAACAGAAAAGGCTATAAAACAGTATTAAAATGTTTTTTTCCCATGAAAATTATGGTCCTTGTAATTCATATTGAGATGTTCTGTGTCACAGGAATTTGGAATTTTAGCTTGAATTTCATCTACAGTTTTTATCTTTGTATAAATCAAAGCCAAAATGGGGATTGTATGATACACAAGAGTATTGTTTTGGCAATTTTTTTCATCTATCAGCAAAGTAACTGCCACGTACAATGGTCCCACTCTAAAATACTTCCTCTCATAAACAGACATTTGGCCTGTGTGCATCAATTTGAAATTTTTGTGAAATTGAACAAAACAGCTACCAAATCTTTTTGTATGCTAACTGAAATTTGTGAGGAAGAATGTATGTCAGGTGCAGATTTATGGGTGGAGTATGAGATTGATGTGCTGCTTGATTTTTGAACTGATCTTTTGTATGACCAATCTGAAATACATGAGCAGTTCAAGCTATGTGTGAACTGTAGATATAAGCAGATGAAAATTTTAGGGGTTACTTATGATATATCATGTGGCCACATATACATGCTGTGATTTGACTTACATAAGCCCAGGCATTATTTAATTGCCTCATCTTGTATATACTCATATATAGATTGAAATAATGACAAACTGGAATCCGTCATATGATCATCTTTTGGCAGTAATTTAGCATACATTCACATTGTGATACAGTGTAATATAGTGATTCTACATCAGTGAATGCAACATGGTGTCAGAAGTGGGATCTGGTGAAAAGAAACAAAGAAAAGAATTAGTCAGGAATGAAAATTTTCCTTTCTATAGAGAAGACAGTAATGTGGTCAAGTGACGTGAGAGATACTGGGACTACGGTCAGTGAACATTTGGCACCACAATCCTATATAATAGAAGTACCCAGGGGGACTATGTGGAGAAACCAGTATCACATAGTCCCTATAGAAGGACCCGAGAGCATAAGGAATTAAGCTAGCTTGAAAGTGTCAACACAGAAATCATCTAATCAGGTGTTACGGACTAGGTACAGAAAACTTGTATTTAAACCTGTCCAATTGGGACTTATGAACTGAAAAAATTGTCAGTTGGAATCTCAAAATTGAATATCTAAGATTTTCAAAATCAATTGAAATGAAGGAAGTTTAGAATAAAAAAAAGTTAAAATGAACTCTTATGATTATATTAGTTACAAGGCTCTCCTTTCCTCTGAGGGAAGAAAGGAGTCACATATGTGAATAAGGTAACCAGACAGAACCGCTTACAATAGCTGTGTTGATCACTATTAATACAGGAGACTGTTACTATTTTTGACTGTCCTCTCAGTCACCAGCTGGCCATAGTGATTCTTACATTAGTGATATGACAAGTTATCCCCCCAAAGAAAAAAACTTATTGGGTGGGGCTACGCGACGCCCATGATAGAGAATTGTGGCGAATCCTTGGGAAGGTCTATTTCCAATGACGGACATTAAAAGTCTGATGATGATTAATTTAAAAAAAAAAAAGAAATCATTTTTCCTTGGAATAATCAGGAGTAAATGTTTGAATTTTTGGCCCTTTAGATCCATTTGCACTGCCTATACATGTGATACATAACCAGCCAGACCAACTTGAAGGCTGAAGTAACCTATGTTGATGTTGACAATGTTGATGTTGACAGTTTTGGTTGATGGTTTCTAATACATACTAAAATTAGTACTGTGTTTATCAAATGACTGATGGATTGATAACATTTTACGCGGTAAATCCAGCGCACTAAGAAAATTAATGTATGCACTAAAGGTTAGATACCTGAAATAATTAAGTTATTATCAATTAAGCATCAACTTATACATGAATAGATGCCCGTTCTTTCTCTAAAGACGATGGAATGACACTGGAGTCTCCTCTCCAGTGTCATTCCATGGCGACGCATATGGAGATCCTGGGATGCCTAGTCGCCAGAATCTTCCTCTGAGCCTCACAGATGAAGACTAGAGGAAAGCAGAGGACTATACATCAGGCATCAACTTGGATGCAGGAGTTGCCGGACAGACATCATGTTGGGTGTCAAACTGCCTTGAGAGGGCTCCCCTCCCTGCTGAATCAGAGTTGTCCTTCTCCTATGCTGGTTGCCTTCCTTGGACAGAGAGCCCTATCTGCCCTGCTATTTTACCCATAGCTGGGAGGGGATGAGATGGAATCACGCCCTTCCAAAATGCATTAACCTAAAGTGATCATGAACAGCCTCAACCAGATTTTGAACTTTGGTCACCAATTCCATTGTTACGCACTGCTACACCAATCTCACTCATATATAACAATAATAATGATAATATATTATAATTATACTTACCGGAAAGAATCTCTAAGCTAACTGCTTGTTAAATGGTTGGACTGTTTTTGCAAATACCACAAATGTATGTCATTAATTTCCCATTCTGGTTTGTGCAGACTTGCTTCAGCCATGTTTGGCAAAGAGTGTTAATATCTTGAAGTTTATGAAGATCTGTTACAAATTCAGTAGATGACTAACTGAGATCTTCATGGGAAAATAGTTGATTTCAATGAAGTGAAGGGCATAAAGTACAAAAAAACTGCAAATTTGTTTGAAGGCTTGAGAAAATTGTAGAAACTGCCACACTGGAGGCAGATGAGGTCATGAACGTTCAGCTGTAGAAATATTTATGTATGAATCGGAAACTTTATAGTCGTGAAATTTGCACGTATACATTTGTCGCAACGAAGAAATTTGCACAACATAGGATTTTTGCGCACCTGGACAAGTAAAAATTAGACAGAATGTTGGGCTGGGAGTACTTGCACACTTGAAAAATATTTAGTCAACATATTTTTCCAGTATAGATTTATGTGAAATTAAGACAAGTTATGTCATTTGATGAGAAATTTGAAAATACAAGGATGAAAAAGTATGTATTTGTAAATGCTGTGCAGAATAAGAAAATAAAAGTAACAATATATGAATATATATATATATATACATATCTAATATTCACATGGGTGAACACTCAATAGAAGTGAAGCGAACACTGTGTCACGTTTGTTGTTATACTTACTGATCCTTCATTGTTGAATACATTTTTGGGTAACCTACATAAGCAAGCCCTCTTTCAAAAAATCAAATGATGTGTAATATAAAATAACATCCATGTACAATACATTATGACAATACCCAATATGATTTAACTAACTATATGTATAACATAAGCTATATTTTAAAATCATAGCTCAAAGGGAGGTGCCGTTTGATCATCACTGTTGGGGTACCATGTTGATGTATGCTTTATTTTTAAAATCCCCGAAACGGTTACATGGTAAACAAGTAATGATCCCAATAACAGAAAATTTATGCATAGTACTATAATAACAAAGTTTATGAAAAACTAGGAAAAAACACTGAAGTAAATTATATAAATTACATTAACAGATGCTGGGAAATAAGTGACACAAAAAACGTTTTTTTAATGTGTTCAAAGCGGTAAAGCTTTCTTAACTTTATATATATATACGAGAAAGCAGGGCACAATGGATCATGATTTTCTGCTGATGTGAATACACAATTTCACTTCATCATCTCAAGTCAACACATCTCCAATCTTTTTTGATGAAGACTTGCCCGCATTGTTATACAGTGTGCAAGCTAAGGGACCTGATTCTACAGTAAAATTCAGAAGTACTCACTTTCAATATAGCGCCATGGCTATTCAGAATTTTCTAATTCTGCAGTATGAGATAAAATTAAGATTCTATTAGAATCATTTTCAAATTGCAATCACTGTGATCATGCTTCAGAGAAATGTAAAGTTATCCCTTAGAATTTGTATACGTGGGGCACAGTGAATCAGGGCACTGTAGATCACGGAGGTTTGCTCTCTCTGAGTACTGTAATTTTCCATGTATAATCTGCGACCATTGGTTAACCCTCCGCCTCGATTACGCTTCAATTTTGAATGAAAAATTCATGACCCTTTCTTTGATCTGATCGACATCTCTGGAATGTTTGCCATGATCAAGAAAATGTGAATTTTAACCAAAGCTTTGCTAAGTTGTAAATAGAATTTTTCCTCAAATGCACGTTAGTTATGAATGATTGAGGGTAGCAAAGTGCTGTTATTATGGAAATAACAGAAATAGTCATTGTGAGCAGTGCAACTGACTATAGCAGAAAAGTACTAGTTAGTTCAGTAGTTTTTTTGAAACTTAAAAACTCAAGGATCTCTTCTATTAAGGGAAATATTTTGGTAGACCCCAATTTTTAGCATTTAGTTTTTAGATTATACTTCTTATGAACTCTGAACTTCTATGATAAACAGTTTTGACCTTTGAAAATAATGATTTTATTAGTTTCAATTGTATCATACTGATCCACTGTCCCCCAGTTTCTGATAAATACGTTTATTATATATATATATATATATATATATATATATATATATATATATATATATATATATATATATATATATATGTATATATATATATATATATATATATATATATATATATATATAGAGAGAGAGAGAGAGAGAGAGAGGGAAATATATATGTACACATATAAATATATATATATATATATAAGGATTATCCAGGAGGTATCCACCATTCGATATTAATAAAAAAAATGAGCCTACCTCGGCTTATGAGATGTTGGTCCTCTTTAAAGGGAATCCTCAAACACTTATCCCATTGTACCTTTCCACTTTTCTAAACAGTCTGCATCTGCAAAGTTCTCTTTTACGATCACTATCAGTAGACTCATGGCATTCTCTTTAATCTAGTCCATGATCTGGAATTTGTTGGTTTTTTAGTGTGTTCAGCTCAAAGAGTCACACTGAAACAAACTGATTTATAAAATTAACAAGGAGGATTGGTGTGAAATTGAACCCACATTAATCGATTAAAAAGAAAGTATACTTGTTTTCTAATCCAAAAGCTCATTAGAAAAAAATGATCGAAAAATAGAAGATATTCAAGATTTATTAAAAAAAATCCGAACACTCCAGCATTCTACTCATTCTTTTTTGCTGTCTTTGAGAAATTCAGTATGTGGTCAAAAATTATTCTTAGCCAAATTAGTTGTGGATTTTTAATCCTCTTAAAAGCCATTTTTTAAAGTAAGTTTCTCAGAGTATACAAGGCAGGTTTTCTTTTTGATAATTTTTTTTTACGCTTAAGACTTCGTACCAAGTAGCTACCCTTAGATACTGAAAATCTTCCTAACCTTTATAAATAATTCTAATTTAAAAAGCCATAAGACAGAGCACATGGATGCTCTGATCCTAGACAAAAATGCTGATCCATATGTGAATACTTCAGTCATTTTTGACGGGTAACATGCAAGTGTATATGTATATTCATATCTGGAAAATGTATTATGTCTTTCAGCCTTCTGATCATAAAAATCTCTCAAACATTTAATCTGCATAAATGCATGTCTGAATGGGTATTTTCATTCTGTCATATGTGTCATATATCACTTGTATACAATATACGGGGTAAGAAATACCTATGTCAAGCAGATAGACATAATCTTTTTTTTCCAAACAGCTGCAAGATATAGAAATAGAAATGAGTGAGGAAGAGGTGGGTTGAAAGATTTACTCGTTTTAAAAGGGAAATAAAAAAAACTCCCAAAACAACTTTTGAATGTAATCCAGCGATTCTTGTACTTTTTTGAGGCTCGGAACGCCTTCAAAATTTTGAAATCATTCTTTCATCCTTTGATCTTGAGGCTTGAAAATTAAATTAAAAAAAGTCAAAATTGGATAAGTTAGTATTAAAAAGTGTAAATGACAAAATGCTAAGATTTATCAGATGTCAAAATTGGAAGTCTGTATCAAGATACTACTACTAAAACAAGAACAAAAGTAGTGGTTCCACATTCTAGAACCAACAACACCTGACAAAGGCCAGAGGGTACTCGGCCAGAACTTTATGAATAAATGAACGCATAGACAAGGAAAAATCTCACATAATGATTAACATACCCCATCAAACAAAATTCCTTCAAGAAGAACAAAAAGCTGTATACATCAGCAAAGAGAGAACAAAAGTTATAAACGTCAGCAAAAAAACAACAACAAAAAAAGTTTGTTTGTCACTCTCTTCTTGCAATCCCACAAATTGTCCTACACATCGCTTGGGAATGCATGCATCTCAGGTTAAGATACACTGCTGTAATAAGATTCAGATTTTCCACTGTTTTACAAGTTTTGGGGGGTTAGTCTAGTCACTATTCCAAGGTCTGTCCCCAGATGACCTTTTGTCACAAATTTCACTGATCATATTTAAAAGAAGACTGGTGAAACCTGAATGGGACTCAGGTTTACATTATAAGGGCACAATTTTTTTATTTAGCATTTTGAAAATTGAAAAGCCTCGATAACAATTACATCTTGCCAGCCCCTTGAAGCTAGAGGTTAAAATTTATGATTTTGCAGGTGTTCTATTTCTTTTTATCAGGGGAGGTATTTATAGATGAATAAATTAACAGATGAATGTGTAAGTATGTTAGAATAAGTATGTGTCTATATGTGTGTGCACATGTGTGAGCGTGTTGATTGATATACTTGGGAATATATATGTAAATCTGACCTTATACAGGTGTGTTTATAGGAGAGGAATATCTGCCTTGGATCTGCTTGATGATGCTATAGATAAAGCCTGTCTTATTTAATGGGGGAAGATGACTCTAAAAGATTGGGTGTCAACCATTATTTGGAGCAGTGGCTCTCAAACACGATGGTGTGCCACAACTATCTCTAAAGTGTGCCACATGAATATTTCCAAATACACGAATGCATTTCAAATAATTATTTTATTATCCATTTTACCAGAGCAAATATTGCAAATCATTATTATTATTTTTCATACTACTATTTACATTCATCTTTGACATGGTGCTGAAGATTGGGATGGAAAGTAGGTTTAAAGGTTTGATTTGGACTTCTCCAAGCCACTAACTTTCATAGCTCAGTTGAATCAGGAAGCCAGCCTGAGTGAAGTTGCAATGAAAAGCAACTGAAAAATTTGAGGGTGTCTCAGTTTAAACGACACAGCTGAACTGAGGCAAAAATACCTGGAATTGGAGACGTAAGTAAACTCCTCGGAACAATGCCTCAATATAGTTGAAGACCAGTTTAGTACAAATCTCAAGAAAGAATCAAAAGAGATAGAATCTCTTATCAAGAAATGCAGTGGACTGACTGAGACACCCTCAAACACTGACGATGACAGAACAAATAGCAGCATATGAATTGATAATTATGTATTTCACGCCTCTGAAGTGTCCAGTACAGGTATGATGTCTGTCCTGCTTCCGCCACAGAGTTGCTAATCGAGTGGTTTTATCCCTAGATTTTGTGGGAACTGAATCTTTTTTAGTGACAGATGAAGAGAAAAACGAGTGATGAGTACATATATCAGTATGCTATTATAAAAGTTTTGTCCATTGCCTGCTGGAATGTTTTCGTCAGTTGGTGTGTTGTGTAAGTCAAATATATTTCTTGGTGTGCCATCATACAATAAAGTTTGAGAATTACTGTCCTGAAAGTGAAGATTAGCATCCTCTATTCAAGAGGACAGATCAGCTGGAAAGAAGATGAAATTTTAGGAATAATTCATCATATCACAAATAAGTGATCATGAGGAGAATAAAATGTTACTGGAAGTAACCAGGAAGACCCTTTAATAAAGGAAGAGAAAAACAAGTAAAACAATTATTTTTCTTCATAAAACTTCATAAGTTTTGTCTATGTCTCCCCGCTTCTGTAGATGGGGTTTCCAACCTTCCAATCTGTTTTTTATTGTTCATCATGTCTTACAAAATTCTGCTTTTTTTCAAAGCTTTGCAGTGCTTCTTATGGGCATACTATGGCCTAATTATATAGACTAGTAAATGTAAACATATCCTCATTGCATTCCCCTTAATCTAATCTACAATCTTAAATCTCTTTGGAGAAAGCCAGAAATCACAAGGAACAAAATCAGGACTCCAGGCAGGGCTGATGAACTGGATGATACAATGTTTTGCCAAAAAATCCTGCAAAATATTCAAGATGGCTGGATACCTTCTGGATATACCTCATATTAATGATACAAGTTATTAATGATTAAGAAGAGTACACTTGTTGTGAATCAATATGTGCTTTAAACACAAGAGTGCAGAGTTGAATTTTGTCACTATTTCCTCATTCAGAGAGAAATGTGTCAATTTTTCTGAGGAAAATTTTTAGGTTACAGCTAAAATAACATCAACCCATAGAAAACCGTTTTTATAAGTGACGTGAAGTTTTCATTTCCAGACTGACTAGCCTAACATAAAACAAAAAAAAAGATGAGAGAAAAACAGAAAGGACGTATTTATGTGTGACATGAAGTTTATATTTACAGATAGACACACCTAAAAAAAAAAAAAAAACCGAAGAACTTTCCTCCCAGATATGAGAAAGATAAAACAATGAAACAGATGCAAACAGATTTTAAAGAGGAGGGAAAGACTATTTTGACATTCTGAGATGAAGTCTTTCAGTTATCATCTTTTTGATTGTTTCACTTTGCTGCTTTTATCACAACTGTTTTTTTAGTTGATGTATTCTTCAGTAACATGGGGGTTTTAATGGAATCTGCAGTCCGAGTTTAGAGCCTGGTTGAGACAATTGATATTCACTTTATATTAATGTTCTGGAGGAAGGCATGAATCCACACTTCTCCCTAGCTATTGGTAAATAGCACGATAGACTGGGCTTTCTGGCCCTGGTTTTTCTTCACTTACGGGTGAACAAAAGGGTAGACTGGGCTTTCTAGTTGACAACCTGTTTAGTTGACAATCAGTCTAGGATATTGACAACTCTGACAACCAAACTGGAGTGGAGCTGCCAAGGCAGACTGATTCCACTTCACCTAATAGGTCAGATCAGGGCTTACTCTCTGCTGCTGGTACCATGTAATCGAGTGCAACCTGTTGCAAGTTACTTGGAGAGAAGATGGGTTCTGTCAAGTAATTCCTGTTGCCCTGATAAATGCAATGAAAAGGGAAGTACTTAGAATGGCACTGTGATAATCTACTAGATCATGGGTTGAACTGAACTGCACTGTCTTCAGCCGAAAGAATTTAGAATGAGGAAGTAGCCTTTGACAAGATTTGAACTCAAACCCTTCACCCTGGAAGCTCATCATGTCCTACCTTATAATTTGGATTACTCTGGATGTTATGATAAAATATTCTATGACATGATAATCATTCTTATATTTTTCTGACCTCATTGAAAGCTGTATTTCTGACTACCTAGAAGCAGTGCAGTACTAAACCATTTATCTGGCTTCCAGAAAACAGACAATCTTTAAAAATCTTCATGGTTTCATTGTAGTTTGCAGCTTTCAAGTGAAGTCAAACCTGAGCCCCAATCAGGGACTTTATGAGAAATTTTTTGTAAAAAGGGACAGTTGGCATGATTTGCCCGACATTTTGCACGGTTTTTCCTGAATTCATGACAAGCTTGTATGCCCATAGCCTCGACTTTCAACCTTCAGTACTTGTGCTTCTCTTCCTGAACTTGTTACTCCAGTTGTTGAATAGACTTCTGATTGAGATTAGTGGATTATTGCTGATTAAACAGACCCTGTTTTGAAGCGGATTAATTTGTTTACGTTATAATCAGTTTTGTCCTATACTTTTCTTTGTTAACTTCTCAATGTATATTTTATATCCTATATTTTATGAATTTGAAATGGAATCATCATCATCATCATCATCATCATTCTTTTATCGTTTGTCGTTGGACATAGACCTTCCCCAGGAATCCCCAAACCACTTGATCATAGGCTCCACAGAGCCACTGCTCTCTGAACTTATCTAGTTTGTTACACCATCTTGTATTTTGCTGGCCACTGTTTCATATATGATCTCTGGGGATCCACTTTATGAATCTTGATGGTCATCAGTTGTCTGTCATTCTTGCAACATGACCAGCCCATGGCCATTTGAGTTTTCTAATGGATTCTATGACTTCTGTTTTTTCTCTAATGTACTTCGCTGTTTTTTTTATCTCTCCATGTGATGTTGAGCATGATTATCCCTTGTGCATGTTGCATGGTTCTCAGTTTGAGGGTCAATCTTTTGATCAGATTCCATGTTTCAGCTCCATAGGTGACTATTGGGAGGGTGCATTGGTTGTAGACCTTTCTATGTAAAACTGATGGGATTTTCTTGTTTTTAAAGGTTGAGCTTGCTCTACCAAGTGCTTGCCATTCTAGAATGATTCTGTGCTTGATTTCTTCTTCTTTGGGGGTTTTTAATAGAGATTCATTGTAGATGTAGTGGTCTACTTCATTGGAAATGCCAACCTGAAAAAAAAGAAGTAGATAAATGCAAATTAATATATATAATTAATACAAAAACAACTCAACCACTCCATGGAAATTAAAACAAAGAGTGGCCTTGAAGCGAACTACCACAAATTCTGCTAGATTGTAAAATGGTTTTCTCAAAATTTGGGTTTTCTGGAATAGAAGCTGGAAGAATCATCCAGTTCTTCATATTAAGAATTGAGTATGCAGGAATTCAGAATTAATCATTACTGTTATAAATCGATCCTAAAAGAAGTGTCATCAGGACTGGCGCCGATGTCACAGAACGCTGAGGTATGACAGGTTGGGTGAAGGAGAAAAGCAAAAGACAAATAGTAAGTAATGAGATCACTATTCTCCCCCACTCACTTTTACCCACCCAAATAAGTATTTATCAAATGTCACAACAAGAGAAGATCATTTTAGCTTGTCACTAGTTCTACTAATTCATCCTGAACTTAGTGTCTCGATAGAATGTGCATCCAAGTGTTAAGCCAATCGCTTTTCCCTGTTGTTCACTAAAATGATCGAAAACCACAGAATTACTTTTTTTTTTTTTTATCATTTTCATGGAAGTAAGTAGTACCCCAATCTAATACAATGGGTTACCTGTCCCTGTTTTATTGGGTATTGGGCATAGGATTGCAGCAAATGAGAAATTACAAATTGCCTAGAAGCAGTATGAGAAACATCTTTGCAAAAGTAGTCGAGAAAAATCCGCAGGCTTTTTTCATGCGTGTAGACCAAGTCAAGAGGAACAATCAATAAATTTGAAAAAGATGAAGGCTGTGATGTAAATAATCACCAGGAAAAGACAAAGGAACTGAATTGTTTCTTTCAAAGAATTAAACAATTTCTTCACGTGCTGAGGAAGATGATAAACATGAAATCTGGTTTAATGACTTCATGCATCATAACTATGGTGATGGTGTAGCAGATCTATTCAGTGGGTGGATAGGAGATTCTATCCTTGAAAATATTTTCTTCACATTTACTGATGTGAAAAAGTTGTTTGCTGCTATGAACTCAAAAAAAGCAATGGGATCTGATGAGATTTATCAGAAAGTGCTCAAAGAATCTGTGGGTGTTATTATACTAATAGGTTAGTACGAAAATAATTGTAGTTTTTCATCATCAACTTTAAAGCAGTAAATCTTAGGTTTGAATAAAAGTTATTAATCAAAATGAGAACTTTCTGAATCTACTCATTCTTGCCGACTAGAAACAAGTCCATTTATTCTGGAAGCATAGAATTCTTAGATCGTGGAACCAATGTATTCTTTAAGTAATGGCTTTCAATTGGATGTTGTCAACCACAGAAGGATATCCATATCTTCAATGCTATCGTTTCCATTTTGAAACTTTTGGAACCAATGTTGAGCTATACATTCATTGTTGGTCCCCAAGCCAAATACTCGGTTGATATCATGAGCAGTTTTTGCTACTTTACCTTCACTTTTGAATACATACGAGAAAATTTTTCCATCTTTGATATGATGATATTGTCTAAATATGATTGTTATGACATTGCTTGCATATATACAATTTGTAAACATTTTTTCACACCAAGATAAATGTACAGTTCTTAGTATGAGAGTTTATTTCTTGGTTGTGTTCCATGTTTTTTAGTTTTACAATAAGACTTGGAAATCATTACTTCTTTCTTTTTAGTTTTCATCTCTTTTGATTATTTTTTTTGTTCTTTCAGAACCTTCCAATTAGTTTAATCTCTATCCTTCCTTTAAGAATTTTCATTTAGTGTCAAAGATGAACTATAAATAATTTTAAAAAATCATCAAGTATCATAAAAAAGAACTGACATACTGATTTCTGAAACGAACGATACACAGGTTTTTTTTATTATATAATTTTTTTTTTCTCTCCAGAGTTCCAGAATCTTCCACTAATATCAAACAGCAAATGATTTTTTTCTCTAAGGAGCTCTAAATCATTCAGATAACAAACAAAGAAACAAAAATCAAACATTAACTGAACTCTAGACCTTTCTACTGCTATCAGATATTGGCTAATTTTTTCTTTCATAGATCCCTTTCTAGTGATATCAAATAATAATCAACTATTAACTGATATCTTTTTTCTAAAAACTAATCACTTGATTGAAGGTCAATCATCGATACTTTTTGTTATACATTTCAGATTTTTCAACTTTTATCTTATAATTTTTCTTTTCAAAAACATATTTTCTCTGACTCAAGTTATTATTCTTTATTTTACAGGTGTTCAAAGCACTGAGACATCCTCTAAAAATGAAGAATTTGACAAAGCCTTCCATGATTTTCTACGCAAATCAGAATACCGAGGAGCTGTTGTGGGCATCATGAGGAGGGGCAAATTATTGTATGCCCAGGGTTACGGTACAACCAAGGAGAAGTACAAGATTACCCCAGAGATGTTATTCCCAACATCAAATATCTCTAAGGCATTGACTGCCGTGTCAATCCTGAAACTTGTAGAAGATAATAAACTAAATCTGACTGACAAGGTGTTTGGTCCATATGGAATTCTTAATCATCTACTACCTTGGAGCACATTCCGTACCGACAGCCGCTTGTACGAGATCACAGTCGATGACCTCCTCCGCCACTCTGCAGGCTGGAATCCAAACATTGCCCCCATGTTTGATCCACTCCTCAATGAGGTTTACCTCTCAAGGGGTTATAGGGTACCAAATATCAGTGCCATCATGAAGCTTAAAAGGAAAGCTGAACCAAAAGATATCCTTCGTTATGTGATGTCATTACCCCTTCAGTACTCACCAGGAACCCAATCAATCCATTCAAGTCTGGGCTATGTCATCTTGGCTCAAATAATAGAGAAAAGACAAGACTATGATTATGAGAATTATATCAAGCTAAACATTCTGGAACCATGTGGAATGTGGAACACAAAGATTAGTAAGCAGAGTAAAAGTCGTGACAAGAAGAAAGGAATGGTGAAACATAATGCAATCGAAGAGTTTGACCCGGCAGAGTCTTTGCATATGGAGGCTGAAGTGATGACTTCGTCGCTTGGATGGTATTCAAATGTTTATGATATAATGCGATTTATGCGATGCTTGGACCATTCTGGAGACCATCACTTACTGACTGGATCTTCAGTTAAGATTCTCATGGAGAAACCTGCCCTTGTGAATGATGATGTCGAAACATGGATGGGTGCCGGCTTTACCGTCAATAGAGAAGGAAGCATCTGGCAGGAGAATGATGTAATAATTGATGACTTACTCTTTTATCACAAAGGTTTGATCCAGTCTATCGAAGGCAAACACAAGTCGAATGATCATTCAGCTGATTCAATGTTGGTTTTGCTTGTTGGGCAAAGGACCAAACCTTTAAATGCTCGGTTATTTTTCGATTTTGTAAAAAATTGGCCTCGGCAGAGTCCTGATTGCTTTGATGATGATCTTGCAGATATCAAGGTTGGGGAAAGAGGAAAGAATGAACACATTGTCAAGTTCAAATTGCATGAGGATTATATTTCTTCATATATAAACGCAATCCGAGAGCAAGATTTTAAATTGAGATGGATTAGTGCCTATGAGCAGAATCGAGAGACATACTTTGCAGTGATTGCACTCAGTAATCCAGGCCAGGAATCTGATGACTACTACTTCCATCATGGTTTAGATGAAGAAGCCTTACTTCAGCACAAGAAGATGTATTTCAAGAAGCAGACCTATTTGGCTCTTTTGCAAAGCTATGTTAGTTTATCATACATGGACAGACATCGTTATGTTGCCGTGTTCAACAAAGAAATTGATGAACCTGTCGATATAAAGTATGGAATCCGACAGTACTCACAGTGCTACAAGCTATTCTCCCATGTTTATCAAGAAAAAGGTTTTGTTCCTCGGGTTCAGAGTTTTGTCCACATCAACCAAGAACCCCAGGTTTGTTTCATTTTAGAGAAGAAACCAATAAAAGACTACAAGGAATACATGGATATCTGTCTGAAAGATCTACACCTGAACGTAGCGACAAATGCCAGAGCTGGAAGAGTCATGACATACTTGGATTCTTCAAGCAGATATAAGAAACCAAGATTTTCTGCCATCTTTAGGAAGGACAGCACAAAGACAGGTGTTTTCAAGTCAAATGTCGATTTGGAAAAACTTAAACAGGCAATTACAAATGATTATCTGAGTGGAAAATACTTTCCAAAATTATTGATAGGTTATGCGACAAAAAAGGAGGATCCCAAATTTGGCCTTTACTCCGAGAGAAATATCTAGATTAAACACATGGGTGTCCGCTGCTACTTCAGATACATCTGGATGTTGGTTGTCAGGTACAGGACCAGAGAATGCCTAAGCTTTGATTCGTCCTTAGCTGTTCATAGTGACCCTTTGATCTCTGGCCCCTATAAGGTTCCAATTATCAAACCTCCTCGCCCTTGTTGACAAAGCCTTATCCAGGGGTGGGGAGGTAAATGCCCTGTTTGCCCGTTCTCCAGCCGACGCCCATGGTTGAAGGTTTTAAAAAAAGAAATTACAAAAAAGACACTGATGTTGGTTTCTTTTTTTCTTGTTTTTCAAAGTTTTTTTCAAGGACTTTTTTAATAAAAAAAACAAACTGTAAGTTGAATTCTCTCGATGAAGACAATTTTTATTCTTTGTCAAAGTATAAGTGACAATGAAGAGAAACAGGGGTCTTTTTTTCTGAGACTGGCACATTGGATCAGGATGAAAAAAATTTTACTTTTGGATTGCCTTTGTAGTTGCATTGAGAGATATCAAAGTAAATGAATCGAGATAAAAGCAATGTTATAGTGTCGTGGGAACGCCTTGAGATCATGTGGTAATGGCTTTCCCTTGCTTTATCTTTCCCTAGCTATCCTTACACTATTGAAATTAATATTCTGATTATCTGTTTGTATGCTCAAATTAGCTAGAACAGTGCATAGTAGCTATATACATATATATATATATGAATCTCAGGGGGCTTGAAGCACTCACCACTATCCCTTAACCACCCAGCTGTAGAGGCTTGTTGATGGATGGTTACGCTCACTAGAGCAAGTCACCCTGTGACCCTCACTTCTTTTTTTAGCGCTGCCCAAATGGATAGGAATTGGTAAAATTTC